>BTPP01000012.1:600000-845372 GCA_037102815.1 Neurospora intermedia | reverse complement strand
TGAATGCTTGACAGACAAAGACGAATAGTGATTAATCACCGATCAAGGGCCGATGCTATGTAACTGTGAAGATTAATTAGCTATGGGCTGTTTCCTGGGCAGGCATATACAAGCAAAGGGTTGTCGCCAACGATGGAAAAAGAGAGAGGGCGGCCTCTTATTACCACTACATCTGGCCCTTGACCAGCTGGGAGAGGCGGCACGGACGGAGGCTCTTGCTGTGACAACGAGGCACGACTTCGTGCCACGGTCGCAGAGGATAGTTAGTCCATCGAGAAGCATGGATGGACTTGCTGGGCCACAGAGCCTTGCCGTCCTTGAGTCATGGTGTTCAGCCGCATGAAAAGGCTGAAGTTCTGGACTGCGACGGATGATTGCGTACACCTCCTTCCAAAGCCGATGTTGAGGGGTATGCAAGGAACGTGTGACGAGCGACCGGCCAAAGGGCTTCAGGAAAGGGGGTTGCTGTATGACTATCGAAGTGAGGCTGAGAGGCTGGTGTAGTCATGTTTATAAGCCATGTGGTTGTGGTGTAATCAGTTGTATACGAATGACATCCTGTTGTGGGGTGGTGACTACACAGTCGCCCGATTTGTTGGACGACTTCCATTCTAAATGACAAGGCAGCAGCCAGCAGGGGACTTTGCGTGGACACTGACAGCCTTTGCCCTTGACTACAAGGTATTCGAGATGGTGGGACAATGGAGAGGTTTCCGCTGGCTCAATTGGAGAAAATAAGATGACGATGATATTGGGGGACTGGTGGCTGAGGACTGAGAAATTGATGTGACGTCCGAATAGGTTGTCATGGAAGAGAACTTGATCAAGGAGGAGAACGGGAGGTTTGCTGGGGAGAGGGAGGACTCCGGGGCAGCCCCTGTGAGGCACAATTACACGTGTAGTGGAGCTAAGCCACAGAGCCACAGTGATTGATTGAGGGGCCTCGTGGCAGGTCCATACCTCTAGCCCCGCCCCCACCCACCTGCCATCCCCGCTAAACGGTTGACGCACAGCGACTGATGAGCCAGTCGGTGTGTCCCGAACGTGACTGCCGCGTTTATTCCACTTCTCTTCCTTCGATTGCACTGTTTTCCATGACACCACTTTCAGCAATGCCAGCAGGCCACGACAACAAGCGCGCGCCTTCCTCATCACCAAACAGTCCAAACCTCTCGGTTACTAAGCACCCATCGTTGGCCTCTCACCTTGGCTGACACTTAATTTGGAGGGGCACCTCACCGAGGCGAAGCTTCAGTTGGTACCTACGTCATCTGCCATTCTGTGGTCCATCGCGTTGGAGCGTCGCCGATATCGTCCATCTCCTCTTGGCCATAATCACACTCTTGTCCTTCTGTCTTGGATTTTCGACATACAAGTTGTGGACTTCCATGACTGACACCGATACATACGTTTGTGCGGCCATCCGTCGTCATTCACCGTCCAAGTGGAATGGGAATGACTACCTATTGACCTTAACCTGAGACACTGCCTACACCTTATCTGAACTACACGAGATCCAGTCATACCAGGTACACCTCAACCAAGTTCTTCGAGACGACACCCATCACCCTCCTGGCATACACACACACCACTTACCAAGCACACCTTGCTGGCCAACAGCTCCAGGCACCAGGGCACCAAGGCAGCCCTCCCCCGGCCCCTCTCTCCCCATGGGGCATGGACAACATCAAGGGCAAAAGGCCAGGGGGGTAACAAAGTTGTTGTCCCAATCATGTCGGCGGCCGCCCTCATGGTAGCCTTTCCGACCTGTGGTTGCTCTTGGAGTTGCGGCTGCGTCTTTGTCATTCTGTCGTTGCTTGTCAAGGACACATTCATGCAGAACCCTACATCCGTGATCAGTCTGGACCTCTCGCCCTTCCCATGGATGTCATGGAACACATGGAACTCAAGTCAACCTACTGTGGCATTGCTAGACGCCTCGCTCCGGAACCGGGTCTCTAAACGTGCCAGTGTTGTAGTGTTTGGTGACCTTTGTGCCACACACACCTCTCCATCCATCCAGTCCTATCACAACATCATGCCCAACTATCGTCATTCTTAAACAAGCCGCACCCACCTGTCCCACCTGCTCCGTTCCCCCTTCCCGGCCACCTCTTACTCCTCTCAACTCCTAGTGGTGAATAGCAACGAACGCCTGCAGCAGATAACCTGCATATTCCTAGCTCAGCCCTACCAATCACTTGCCCTGCCATCAACTATTAGTCAACGTCTTTCCACGAGCCATTGATAGTCCACTATCTATAAGACACCTTCTTTCTAGCCCACCATCATCATCCCACGCCGGCCCTATGCCCGCTCATCGAGTCTTTATCGAAACCCGAGCGGTTGACAGGAGCCCACGAAGTCCAAGAAGTCCAAGAAGCCCGCGCTATCGGCCCAGAACCCGAAGCGAAGAGCGCATCTACGTCTACCGGGACGAGCTACTAGCAGATAACAGCAACAACAACAACAACACCATGACCGACCACGACCGAGTTCTCCGGGAGGCCTACGACGAAGCCTACAGGCAGAACCAGAACCTGCGCAACGAGCTCCGGGCAAAGGATCTCGAGCTCCAGCAGAAGGACGCCCGCATAGAGGAGCTCAAGTTTGACAACACAAACCTCCGACGCTCGCTCGACAGCTTGTCCAACCTTGACGGACTTCAGGAGGACGAGATCCATAACCTGAAGCGCAAGAACTCCAAGCTCAGGAAGGACAAGGACGATCTCAACGCTAGAGCCCGCGAGCTCCGTCATGAAATGGACGCCAAGATTAGGCCCATGGTGGACCAGATTCATGCGCTCAAGCAAGAGGTTGCGAACTGGAGGTTGCAGTTTGAGTCGGAGAAGCGGAAGAACAATGATCTTGAGCGTCGTTACGGGAGGTTGCGTGAGAACCTCGATATCCATACGCAGCAGAGTGAGGCGTTCAGGACCCAGAATGAGAATCTGAGGGCGGAAAATGAGCAGCTTGCTCAGGTGCTTGAGTTGGAACGGAGGCTGAGGGTTTCTCGCTTCTGAGGCCGGGTTTGGTTGGCCGGCGGTTGAAGGTTTTTTTTTTTTTTTTTTTCCTGCGACTCTCTTCACATTCGATTCATTCTACGGTGGGTTTGTACAACACGATTTTTCTCTGCTGCGCTTATGGTTTGGTTTCTTTTCACTTGTTCAACATCTCTGCAACGACGATACCCTTTTCTTGTAACCAGGTATTTCATCAATTTCTCTTTTTACATTTCGAACTTGGCGTGCAACGGAGACCTTAAATGGCAGGATTGCGTGTAGAATATTAACAGTCTCGTTACTTCCTTATCCTACACCGTTTCACTAACACAATAGACTACATAGACATGATTTCCCTAGAGGTAGCCTCTTGCAACGTATGTTCAAAAGTTCTTGACATTCCAATCTCAATCCCAATTTCTCCTCAGGACCCCTTGAGCTCATCACCATCATGTACCGGGATCGTGTACATGTCATGCAAGCCATCGATGGCCATCGGCTTTTGGATAATATGAGCGACTGCAGGACGCAGCAGAAAAGGTTGTGACTCCTACACGGGATGACTCAATTGGGTAGATTCCTAACCTACCAACGAAGTCATGTGTGGTTCGTGCGCCGCCGTGGTCATGTTGTGCATCACTACATCCGGATCCAGCCGAAACTCGAAAAAAGTAAAGCTGGGCTTACATGGAAGTACATTTGTACTGCACAAGTTTTCAAAGAGCTATGGATAGCAGTTGGACGATCATGTTTATTTTCCAGTGCGTTTTCCATTTTCTTTTAGCTTAGCATATCTTGATCACATTGAACCCTCGCGATCCTTGCACTATTTAAATTCCAATCATACATGTACGGAGATGAATTGATGTGTACACTGCTCAATTGTTCTCTTCGCGTGTTTTTGAGCCTTCGAATCTTCCCATCCATTTCCTTTGTGTCGGGAACTGGATATTTCATTAAGCAGTAGTATAGAATCTCCGCTAGTTGAGTTCACATTTGAAACGGAGCCTGTCAGGAAAGGAAATACAACTTAAAGAACGCCGCAGACCACTGCCACCACCACCACTACCAATCACCACCTCATCAACAAACTACCTTGAACTCGAAAAGCGGAACAAAATCACATGCAGTATTTCTTTCTTGATAAATCACTTACACGTCATGGCTCATTGCACGCAAGGGAATAGAAACAGAAGCATATAGACCTCAAGAGAAGCCCGCTCGCGTTAGTGGATGGGTCCATCTTTACACCTCACCTCACCTCATCCTACCTCATCCTACCTCATCCTACCTAGGTACTCAACGGAAGTACTCGCTGGAGAAAGCTAATGGCAAACATCCTACTTGGCACTGATGAAGTCGGAAGTCATGGTAAACTCCCTTTTTGAATACGTACGTATGTCATAAGTGAGGCCCATCCAATCACAATCGTTTAGTTTGTCGAGATTGAATATTTTCTACTTCAGTCTCAACTGTCAGACTGGATAGAGGTGGTTTGGACGGGAAGAAACATGTGACAAAAACATGATAGTTCTGTTTCGAGGAGGTATGTTAGGTAGCGGTATGGAAGTTGTGGTCCGTAATGCGGGAGGCCCCGCCAACTAACATTCCACTTCCGCTTATGACGGGATGAAAGCCTTGGTAGGTAGCCTTGGAGATAGATAGCGATGCGAAATGAGGGGCCACCTACCTACACCTACCTAGAACTTAACGAGGCTGTTATTATGGTTCTCTGGGCATGTAACCGAGATACCGTGATATATGTTGACCTTTTCTTTTGAGAATTTTTTGAGACCCTTCTTTTCGTTTCGGCGCTATCCCCGGCTGTAGTGCTGTGTTGGAAGGTAGGAATATCCGTGAAACTTTACCCTAACCTACCCTACCTTACCTACCCTACCTTACCTACCTACATACCTACATAATCTGCACCGACGTTACGTACGCACATACATACATACATACATACATACATACAAAAGGCTGAATTGTGAAAGAAATGGTTAAAATAATCACATTGGCGAAAGAAACGGATGCAACCAGACGCATACGCAACACGCAATAGGTACGTACGTACTGCATTGCAGTGTACCTAGAGGCAGATTGCGAGAATGGGACTAGACGCAGGAGAAATGCACAATGCACAATGCACGAGACCTGTCGCTTTTCAGGATACATACCCTATGGGCTGGAGGAAGAGTCCGGGTTTGATTCGTTGGGTTGCGCTCGCTACTCAGTTAGATGTGCAAGATGCGAAGATGTAGATGTAGAGAGTACTTTGTGCCAGACTGCTGGTGCGGGGCACGAGGTGAGGGGAACGACCTGACGGGAGGAAGTGGAAGGTGAGAAGGAAGTGAGGAGGAGAAAACCTCCCGAAGCTCCGAACTCTCTCTTGCAGGTTAGAACTTTTTCAACTTTGGCTTTGTCTTATAGAAAGCACCGGTGGCACTGAGTTTGTAATGTAGTTTAAGATCCTCCACGTTTTGCTCGTGGGGTACGTAGGTAGTGTACAATCGTGAACGCTGCCCGCTGGCCTGTAAAACAGAACTGATCTTCAACTACTTCTACACACTAGTGATTTTGTACATAAAACCCTGCATATTTCCTGCCTGGGAAGTGGCGACAAAGTCTAGAACGTGGGCATTTAGCATTTCAAACGGCTTAGTAGTTATCTTGACTTGTGTACACTACACGAATGGCTACATGGCTGTGCCTATGACTTGCATATCTAGGAGATACCTAGGCTTCCACTCGAGCGATTCACATACATAGGTGAGGGGAAACACATTTGTCCACATCTAGGTAAGGTAGGTATGCATACCATATCATAAACACGATCTGAGGCCTCATGCTTTGAGGTTCTGCCTGCGATATAGTTCCAGAAGCGGATACCAACAGGGTAGTAGTTTGCTAGAAGTGGACTGGAACATGGAAGAGCCCCGGCCTCTTAGGCAGACAATGGGCTTTCTTTTTTCACTTTGATTCACTGCAGTGTAGATGAGATCCGCGGAGATATGCATCGACGTTTAGGTATCAAGGGATTGAAACGAAGCAAGAAGCCGAGGGTTGATCAAGTGTATACATACATACATGGACGAAACAGGACGAGGCTGTATTTCCCGTTGGCATTCTTCCCGGCTTTCTGTTACTTCTCTGTTTGAACAATCAACAGGGCGAACGGTAGAAGCTTTAATTTTAGTGTGAGATAGCCACCAACAGATTCATCAAGGACTCTTGTCATCACAACGAAGGGCGAAGGATCACTAAGTTATGGTCGATTCTTGGAAGTGGTCGGATACCCCCTCCCCTGTTGGCGCTAGGCAGAGATGGCTTGGCGAACTGCCGCCTTCTTCAGACATGAACCCCACCCCACCCAGGTGAATGTGCAAACATCTGTTATTCTCGATCCGATACTGTGGCTAACGGAAGCTCTGCTTGTCTCGGCGGAGCTTTGCATGGTCAAATCGACCGGCTGCACACAGCCAGGTATGTCCTATGTTGTACGCGAAGAAGGGAAGTGAGAAGGGAAAGGCATCGTAATCGGAAGGTTGTCAGGGTAGTTGCTTGCTTTTGGCGTGTCGGATCGAATCTAAACGGCCGGCTGGCGGCGTGATGTATCTCCGAGACATGGTCGATATCGTGGCCGCCAACGGATATGAACCAGAAAAAGAAAACGGGCAGGTGATGAGAAGATGGAGTCGCGCTTTTTGAATTGCGCATTCTTCGCGCAGGTATAGAATGATTAAGGGAAAATTCGTTGGGGATAGTATGAACTTGCCAACCTCAACAAAGCGGGAGAACTAGGATGGTGACAACCTCCGGGGCCTTTGGTGGCCGATATTACGCCTGCTGTCTTTCTTATCAGCATAGGATGTCCGGATGAGCAATTCAGCCTGGATTTTCACACACTTCTTCCACCTCCCCCCCTCTGATCTTGGCTTCCGGGGTCGTCCATTACACCCACTTAAGCGAGGGTTGGATCTCGACCGGGCCTATCAAATGGTCACATTTGATCAAAAGTTGCCAAAATGGGGGTGTGCGATGTCGGCCGTGGTAGACTCTCCCCTCCATCTGTCTCAGTCTTTCCACTGTTTCGAAAATGCCTGTTCTGCTGGAGGTCATGTTCCTATCATGTATCTCTACAGCCGACAGGGTGGCCTCAGGTTGTGGTGGCCAGTGGAAATGATGAGCCAGTCAGACGCCCCAAATTGCACACCTTTTCACGTCGTCTCTATTTGTATGACCCGAAGAGTTTTGACAAGGTGTAAAGTCATGAAGACCACGAGGTGAGTTGGGGATAGCATAGTGCAGACTTAAGAGCTAGATGAAAGCCAAAGACGCAAATGCGCGAATGCATCAAAACAAATTGAATAATATGGACGCCAGTGGCGGATAGACGGGAGTAGACGGAGAAATAGATGAAGGACTCACAAACATGGAGGAGTATATGTATACTGCATGGTTAGTATATCTCTGGGCAGACTAGAGAGATGACGGCTGTTCCTCGGCGCTCTCCCGGGCGTTTTCCCTAGTCGCCCTCGACGCAATTCTTTGCACCCCCCTTCTGTGATGATAAGTGTGTAGGTTGTGGTGTCGGTAGCATCCCATTCCCCGCTTGCCATGGTGCGGTCGACAGCGGCGATGGAAACTGGTGTAGGGGAGAGATGACGATGGCGGACGATGAAACCCCCGAGTGGACACTACCTCTACATATGTACGCAATAGATATACTGTCGCCTGCGTCGGGGCTTCTTGTTCCCCGGGTGGAGCACGTCGCCGTCGATGGAGTCGTGGACTTGCGGTCCGGGTACAGTGGCTTCTAATAGGAACTGTAAAAAAACGATCCAAGACAGGCCCTGCCGGCTGCAACCACCTGCAAGGAAAACTCCACACACATTCGCAAAGGTCCGCTAAGCGGATAAAAGCTGTAGTTGCATATATACTTTGAAAGCTTCAGAAAATGCACCCAACCAACCTCGGAAAAAAAAAAAAAAAAAAAAAAAAAAAAAAAAAAAAAAAAAAAAAAAAAAAAAAAAAAAGAAAGGTAATGACGAAGGAAAGGGCATCGTCTTTTACCCTAACCATCCCTCCAACGAAAGCTCTACCTTCAACCCTAACCCTCTTCTTCTATCACTCATTTCATTTCTCAACACCTTGAAGTCAGATTGCAACAACACTTGCGATGCAACAGCAATTGAGATAGCAATAGCGATTGTGGTTGTTGTTGATCGGGGTTCCTTTGCTAGAGGTCGGGTACCAGAGTGCAAAACCTTCGATTGGTGTAGTTCTAACTCGCTTATATACAGTTAGGTACTTAGTGGAGGCTGGGTGGGACCTCGGCACCTGTCAGATTGATTTTTTACAGTTCCTATTACAAGCCACTGTATCCGGGTGTGGACTCCGTCTTTCTTGGCTCCCGTCGGCAACTCCACCAAACCATTCTCCATTCGCTTCTTCGTAGGGCTGCGGGGAGAGCCAGGCACCCTCGCTCACCTTGACAGCTCAACGACGTTAGCCGGATGGAGACTGGTTGACTGGAGACCGTGAGAAACGAACACGGGAGCTTATGACTTGCATCCCTCTCCCCAGATTGGTAGACAGTGGGAGTGCGTCGCATGGCAACCTGGAAGACGGGAACAGCCATCGACTTGCAGAACACCCCGTGACAGCCCTTTTCATTTCTGATGCAGTAGCAGCCGTGGCAGCTGGCCTTTTGACGCGCGCCTTTCTGCCAATCTGATGGATCCAGGTAGCGACAGGTCGAATCCGGATGCCCTAGACCGACCCGCGCTAGATTAGCTGATGCGACCTCACCTTTCGAGAGATGAGAGGAAAGAAAAAAAATTTGTAAGCCCCCTCCCCCGAATGACCGTCGCGACATTTGGATCCGCGTCGAAGGAAAATCTCACGAGAACCAGCGGCCATCAGAGAAAAGCATCCCGTTTTCGTGTGGTAACACAGACCATAATGAATAAAATCAGGTGTTAAGCGAGAACAGGCTGGCTGAAAGCGGTCAGGTCGCGAGATTTGCAGTTGCACAAAAGACACACGCGACGGCGGCTTCTTCTTTTTTCCCATCTTTTCCCCAAAATGTTGGAAGGAAGGAAGACACGGGAGGAAGGAGGGTGCAGTGGAGCTCCTGATCATCGCGGGTTCACAGTGTGGGCCCGCGGGGTCATTCGGGGTGGACTTGGCGGAGGAGGCGGGGGGTACTGTAGCGGACGGGACCTTCCACTGAGCAAAAAAGGAGGGGGCGTCCATCAACTTCCGTTGAAGATGGAAGTCACCTCAGCCATTTCCTGCCGTTGTCACCCACACCTCGGGCAACTAGAGGTAGTACGAACCCTGGAAATCTTTAGTTTTCTTTTCACACTCACAGCGCTATTCAACATCTTGAGCGTCACACCCGAACTCTCTCATTCAGGCCACATTGGGGCACAAATCGCTAACAAAAGTCGAGCGCGGACTGAAAGCCTCGACGACTGCCCATCAGCCATATCTGGGGGAGAAATAGTAAACAAAACCAACCACAACAATCTCGCGATAATGGCGTGCGACGCTTCACAAACAAGACAAAGGACGACGGCAGTAACAACAACAACAATGGCTCCAATAGGTGACGACGCATGTGAAATTTTATCTGGACGCGTACAGTCAAATAATCGAATAGCGGAAAGTAATGAAAATTGAACAAGAAAAAGAAAAGGTTTGATATTCTCCGGCCGAGACCTTTTCGTGTTTTGGGCAAGGGGAAGGGTCCTTTTTGGAATCCCTCGAATCTTTTTGGTCTGGTTGCCCTACTCCAGTTGCACTTGCACTGCACGGCACGCATAATAAAGGCGGGTGCGCAATGCGTCAGTCACGGCGTCTCCTACATCACAGCCGCGCATCGTGGGCCAGAAATAGCCAGGAGACGTCTCACCAAAACCACCCCCTTTCCCCTGCTTGTCCGCGCCCGTCAGACGTCTGTTTGCGCGACCGGACGAATAGCTTCTTCACATCCACAAAGCCGCGCTTCCCCTTTGTCGCTCGCCTCATCATGCACTTCCTGACTGGTGCTTCGGAATCGACGGCGCAGTGAAAGGCTGGATTGGGCAATCCACTCAATCTATGTTTGGACTATCCGCAAGAAGATCACAAGGGACATATGTAGGTATTACTGTAATGGCGACACAAACCATGGGCAAACGGACGGTCCCCCATCAGCAATCTATCCATCCGCCCATGTGTGCAAATGGCATCCAAAGACACTACACTAACTATCCAGACCCGCTTCGTCCTGCCAGTCCGCACTCAGCACACCTACATAGTATACACTATGCACCCCCTTGGCCAGTCTTCTGGTTCGCCAGATTACTGAAACGGTCAAACCAAGCCTCCGAGGCTAGGGAAATGGCTAAGCAAAATCCAGGACTCGCGCAGGACACGCAAACCCACAAGATGAGCAAGATCGCGAGAAAGCCAACGAGCATCCAATTTCCGCAACTGCAGCCAGGCAAACGAAAAGTCCCAATAGTCGCCGGCATGACATGCCCCGACTCGATACTTGGTCGCTGTTGTTCTGTCAGACCTACCAGTCTTGGCCGTCTCACCAGTCATGGCAAACGACCAACCTTCTTCCGACTTTTGACCATTTGCCCAAAAGACGCCTTGGTGAAAGCCGGAAGCCGGGACGTGTCAGGATGTGGCTGTGCCGCTATGGATCTGCTCACCTATAGTGTATTACACACCTACCTACATACCCTGATCGCCGCTTTTGCTTCTCTGGTCTTGTCAGAGCCTTGCGGTGATTATACGGCCCAGTTGCCCCTGAAGGTGAACATGGTGGCTGCGTGAGAATCGCCTCCTGTTTGATGCCCAGTAGTGTTTCCTATGCTCTTTTGCCCATAGGTGCACAATCGACCTTCACATGGGGTGTTTGCTGTGTTTCCATGCTTGGGTTCTGTTCCAGGGGGGTCCGACATGGTCCGCCGATCAATGGATCCCCGACCCATGAGATTTACAGGGGTGCAAGTAGCCAGTACCTACAACACGTCCTTGTTTCCCTTTTCGTCACCAAGGTAAGCCTCGTGGTCGGTAGCCGGCGCGAGCTGCCTGGATGGTGGCTCTCCAGCTACACTACATACAGCATCGAGTTCTGAATACAAGTTGATACCTGGCCAGAATCCTCCTGGCTTCTTTTCGCCCCGTATGGCATGGTTCCCCACTGTCACCACCCTTTCCCGTTTCTTCCTTGTGCCATCTGCTTGCCCTGGCTTCCACCTCTTGTCATCCAAGGTGTAGTCGTAGTAGGGTGAATCCGTACCCCCTTCCCTTGTGTTTTCTGACGATTGGGCTTGCTTGGTGAACTGCGGCGTCGAAAAGGCAGTGTTTGCCTCGAGACACCGTAGTCGAGAAAAAAAACAAAATAAAAACGTTCTGGTCGCCCGGGTGATTGACGACGGTGAGACACGCACACTCTCACCAGGCATCTCTTTTCTCATTCCTGTCCCAGGACTTCATACCATCGGCGCTCTATACCCTTGACTCCCAGCTCCGCTTATTGGCCCAACTCCGGGATCCAGACTGGCTTTTCGGTGCCATTGAGGCCCAACCCAACCAAACAGAACAGGGCACCATCAGCATTCCTAATCCTGCCCGGTATAGTCTTGTCATCCGCCGTCCCGCCCGTGGACGTCACTAAGCAGAGGTACCCTCTTGTACGCGCAAGCTACCGAGTCTACATGCACCACAAGCATCTCTGCACCCCCTGCCACACCAGTCCTGATCAGTCCGGCCACAGTCTGTCCTTGCCCTAGTCTCTTGCCCGTTACCCAATCTCGGCGCGGGCCTCCCATCCATCCCCCCCTGCCTCCAGTCTCTTTCCTCTCCCACTCTCTCTTTATAATATAACCAGTCGGGCACCTCTGCAGCACCGTCCCTTCTTGCGCCGTCAAATCAGCACAAAACACATCTTTGCACTCTGCTGCTTCTGGTCTAAACACCCTTCACCAACCTACCATTACATACGCTTCCGTCTACGGTTACAGCTTGCTACAGCTACCTACCTATCCGCACTCAAGGCTACTACGACGCCCGCAGCAGCCATGTCCCACAAGAAGGTTGGATTCCGGGACGACTCCCCTTCGGGTGCATCCCACTACTCCGATCACCAGAGGAGCGATTCCGGGGTCGGTTCTCTAAGTGGTAGCGACTGCGGTGTTCCCAACAGTGATCGTACCTACACACCCCGTGATTATGACGACCATCGGGACGCTCGCGAGATTCTGCGCCTCAAGAACGAGTTGACGCAGGCAGAGGACAAGATCAAAGATCTCCAGGCCAAGATCCAACATCTTGAACGACTTCAAGTATCCCACAGCCAGCTCAAGATCACTCACAAGGAGGTCATTCAGAGTGAGGCTACACTGCAAGCACAACTGGACGCGAAGCAGAATGAAAACGAGGTCCTATCCGATCAACTCACCGAGCTAAAGTCCAAGAATGCCGAGCTAGTGCAAAAGAACAAGGATCTGACCAACGAAAACACCCAGCTCAAGGAGGAAAACAAAAAGCTGCGGGAACTCGAAGACAACGCCAAGAAACCCACGGACCTAAAGGACCCCAAAGAGTCGAGCGAGTCCGTCGATTCGGAAAAGATGAAGAGACCCCGGCGCAAGAGCATGTCCATGCCCCCGCCATCCGACTCATCGGAGGACAGGAGACCTCGCCGAAGCTCGAGCCGACGTGCTCCACACAGAGAACACGAGAAGTTGGACATGGACAGTGAGTGGGAGCGACAGCTAGAGAGGGAGCGACAAATGGCACTGGCACACGAACGACCGGTCATTGACGAGGAGAAGGAGCGTCTCCGCAGCCGCTTCCGCACTCGGGGTGATGACAACGATGCCAAGAGTAGCAGCCAATCTCTCCCATCTCTCCCGCCGGCCACCATCAGAGGCCAGCCACGGAACAGCCAGCGTGATAGCTACATTGAATCTTCTGGTCGCGGTGCACCCAGACCCCAGGTTCCGGGCCCTCAGCTCGTGTCGGCGAGAGATGCCTACGACTACGCCTATAATGCGCCCTCTTATCCGGCACCACAGTACGCGAGCATCCGCGAGCCAAGCTCTGCTGTTCCTCGGGCTGTGGCACATCATCCAGCAGTCTATGTCCAGGCGCCTGCTGGCTACGTTGACAACCGGTATCCCACCGATGATGACTTCCGTTATCAACAGGCGATCGCTAGCGCAAAGATGCCGCGGAGGTAATCAGTTTTTCGATCGATCGCCACGGTTATCAGCAAACGCCATGCTTATTGTAACAACACCCGTCATTGGATACTTTTTTTGTCTTTCTACCTCGTCTTTTTGATTACTTGGCCGCAGCTGAGATCCCTTTTCTGCGGTTTTACCATTGCATGCCAAACATTACATTTGAATCCCCTTCCCGAATTGGCAGTCTTCGGATCTGCATCTGCATCCGGCGACAGATTGGGCTGTCGTCTCCTGCAAGGCACCTCGTTTTCGTTGGACTTTCGATATTGGCTGGTCAGCAAGGTTCACGCGTGGGCAGCAAGGAAGCAAGCGGACCTCCCAGGGGTCTGCCAGCATGGCTGCACCGCCCTCTCCTCTGTGCCTGATTGACAGGACAGCAAGCAGTCTGCCGCGCGCCAGCGGTACAAGCACCCATTCAGGCACTGCCGCCATTCACACCCAAGCCTGACGGCATCCTCCCCTCCAAACAAAATCGAGAGGATGCTGGCCCCACGATCGCGCACTGCACACTCAAGCAGGGATCGTCTTCTGGCGCCTCGCTTCCATTCTCTTCTCAGACCGCAGCCAGAAACAGAAGAGAAAATTTTCAATATTTCCCGAACCCCCTGTCAGCCGTCCAACCCCGCCATCCCCAATCGGTCAACTTGCGTCCTTGGTTCCGTTCGGGAATCGGAGGGGCGGGCAGACCACCATTCGGTCTTAGTCAAGGGGTAAAGTGGGCAATCGGCCCGTCGGGTGCGGGTGGGCCCACGGAAGGAACAAGCTCAGAGAAGAAAGGAAGGAATCAAGGAACTTCAGGTTCCAACCGGTGGCTAAGCGAGGTCAAGGCCAAGACGGGAACTTGAAACCATTCTTCTTCTTTTTCTTCTCTTCTTTTTATTCCCTCTCCCCTGCCGAGCTCTTCTTCACGTTTCCCACGTGTAAGGTGTCGGCTCGGGTTTTTTCTTACTTTCCCGGAGACGTCCTTCGGTCTCCAGCACCACCACTGCCACCACCACCGACTCACCGAAACACACGAGACACGCACAAGCCTAATCACACCATGTGCCAAAGCCACAATGGTCACTGTGTGTCAGTCGCATCGTATGTACCTCACCACGGTGACCGCGGTAGTCTCATCGATGGAGGACGTCTCGGTGCCTGACCGACCCCACCGGCCGGCGACCCCACTTCGGGATCTCCACTTCTTTCCACATCGGCATCGGCGCCGAGCCCGGGGTCCGGTTGCTACTTCACACCTTTGTCCGATGCCATGATCGCTCGCTTGCGCTTTCGAGGTTCATCTTTCGTTCTTCTTTCTTTTCTTTTGTTTTTGTTGGTCCGCACTTCCTTTCTTCTTGTTGTTCTTCTTCTGATAAAAGCACATTATACCCCTACGTCCCCAAAAAACCATGTAGAACATTTTTCTCCTTTCATCATGTATACCCATTCATACCCCCTTGTTTTTGTTTCTCTCGCTTTTTTAAAGCTTGTCTCATTTGTGATTACGGATTGGACGGATTGGACGTGTTAATGGATGTTGTCTTATGTACCTTGAGGGGATGTTATGTTATGTTATGTACTTGTGGAATGGGCGGATGAAAAAGAAATGTGTTCATGTTTTGTAACGAATGGATGGGTATATAGATGAGGTAGCCTAGAAAAGTGTCGGAAAAGGTGGGTGGTAGTACGGTGTCAATCCAACGGTTTTTTGGTGTTTGCGTATAACTTTCTGGCCCCCTTCATTGTTTTCGATAGTGGATTGGCTCGGCGGGCAGGACAGAGTGCGATGATTTGCTACGATACCATAACTTGACTCTAGATATATCCAATCTGTATCAGTTACGTTCCACAATTAACATATCACGAGATTTATACATCGTTAGCACAGCGTTATTGTCAAGTGTCCAACCAACAGGTGGGCAAGTATAGGTCTCGAGAAAGGTGCATGTAGGACTTCTGAGTCGTCAGACACACCACAACATCACCTCACATCCCCTGGGCTCTCTCAATTTGTGGAAGCTCCATTCTCCCCCTCCCACAGCGGTGGCAAAACATCTGAATCAACCACATCTGCCTTGGTCGACAGCTCCGCCCTTTGATACCATATTCCATTTACGGATAGCTTTACTTTTTGGTCGGGACTATTCAGTTCTATAATTCTGTCTTCGGGCTGTCCTAATTCTAATAATGAGTTACCTGTAGGCTGTTCTTTTATCTCACCGGAGTACCCATCAGAGCACTCTGCGCCAAACTGAGTTGTCAATTCTATCAACAGCAGCCTGGACATGGACTGGATTTCACTCCTAGAATGGACATTTGATTATGGCTATAGCGAAGAGGGACCCCCCAGGTTGGTGAAAATTTGCTTTGAGTATAAGGACTTTGATCCTGAGATGGCGGACTGTTTTCCTTGATCTTGGGAAAAAAAAAAAAAAAAAAGAAAAAAAAAAAGGGAAAAAGACGAAAAGAAAGGAAAAACATGGAAGTTCAGTCCTCAAGGAGCCTTGGATGCGTCGAGCCAACCTCAACCCCAACCGCAACCCTAACCGCGTCGACATACCTCACCGATTCCTTCCAATCCCTCCCGGCCGCAACCGCAAACACCACCATATGAGAGGGAGTTGACTGGGTGGTGAAGACTAGGGATTCGGTCCAGGGTGGTTCACTGATGTAGGTGCTGGCCATCATTCTTTGATCCGCCGACAAGACAAGCCCGACTTACATATTTCCCCTGGAGCTTTCGGCCAGCGGAACTCTTTCTGGAATTCCCAGAAAAATAAACAGCCATGCCGCGTGAAGTTGCAAATCTTCTCAGACTGTTAATTAGTCCTCACGGATCCAAAGGAAAATACAATAGACCTAAGGCGTCGCTCGGCCAGTTAGTCACTTGGGACATCCTCAAGACATCGCAGGTGCTACGCCGACGCTTCGGAGGCCATCGGGAGAACTCGCGGCTGCCCATTGAAGTGCACTTTCATTGGATTTGTGGCCACGAAGGTGAATTCTCCATACATAACACAGAAGACGACCTGACGAGTACCGCTGGAACTTTTGTCATCGGTGCTGTTAGTCTTTAAACATCGGATTCCCTCATTCATTCAGAGGTAGCTTCACAAATGGAAACAACGTCAGCGGCGTTAAGGACTCCATCCCCTACCTCTTCATTCTCTTGGTCTTAGTCCTCCTCCCGGCTCTTCGCCCCCGCCACATTCCTTCCGCTCCTTCCTGAGGCTCTTCATCCTAGAGAAATCTGCAAATGGCACCTAGACTCCCCAAAAGCAAGCCGATAACATCGGACGGAATCGTTAGCTAACTATCACGATGCGATCTGTCTTGATTTCGTCGAATTTCAATCCTCTGCATCGACTTCCGGATTCGAAGACTTCCATTCTTCCATCCAATGTCCCCGCAACCCAACCCGCCCTGTCGGTTTCTTTTCATCTTCATCTCTAGTATCCCCTCGCGTGCGTGTTCCTGGCGGTGCTAAGTGCTGAAACCATGCAAGTGGCCCACTTCCCTTTTCCTGGTTTATGAGTCCAAACTATCCAAAACACCACAAGGCATTAGAAGTGACTTTCCTTTCGCCAAGTTACCAAATGATTTCTCTGAAAGCCCAACGCCAGCAGAACGCCGTCAGAGCGCCGTCAAAGGAATCCGAAAGGTAACAAGAAGAAGCACAACGCAGCCCTTGGCTAAAGAGGAGATTATTACCTATCACCAGAAGTTCACAATGACTTGAACAACTCTGGTTCCTTCGTAGATAATTTACGTACATGTCTTCGGATCTCCCCCGTCGGGACTGTCTGCCCCTCCGCTTCTGGATAAGCAACAACCCGGGGGCGATTCCATACCTCTACCTAATCAACCTCTCACAATCTCTCCTTCTCTTCTCTCCAGTTATCATTCGCGTCACTCGAACTTCGAGAGAGTCGTAACAGGAACCTGTCCTGGACGCCGTCAATAGTACGTACTTTGAATCGCATAATCATCAGCCCCAGTGACAAGATTAATAATATGAGTTGATATACTTGATGACAGCGCTAATATCAAGCACCTGCCTGACATTGAGGAAAAGACATAGATACACTGGATGTGGAAACGAGTGGACAAATTGACTGGGGGGTTCGAACTAGAAAAAAAAAAGAGTCTTCAGGAGGGCACTCAGTTGTAGGTTACTGCATAACGTGGGAAAGGACTCACCCTTGTCTTTTTCGAAGAGTCAGGAGTAGGCATGTATACCTAGGTAGCATTGAAGGGCAAGGGCCAGCGCTTTACTCTGCACCAGACTTGTTGTGTCATGATGGAGTGGACTTAACGTGCTTACTTCTAGCTTGCAAAGTATAGATGTGTATACCGACTTGCCCCCTATCCTCGGTAGCAAAGCGGATCAACCCATCGGCATGATTCCCTCACAGTTCGGTGCTCTGTTGAAGTCGTACTTACAGCTGCGCGGCAGTTACCGTATATCAAACCATCCTTCATGCTCAATACGCACAGTTGATCCCCAGAAACCTTCATCAAAATAACAGAGGACCAGTCAAGGCGGCAGGACGATGATCGAATACTATCATTCATTAGACTTTGTTCATCACTCAACTAGTCATATTCGAATACTATCATTCATTAGACTTTGTTCATCACTCAACTAGTCATATTCTCATCTTCTTCCTCATCATGTTTTCTGCAAGGCCGTGCTCATGAATGTCTTTTGCGTTCCCAATCTCACGAAGCCGGAGCGGCCTGAGCGGACCCACCACCCTCGGCCTTCTTAGCACCACCACCGCCATCTTTATCCTTCTCCTTATCCTTATCACCACCACCTCTTCCTCTCCCGCCGCGTCTTCTGCGACTGCGATTCTCACCCTTCTTCTCGCCTTCGCCCTTCTCCCCCTTGTCATTCTCTTTGTCTTTCTCGCCCTTGTCCTGTGCTGAGGTCGGTCGGGCCGAAGCAGAAGCAGCGGTGCTTCTCTCGGCCTTGGGAGTGCTAACAGGACGATCGGACCCATTTCCCTCCTGAGGAACGGCTTCCTTTGCACCACCAGCAGGGGCATCGCCCTTTGCTCCTCCCCTCGAATCGACACCCTTCTCGCCCTTTTCCTTCTCTTTCTCCTTGTCTTTATCGCCGCCGCCACCGCCGCCATCGCGTCCTCTGCCCCTGCCTCTTCCCCTTCTTCTTTCATCATCGCGCTTTTCTCGCTCCCTCCCCTTCTCTGGTGCTTTCTCTTTCTCATTTTCCTTTTCCTTCTCCGGCACCGTCTTTTCCTTCTCTACTAGTGCACTCGCCGCCGCAGGTGCGGGAGCAGCAGTCTCCTTGTCCTTATCCTTGCCGCCATCTTCCTTCTTCTCGGTATCGGTTTTGCGCTCTAGAATCGTGACGCTTGCCCGCGCAATCGTTACGGGACTCGCGGCTATAGCCTTCTTCAGCGCCTCGGGGTCCGCAAAGTCGACGTAGGCCAAGCCCTTCTTTCGTAGATCGATGGAGTTGATGGCGCCGAAGGCTTGCAGAGCCTCGCGTAGTGTTGACTCGGTGACGCCCTGTGTTTGGTGAGCGTGCTTGATGAAGGCTTGGGTTGGACCTGTGGGGGCCGGAGTGGATGGGGTGTTGGCTGCGTTGCTACCGGGCTGGACGTTCTCTTTGGCTTCGCCTCCGCGGCCACCACCCCTTTGCCTGCCCCCAGTGGAAGGCTGCTTGGGGGAACTAGTTTTTTGCGAGGCTGATAAGGCCGGCGGTTGGGCATTTACAGGCGTCGAAGGCGTCGAGAGTGCAGATGGAGTCGCCTGTGTGGAATCTCTCTTCTTGAGAATCATTGTTGGCTTGATCGGCGGTTGTGGTGTCGCGACCTCGGCAGGTTTGGTCTCCTTGCCGCCATCTGTTCCCTTTGACTTTGATCCTTCCTCTGTAGTCCCACCACGACCTCTCCTTCCGCGCGTTCTTCCGGAGGTTGACTCTCGTCCTCTAGCAGACGCCGAAGGCGATGCAACAACCGAAGAGTCGGCAGCATTGGCTGGCGTCGAAGAACGTTCAGCGTTAGCCGGCGCAGGAGTTGTCTCCTTCTCTTTCTTCTCCCTGGATGCGGTTTCTTTGGCAGCACTGGCATTGGCACTGGCAGTAGCAGCAGCGCTGGCCTTTGCGTCAGCCTCAGCCTTTGCTGCCTCCTGACGTGCCTTTCTGTGAGCATTGCCTGGGCTGAGGCCCAGGTCACGTTGTAAGATGCGTGCTGCTGCGGCGATGCCTGCGCGTCGACTCTTGGGTAGCTCTGATGTTGCGTCGGCTGAAGGAGTCGACTGAGTGGCGGATTGTGACGAGCTCTGGGCGGCCTTGGTCTGGGAGTCAGCCTTTGAGCTGGATCGGGCGTTGTCCTGGATCTGGCTGGCAACCATATTGGCAGCTTTGGCGGCTTCCGCTGCAGCACTTGATGCGCCCCTTCTTGTCAAAATCTTGACATTGTCCCTCGGTTTCTCGGAAACCTTATCCGTCTTCTCGCCCTTGGCTTCTCTAGCCCGCTTTTTCAACTCCTCTAGAGTAATAGTCGCGGTGGCAGTCTTGGTTTTTCCTCCCTGCGATTCCTGTCGAGCATGTTGCTTGGCGCTCCTGGCAAGTGCCGCCTCCTTGGCTCTCTGTGCTTTCTTCTCCTTAAGATATTCGACGAGTGGCGTGGTGGTGACCTTTTCGGGCTTGGCTGATGTTTCCTCGGCATTCGGTTCTCCGGCAGTATCTGTAGTCTTGTGGGCATCGGGATTGGCAAGGCTCTCAAGGAAGGCCATGAACTCGGGCTCCTGGTCAATAGTGCCTTGGCGATTGTCTATCCGTTTCTTGTCACTCGGGATTTTCTTGTGGATTGACAGCTCGACCGTGGGCGGCAGGTTCAGGACCGGGTCGTTGTATGATTCCTTGGCGTCCTCCCAAACGCCATTCTGTACAGCTTGTGAGAGCACGAAAAGGTCATCTTTCCTGATAACGTGAAAATAGGCGCGGGAGGGTCGAGATGGCCTTGAGGGACTGTGACACGTGATTGTGTGAGAAGCGGTTTGGGGAGAAGCTGCAGTGATGTACTTACTGCTGGGAGCTCTTGCCAGGCCAGTATGAAAACCAGTCAACCTTCCCGTGGCCCACTTTCCATTCGTCGCCGAGGATTTTGAAGAACTCTTCTTCGGTTAGAAGGGGAGGAAGTCGACGGACAACAACCTTTTCGCCCTCGGACTGAGGCTTGGACTTGGGTGCGTTCTGAGCATCATTGGTGGTCTGGCCGGCAGCGGTGCCATTAGGTTTACGCAGAAGCAGCTGGGGCGCCGCCATCATGGTTGGATCCTGAAGCTGCCGTGGCTTAGAATAGTCGAGATATGTAGTTTCGATCAAGTGTAGAAATCACAGCCTCATGCTTCGCTCACAGTATTGGCGGAATGGCGGTTCGGATATCGATGGCTGATAGAGCTGTCTGTCGGCGTAGCAAGTACTGGTGGTCAAGACCAGCTGGGGCTCGTGTCGAGATAAGAAATTCTCTGGAGAAACAGTTTACACCAAGCTGTCGATGTTGGTGAGAGGGCGCGGCTGGCGCAAGCGGTGTTGGATGAGTGTTTCGGGTAACAAATCCAAAGAGCAATGACGGGATGCGATTGCTGAGTGAAGTGGAAAGGGTGGAGCTTGGTCTTTAAGGTACGGCGGTACCGCTCAGCCTTATCGGATTCGATAAGAAATCCACAATTCCAGGTGCCCCGCAATTCCGGGGATCCAGAACTTCCACTTTAAGGGAGTGCACAGACCCACAGCGGCTGAGGGGGCAGCTCTCGGCGCCAATGCCCCTGTGCGCGCGTAATTTGGCCTGCAGCGCAATCCATTCAGGGCACTCGCCCACTGTCCGCAAACCGCAGTTGGCCACAGGTCCCAGAGGCACGCAGTACCAGTACCTAGAGGTAGGTTTCCAGTGGGTGGCAGGCTGCCGGTCACAGTTCGAGGTCGAGGTCGAGGTCGAGGTCGAGGTTGCCCGATTCCAGCCCCATCCAATCAACCTCACCTCAGCCATCCAGATCCCGCGCTCGGCATCGTCGTCATCCTTAGAATTTCATCCCAACAACAAACAACAACCCAACACACCCGACAACAACTTTGCAGTGCCCTCCCCTTGCACTTGGTGGCCCCAGGACCCTTCAATCACGAATCCTTGCGACCCGCGATTCATCTAGCGACATTAACACAATTGCGGAACACCGTTTCATCGCAGCCTTACACAAGCATCCCTTCGATTGATAAGATATTTCGCCCGCTGCTCGCTGCTCGCCCACCCTTCATAACTACAGCCCGTACACCAACAAGCTCGAGTCCGATCACAAACAACCATCATGTCCACTATCCCAAAGCCGGGTCCGGCTAACCTTCGTCCCGGAGCCGGTCTAGATGAGTGGCTGGAGGAGGCGAAACAATGTCATTACCTTCCTGAGCCTGTCATGAAGCAGCTCTGCGAAATTGTCAAGGAAGTTCTTATGGAAGGTACTTGAGCACCAACTACTACTAGTCAGGATCACACATGCGCGCGCGCGCGCGCGTTCGCATCCCGTGTTCCAAGCCGCGCACGACAAGGGAACTTGTCCAGCTGACTTGTGTCCCCACGTCATCAGAATCGAACATCCAGCCTGTTGTTACGCCAGTCACCATCTGCGGTGATATTCACGGCCAATTCTACGATCTCCTCGAACTCTTCCGCGTTGCTGGTGGCATGCCAGGCGAGACAAACGTCCAGGCGCCCAAGACCGCAACAACTGTCATCACATCCGAGGACATCGAGCCCCCAACGGAAATCACAGATCCCAACCTCAAGAAGAAGATAAAGAGCAGTACAGACAGCGAGGGTGGGGTTGAGAGCGAGAAGGAATCGCCAAGTGAAGAGACCCCCCAATCCAGCGCCAACACGGGCTCTCAATCGGCCGACACTCGCTTCGTCTTCCTCGGAGATTTCGTGGATAGAGGGTACTTCAGTTTAGAGACATTCACCCTTCTCATGTGTCTCAAGGCAAAGTACGAAGGCCCCCTGTTCTAGTTCTGGTTCGGTTCACGCTGCTAACACTTCTCGCCCAACAGATACCCAGATCGCATTGTTCTAGTGCGCGGTAATCACGAGTCCCGACAAATCACGCAGGTTTACGGTTTCTACGAGGAGTGCCAGCAAAAGTACGGCAACGCCTCTGTCTGGAAGGCCTGCTGCCAAGTGTTTGACTTTCTTGTTCTTGCCGCCATTGTCGACGGTACCGTTCTCTGCGTCCACGGCGGTCTCAGTCCCGAGATCCGCACGATTGACCAGATCCGCGTCGTTGCGCGTGCCCAGGAGATCCCGCATGAGGGTGCTTTCTGCGATCTTGTGTGGAGTGACCCAGAAGACGTCGACACATGGGCTGTCAGTCCACGTGGCGCTGGTTGGCTGTTCGGAGACAAGGTCGCAACAGAGTTCAACCACGTCAACGGTCTGACAACGATTGCAAGAGCGCATCAGCTGGTAAATGAGGGTTACAAGGTGGGTCATCACATTTTGTTGCTTAACAGTTACGAGAAGGAATGCCAGCTAACCTGCGTTTCTCATCTAGTTCCACTTCGCCGAAAAGTCGGTCGTAACCGTATGGTCGGCACCCAACTACTGTTACCGCTGCGGTAACGTAGCATCCATTATGACGGTGGACCGCGACCAAAACACAAAGTTCAGCATCTTCTCCGCCGTGCCAGACGATCAACGGCATATCCCCGCAGGCCGTAGGGGACTGGGTGACTACTTCCTATGAAAGAACTTTGAGGGCGCGAGGTGAGGTGAGAGGGGGCGGTGTTATGATTGTCTTGTTGTCAAGAAAGCATGTCGTTGCGTTATGGGCGGGTCACGTTTGTCGTCGGGAATTGGTGGAAAACAACTCCAAGGATCCTAATTTTATGTATGACATTCTGCCTGGGATTTGTACTTGGCGTTTTCGAGGCGTTATACTACCCAATTTTGTGTTTCAAGTTCCAGAATCAGGCTATGAAAGTGTCAGCAACCAGCCCGTTGATATGGTCCTCAAGCGTTATTCAATTATTCGGATAAAGAAATGTTGGAGTCAACACCAAAGCTAAGTGGCGGACTTGATAGCTTCGGGAAGTCGCAGAGTGGATGATTTTGGATAAACACAAATAATAGGGGCAACTGGAGACAGCCAAAACAAAACTGTGGTCTGTGCGTGATTGCTTCGGTCTCTGGCTCTTCCTGAATACCCGTGGAGATAGGGTGGTACACGTCTTCCTCCCAGCAACAACCAACATAAACAGTCAAGCGATGCGGTTCAACACTGACGACAGCAGTGACATAGCAATGAGCCTCGAGGGGGGAAATTCCACTCAGACCACAGATGACACGGTATAGCTCACACGCTCGATGAACAGGAAAACCACTCTTGAGTGCTATCGGCCTCCAATCCGTAATCCCACCGACAGTTAACCAAAACAGTGCAAGAGCTGACGAGATCATGAACAAACATGAAAAAAGTAAGAAAAACAAATGAAAAAAAAGAACGGGAAACTAAGGGAAAAAAACATACAACACCAGGGATTCGCTGGTCGTCACCGACCCAACTACTAGTCTGGCCCTCACTGGCTTATCTATGGGAGAGCGGACGGGATCCCGAGTTTTCCAGTGGGTATGGTCGTATGTGCTTGTTTTGTTCTTTTCATGGGCCTATAAGCCTAAGCACAACCCAAATCAGCACATATTTTATTGCGGTGCCGGCAGAGGTGTAGACATACAAGACAGACACTTCGTTGTGTCTCATCTCATCTCATCTTAGTCAGTGGTATGAATCGGACACTTGTTATCCACTACCGTTTGTTTAGGTTATAGGTTGTTGTATCTAGTCAGAGTGCGAAGATATCTTTATTTATTGCGTACTTATTTCTGACATACAGGTAGTGAGCCCATGTCTCGTGTTTGCTTGATAGTCTTTGTCTTCTGTATATAGTCTGTCATAAGGTTAGACTCTTTTGAGGCACGCTATGGTATGGTAGAGAACAGCACGTCTGGTCTTGCTCCTCAGTCAAAATGGACGACTTCTCATTGACTCTTCAAGCGTTTTTGAAACTGGCTTTGATCCATGTATGTAACGAACGGTAAATGATAGGTTTCATGTTCGGTATCTCATTCTTCCTCACGAGCTGGAGGAGCTGGGTTTAGTGAGCAGTCATGACGGGAGGTACTTAGCGTGCGGGTAAGTCTTGAGATGGCGTATATTGAATTGAATGGGGTACGTACGTTGAGCTTGCATCGATAGGTCGCTAGACCGTGGAGGAGAATTCCATGAAAGAAGGTACTTACTCCAACTTTCAACTTCTAGCCGTGAGCATCGGATCCGGGTGTTGAGTGAGAATGTCTCGTGTGATCGAATCTATTACGAGAACGTAACGGGAGCGGAATACTTGAGGTTCCAACACACCCAGGAACGACGCGAAGGAATTGAAAGATCAAGATCAGAATTTGTTACCTTGACCAAAGAGAATGACACTGAAAGACTCCGATTACTATACGCTGTGATAAAACAGTAGTCCATTCTGCTGTGGATAACATGTAAAACGAAAAGACAACAAAAGAGAAAATACAATCTGCTCAATTTCGGATCAACACGGTGCCATCTTCAGTAGCCACACCCTTGATAACCACACACTGGTCCATATGAACGGCATTCTTGTCGACGGTACTGGCATTGGCATCGGCGGTAGCTTCATGACCCGTCTGTGGTGATGTTGATCGCCGCCCGGTGCCTAACTTGAGCTCACGCTAATAGATCAAATCCGGCAACGTGGTGGACTCCTCTGCGAGAATCTTTGCGACAACCTCAAGAAATTGCACGTCTTTGTTGACCATGGCGAGAGGAACCAGGAGCGTACGTGCGTCTGTCTCTCTATACATGTAGTTGCTGCCATCATACTCGCCCTTGTCATTGCAAAAGCTAAGATAAGTCGTGTTGCGCAATCTGCGCAACTCCGCCTCGATACAGCTGAAAATATTCACCATGCGCCACGTGACCTCAGCTAGATTGAGGCCGCATAGTGGATGGTCGCCATCGACGTCGGCCGTGAGATCGACCTTAAGAATGTCAAACCACTCACAGTTTTGGATTCCTTGCGGTGTGCCGTGGGAATCCTCTGCTTGCTGCTCTTGCATGCAGTCGAATTCTTCCAGCGCATCCGCCATGGCTAACAACTTCTCTTCGGCAAGCTCTTCAGTGAGGCCTTCGGTAACAAGTGCGGCTTTGGCCCGCTTAACGAGGGTTGTTTTCTTCAGACGTCTTTTCCCGGTGACATGATCAGTGATATGCTCGGTTTGAGCAATACGAAGCTTCGCAAGAAGTGAAGACAGAGGGACGTGATCATCAGGGACCCGGTAAATGTTCCATGATTTTTCGCGTAGGAGGACCAACATAGACTCATATTGGATTATAAGATGAATAGGAACTCCCGAACCACTCAAGGTTCTCCACTTTCCTTTCTTCCTCGAGTCTTTGTTCACGAGGTCGATTAGAAAGTCGGACAGGGCGTTGCCATGGTCTGAAACAGGGATCTCTCCATTCGGAAAGAAGCTAGTTGGGAAGAGTCGCTGTAAGCTCTCGAACAAATCAACGGGCTTTTCGAGATAACCTTCTTGTCGGAGGAAATTGTACAAATGCATTAGCATCACAGGCTCCATTGGATGCCCCCAGACATACATAATGGCGACAAACTGCGCGTCCAGAGCTTCTGCAAGGCCGACACCGCAAAGATAGGGCGAATAGTGCCACAACGCGTTTGAATCTGTGGTGGAAAATCGAGACCTGTTCCCCAGGGCTGGGTTTTTTCCGAGAAACTGAGTACATATCTCGCGGACAGCCTCAAGTGTCTCCTGCAATTGCGAATTATTCATGCTTGTTGGACGCAGATTGGCCTCAATCTTCAGCAAGGCTTCCAGACGCTCAAATGCAGTGAGGATGCCTGGCCGTGCGTCACCGATGCCGTG
Source organism: Neurospora intermedia (assembly GCA_037102815.1). Lineage (NCBI taxonomy): Eukaryota > Fungi > Ascomycota > Sordariomycetes > Sordariales > Sordariaceae > Neurospora > Neurospora intermedia. The sequence goes on along the minus strand of BTPP01000012.1, from coordinate 819,143 downwards.
TAGAAAAAGGTCTACATCGCGCATTGGCCGGAATTTGTCGGCGGGCGGAGGTGCAATAAAAACGTGGCCCTTGGGTAGATCATGTATCCACCCTTTTGTCACGGTAAGTGAATCGACGATGCACTGCAGCTGAAAGACATGATGGGGTAGAATCCGCTCGCGAATGCCAACTTTGCCGTCCGAGGTAGAGAGAAGACTGATAAGAAAGGCAAACGATGTGAGCCCCAACACTCTGGCACTTTGTGCTTCTTTGCGCGATATCCCTCCTCCAGGCCTTTTTGCACTGACCTCTGTTACCTGGGCTATTCTGTTAGACAAGACATTGGCCAGGTCATATAGCCAGTTGATGGTATATGCACGACGCCATTTAAGACGTTCTTCCATGGTGGCACGTCGGAGGTCAAAATCAGGATTCCAGTTATTGATTTCCTTCATCATCCGTTTTGTTGGTTTGCCGTTGTCATTCTTCTGGTAATCAGTGATAAAATCAAGAAGATCGTGGTAGGTATGCAGTAGAAGCATCTCCTTGGCATCCATGAGATCCGTGTCTCCTTTGTTGGCTCCAGTGACCTCTCGCTCAGCGCCGAACCCGAGGAGCCAAGACACGGTGCTTACAACGTTGTGAAAAGCCTGTTTGCCAGAAAAATTTGGCAACAACGAAAAGACGTCTTCACCACCTTGGACCATTCTCAGGGCGGTGTTGGATAGGGCACCCGCTACCGCGCTGTGGAGCCCTTCGTAGGCAACCTCGTACCACAGGTCCTGGAGATATGCTCTGAATTCAACACAGTCTTTGATCAGGTCGTAGGCAGCTATGATATAACCGGTAGTCATACCATACCGATCCAGGATGACATCAAAGCTTTCCAGTAGTGTATTGCTGAGCACGTCAGGGAGAGGTCCCTTGTCGATGTCCTTGGCCTTGGGCTTTGCTGTATCTTTATCTTTCCTACGCCTGCCCCTTTTGCCTTTGCCGGGTCTGGCTTGCTTCCGCTGGTGCCCAAGCCGAGGGCCGGCTTGCTGAGACGTCTCTTGCTCCGAGTCTTGGTCGGCCTCGGAAGCTTCAGGGGGGTCAAGTGCGACAAACTCTTTGATCACCAGGCAGTCGACATTTCCCTTGGTCAAGGGAAGAGAGGCATACAAGCTGTCTAACGGGGTATAATCATGGAGGGCCCAATCCCACCCGCCGAGAGCAGCGTAACATTCTTCCAGGGCTTCGGCGAATCTCTCCAGGGAAGAAATGCCCTTTTCGTAATCAGGGTGTTGTTTCCTGGTTGCGATACGTTGCAACGTGGCCTGGCAATCATGTACCGCGCAGATGACGATGAGAAACAAGCCGAGGATGGTGGTAGGAACATCACCGGGTTCAACATGCTTGCCGATGAACTTGGAGAGGGCAACGAGGTTTGAAAGAGTAATGTGCGAGTCGCCGAGAGGCACGTCTGGGGCGTCTGGATATGATGATGGTAGAGACCAGACGAGAGCGGTGGATGTTTGCAAAACCCAGTAGACGAGAGGGCTGATTTGGCGCCTGTAGTTGGCGTACGAGTAGCGCCCGGACTTTGCAGTTATTGGTGGAGTCATGGTCGTAGTCATGGTCGTGATAATATTGTCGTGTAATTGGACTGAGCTTGTGAAGAGGCACGAAAACCCAAGATGATAGTGGTCAAGCAGAGGATGAAATACTTGCAGAGTTGTTGTTGTTGATGATGACTTGTCGTAGCTGGCAGGCGATGGCTACAATCACAGCCACCCCTCTCAATCCTAGAGTCAAGGACGGATTGGCAGCATCGTTCCCACTTTGGAGTAGGAACATTTCCAAAAACTCGTAAAGGGAGGGAACGGGGTAGGCATTCAACAATGCTGCTACCTACCCAAGGAGCACAAAGTCCCAGTGAGGGAAGCCATCCAGAATCATGATGTGGATGGCACCCGCCGGCTGGAAGTCACCCCTCATGGAAGACGGAGGCAACGCTGAAGTTGGGTGCGAGGAAGTAAACACCAGAGGGGACCACCTCAGGCATGTGAAGATTGAAAGTTGAAAAGGCAAGCACAAGTAAGTAAAGGTCACGGTACGTAGAGGTAGGTACGTAAAGCACCGGGCCGGAGTGGGGTCCAGTGACGGGACCGGGGCCGGGGCCGGAACCTGGAGGTGTAGTTGTGACGGGACGGGATTGGAAGGAGGAAGTTTGGAAGCTCCAGGCCAGCTGCCCGCAGACCGGGCGTTACCTCTTAGTGCAGGTGGTATGTATGTATCCGCGGCCCCACCCGGGTACCCAGCTCCCGTCAGGCTGAGCCAGTGAGAGGGGCCGCTTCCAATGCTAGAGGTACCTACCTAGTAAGTGTAGTACCCCCCGTTCAGCCCGTTTCCGGGCATTGAAGCAACGCCTCCCCCTCTCCAGACGCTGTTCCTAGGTGCCTAGGTAGCTGCAGTTCAAGCCTCCACTCGCTGGCCAAGACAGTCCAAGGCTCCAAGCATCCCGTCATCACCAACACCGCCGAACGAATCAAGCCTCCATAACACCTACCAGTCCTCCAAATTCCACAGGAACCGAGAACACAGCAATCGGGTAACTTCACCAACTTCGCCCTTGACTCAAGCCGAACGTATCTGATTCCATCGCAAACATCAACCGCCTCCTAATCATCAGAACGCGGGACCCTCACACACCGCCGTCACCAACCAACCAAACCACCAACCCATCACCACCCCAAAGTCAACAACATGTCCATCATCCAGCAACACACGCAAGCAACGCTCAGCGACGCCTGGCGCACCATCAACATTGACGCCCTCACCGAAGACTCGTCGGTCAACTTTGACGTGTCGACACTGCACCCTCCCCTTGCGGAAATCAGCGAGGCCGACGCGCGCGCCATCAACGGCCAGGTGCGACAGCTGCTCAGGGGCGGCGACGCCGAGGGCGCGTTGCGCGGATGTCTCGAGATGCCCGTCTACGCCGGGTCCGAAGCCGCCAAGGAGACGCACCTGCACACGGTCATTGAGGTGCTGCAGAGCATCAAGGCAAGCGAGATGACGCCCATGTTGCAGCGGATTTACGGACAGCCAGGGGGCAGCGAGTGTTTGGATGTTTTGATGAAGTATTTGTATGTTTGGCTTTCTTCGACACTCTTTCCTTGTTTTTAGTTTGTTCACTTCCGGCAGGAAGGCCGAGGAGTTGAAGACAGATGGGATTGTGATAGCTAACGGTTTGGTTTTCTAATGTGATAATAGGTACAAAGGCATGGGCGCCACGTCCGCCTCCTCCGATGGCTCTGGCAGGACGACGCCCGCTCGCGCCATGACTCCCCAGGCTACCGGTTTCAGCCAAGTCAGTCAGCGCCCTATGGCCGCGAATGAGTCGACCGGTTCGGCTATGAGTGTTTTGTTGAGCTGGCATGAGAAGGTTGTCGAGGTTGCTGGGTTGGGTTGCATAGGCCGCGTCATGACTGACTTCCGGAGGGTATAAGGAGGTTAAGGAGAGGGAGGGCAAGAGAAAGCTGGTCGTCGAGTTGAAGCGATGCGATGCGGTTCCGAGCGAGATATACGCCATTATACAGCAATAATACATACGCATTACACATCAAACTGGCTCTGTTTAGGTCGGTCTCTGTGGTTGACGAACAGGAGAGGGTAAGGTGGTACGCTTGGACTATTCTTGGCCTCAGGCCGGATTGTCTTGTTTACATACCCCTGACTTTGTGAACAATTGTCACTCTGGTTGGAACCGGCTACAATGTCCATGTTGCCGCCTTCACGGTGCTGTTGCTTCCAAGATGGAAGGGAGCAAGTGAGCCAGGGTTCCAGGACCAACAGCATATAAAGAAAGAAGCCACAACAAACAATACCTTGGTTTAACTACACCAACAGGTCGACTCGACTCTCCGGATACCTTGTTCCAACAACAGGTCGTGAAAATCTTGTGTTAAACCACACAAGAACCTTGTTCCAACATATTTTCATTTCCTATTTGAGTTCTGTTTCCCTCTTGTTTCCTGTCGATATCTATCACTCTTCCCCTCTCACTGGCCCTCCAACAAATCCTTCAAACTCGCCTGCCCACTCCCTCTCCTCAACGGCTGCGCCTGGTGTGGACTTTCCTTCCACCCAATCATGTGGATAATTCTAAACGTCGCCGGAATGCTTCCATCCTCGTTCCCATGCAGCGCCCTATAGATCGCATCACCCGCCAGCAACACATCCCGGCCAATGGGTCCCATCTCCCGCCCCAGCACCGCGTTGCCCTCGCCCATGGCCTGCAGGTCCTGCATCAGCGCAAACATGTCCGGGTAGTCCACCACTATGTCCTCCACGTCCACCGTCAACATCTTGAACCCCGTGCGCTGCAGCAGGCCGCCGACGTCGCGCACGTCCGCCAATGGCGACACGTGAGGCGAGATTCCTCCTTTGCGCTCTTGCTCCGCCAGCTGGAGAGACGTGCGCAGCTCGTACAGGGTGTCGCCGCCGAGCATGGCGCCGATGAAGGGGCAGTCAGGCTTCAGCACGCTGTTGATCTGTGAGAGCACGCCCGGCAGGTCGTTGATCCAGTGCATGGACATGCTGCTGAGCACCATGTCGAAGGAGTCGGGCTCAAAGGGGAGAAGTTCGTCATGCTCGAGGACGTGGCGCGTGAGCTTGAAGTCGGGAACGTGGGTGGTGGAGAGAGAGGGGTGGTCGTGGTCTCGGTGGAGGAGGGAGTGGGAGGATTCGGCGGCGACGAGCTCGGTGATCTTGGTGGCTAGGAGGTCGGTGACGGGGGGCTCGGATTCGGGGTCAGGGTTTGGGCGGAGGAGGGCGCGGGCGATGTTGCAGGAGTTTGCGCCGAGGTCGAGGACGCGGGGAAATTGGCGTTTGACGTCCTGGAGGGGTGGGATGAGGTTAGTTCCATATGACAGACAGTATAAAAGAAGAGAGGAGAGTGAGATGGGGTATGTTTTACCAAAAGACGTTCGCACACGCGCATGGCGACCTCATCCTTGAGGTAGTCGGCTTGACGGCCCCCTTCAACATTGGCAGCTGCCCTCTCCTTCTGCAACCACTTTGCGCGACGGTTGAAGACTTCAAAGTTGAGGCTGCCGGACTGAAAGGCATATGATCGACGGGCCGTCCCGCCCGTGAGGAGCGGTTTCCATTGCTGCGGCCGGCAGACTGGAGCCAAACTCAACCGCATCCTCGAAGTACACCAGTGAAGCCGTCACAATTCGAGCCCAGCTTTGGCATGATAGGCAAGAGTTGAGAGAGGGGAAGTTTGGGTTTGAAGACAATCGATGCTACGCGGGACATCGAGGTACCGCGGATTGGGTGGATGCCAAGGCGCATCTAAATCGTCATAGCTCCTCTCTCGATAGCGTGGAAGCCACATTTCTTGCCGGGGTTTATAACCTCTAAGTGCGACTAGCCACAAAAAGGGGTTATTGTGGCGCCCTTGTCGTGATAAAAGAAGCGCTAGAAGTACATGTTACAGCGTGGTTGCCCGCTGGCTACCTAGTGAGGTCCGCGGGGGGCCACCCAGTAGAGGTACGCCGGTACGGTATCGTATTCAGCGGGTTAAAACTTATTGGATGGAGATCCCCTTTATTTTGCAGTGGAGGAAATCGCCAATCCGCCCGTCGCCGTCCGCCAGTCCCCTCCCCTGAGAATCCTCGTCAACGACTCGAACCAGTCCGGAGCCGCCGACCACGCCGACCTTCCCCAACTCGACACAGCACACGTCGCGAACTGAACCCGACAAGTGTGTGTTTCTGCCAGCCCTTCATTGTCTCCGCGACCCTGGTTCCTGTCTTTGTCTCAGTCGACTGTCCGATACCCTGTACACCACGAAATATCGAACCGAACGAAGCGCATCGCGAACTTCTACTTTTGGTTGACCATCAGCACTTCAACATCCCCAAAGTGACATCGATCGATGCTGTCAGCCGCCGCGCCGACCGCAACTTCCACCATTCATACACTACACTAAACTTCGACGACCACCACCCGTGCCGCCACGATTATTAGCTTGTTAATTATCGATTGTCGATGGATCAATCCTGTTGCTCGTGATGCTCTCAGTGTGAAAAGGTCGGCAAAATTAAAAGCGAAGCAGAATTATTTGGCTCTCCGGAAACCGCGAAGCTCCGAGTCCCGCTGGACGAAACCACCGTGTATACGTAACCGAACAGTCAGGCTCAGAGAAGCTCGAATACAAAACTTAATCACAACAAGATACCCCCGGCCAACTCAGCCCAACCGTCATAATGTCGTCTTCAACAGGAACCGGCTTCCTGGGCCGCTCGTCCAGCAGCAACTCCAACATGCGCGGCTTGGTCCAGTTCATTGCCGATCTCAGAAATGCTCGGGCTAGGGAACTCGAGGAGAAGCGGATCAACAAGGAGCTGGCCAACATTCGTCAAAAGTTCAAGGACGGCAGCCTAAGCGGTTATCACAAGAAGAAATACGTTTGCAAGGTATGCGCCGCGCCAACCCCCCCCTGAGCGCCCAATTGTACCAGTCCTCAAGAGCAAGAACACCACGGTTAACCAATGCGCAAATAGCTGCTTTATATCTACATTCTGGGATGGAACGTCGACTTTGGCCATCTAGAGGCCGTTAATCTAATTTCGGCGACCAAGTACTCGGAGAAGCAGATCGGTTATCTCGCTATGACGCTATTCCTCCACGAGAAGCACGAGCTTTTACACTTGGTCGTCAACAGCATTCGCAAGGACTTGATGGACCACAACGAGCTGTTCAACTGCCTGGCGCTGCATGCCATTGCGAATGTCGGTGGCAAGGAGATGGGTGAAGCGCTGAGTCCCGAGGTTCACAGGCTTCTGATTTCCCCGTACGTGGTTTCATCTATCACATCAGGAAGCGGCGCATTGTCATACTAACTCGGTTTATAGAACATCAAAGGCGTTCGTAAAGAAAAAGGCGGCTCTCACGCTACTCCGACTATACCGCAAAAACCCCGATATCGTCCAGGCTCAATGGGCGGAACGTATAATATCTATTATGGACGATACCGACCTCGGCGTGGCGCTCTCGGTAACATCCCTTGTCATGGCGCTGGCGCAGGATAACACGGAGCAATACAAGGGTGCCTATGTTAAAGCCGCCGCTAGGCTAAAACGGATCCTCATCGATGGAGAGTTTAGCCAGGACTACCTCTACTACAAGGTGCCTTGTCCATGGATCCAGGTCAAGCTTCTACGATTACTGCAGTACTTCCCGCCATCCGAGGATAGCCATGTCCGGTCCATGATCCGGGAGTCGCTGCAGAAGATTCTCAACTTGGCTGTGGAGAGTCAGAAGAACGTTCAGCAGAACAATGCCCAAAACGCCGTCCTGTTCGAGGCTATCAACCTCATCATCCATCTCGATACCGAGCATGACCTCATGAAGCAGGTATCCCAGAGACTTGGCCGGTTCATCCAGTCGCGAGAGACGAATGTCCGCTATCTCGGTCTCGAGGCTATGACACACTTGGCAGCACGAACCGACACCCTGGAACCGATCAAGCAGCACCAGGATGTGATTATCGGCTCTCTGAAGGACAGGGATATCAGTGTTCGAAGGAAGGGTCTCGACCTGCTGTACAGCATGTGCGACACGTCGAACGCCCAGCAGATCGTGGCCGAGTTGCTACACTACCTCCAGAATGCCGACTTTGCCATCCGAGAGGAAATGGTGCTCAAGATTGCCATTCTTACGGAAAAGTACGCCACCGACGTGCAATGGTATGTTGACATTTCTTTGCGCCTGATTGCCATGGCTGGCGACCACGTCAGCGACGAAGTTTGGCAGCGAGTGACGCAGATTGTTACGAACAACGAGGAGCTTCAGGTGTACGCAGCCCAGAATATTCTCCAGTACTGTAAGCAGGACCACTGCCACGAGACGCTCGTCAAGATTGGTGCCTATATCCTGGGTGAGTTTGGCCATCTCATTGCCGAGGAGAGGGGCTCCAGTCCTATAGAGCAGTTCCTGGCCCTTCAAGGCAAGCTTCCTGCATGCTCCTCCAGCACACGAGCCATGATCCTCTCGTGCTTTATCAAGTTCGTCAACTTGTTTCCGGAAATCAAGCCGCAGCTCGTCAACGTGTTCCACGTCTATAGCCACGCGCTCGACGCGGAACTGCAACAGCGTGCCTGCGAGTTCCTGGCTATCGCAAGCTTGCCCACAGACGACCTTCTTCGAACGGTGTGCGATGAAATGCCACCATTCCCCGAAAGAGAATCCGCCCTGCTCTCGAGGCTACACCAGAAGCACGCCAACACCAGCGACAAGAGGACTTGGATTGTTGGTGGCAAGGATGCCAACGCGGACAGTGCAGAGCTCAGCCTGGCCAAGAAAGCCAGCCTCAGGCGGACCTTTAGCACCAAGACCGGACCAGCCAACGGCGGTGCTGCCCCGGCTGCCGGAGCCACCAACGGATCTTCATCTGCCAATGACCTTGCCGGTCTCGACATGAACAATATCGGTCCTGCCGAAGCCAAGGTCATTAAGGCGCCCAACCTCGCCAGCGCCGCTCACCTGTCTCCTGGGTGGGAGAAGGGCTTCAACCGGCTTCTCTTGCGCGCCGACGGCATTCTCTTCGAAGACGGGCAGATCCAAGTCGGCGTGCGCGCCGAGTACCGCGGCCAAATGGCGGCCATCATCCTCTACTTCACCAACAAGACACCGGCCGTCATCGGCTCCTTCACCACCACGCTCGATCTGGACCCCTCGGAGCGCGCCAACCTGTCTTGGGACGTCAAGAGCATGCCCGAAACCACCATCTACCAGGGCGCGCAAACGCAGCAGGTCGTCGTCTTCGAAGCCAAGCGTGTGTTTGAGAAGGCGCCTACCGTCCGCATTTCGTATCTGGCTGGCGCCCTGCAGGCGCTTACCCTGAAACTGCCGGTCGTCATCCACAAGTTCATGGACCAGGCCGAGTTGTCGGCTGACGACTTCTTTAAGCGGTGGAAGCAGATTGGCGGCGCGCCGCGCGAGGCTCAGCGCATTTTTGGACTCTCTGGGCCCAAGGATGGGGAGAGGGAGATTACAGAGAGTTTTATCCGCCAGGTGCTGGAGGGGTTCAGATGGGGATTGTTGTATAATGTTGATCCCAACAGCAAGAACTTTGTGGGGGCTAGTGTGGTGCATACGAGCGAGGGAGGCAAGTTTGGATGTTTGATGAGGTTGGAGCCTAACTATGGGACTCAGGTGAGTTTTTTTTTCTTCTTTCTCTTTCTCTCCGGTTGAACATTACGCTTGGGATGGCATGCTAATGAACAATGAAATGTGTACAGATGGTTCGGTTGACGATTAGAGCGACGGATGAGACGGTGCCGCCCGTGTTGCTCAAGATGATGGAGGAACGCCTTTCGCAGGGTGTGTCGATTCGCCCGGAGAGATATGAACCCCCGACGGCGAGCGACATTTCCGAGTCGTTTAGGAATATCATGGTTAGGTAATAAGGGGGTGGGTGGGTGATGGTAGTAGTGTATGTGAATAAGAGGGGTCAGGGGTGGTCGAAGGTCAAAAGACTGATTGAAGTCAGCGACTACAGTACTGGGTCAAGTCATTGAGCCAAGGGCACACATGTGATAGTGTGGCTCGAAGTCAGCGAAAGGGTGTAGTATTATAATAACCGGAGGTGCAACTGCACTTGTTGACGGTCATTGTCTATCTGGCTGTCGAAACTTGCAAGAGGCAGCACCAAGGAGGAGAAGGAAGAGGAGGAGGAGGAGGAGCTGATGAGAGAGTTCATTATGCTATAGTATATCTGGCAAAGAATAATGTTGATATGGAAGTAACCTCAAGGGAAGGCAGGATTCCATGATGGTGTAGGGAATGTGCGTTGAATGTTGTGTGTTGACTTCAGTTTCCTCGTATTCCCCGGGCTGATAAGACGATAACCGTGAACAGACGCGGACGTCAGACTGCAGCAGCAGCCAGCAAGGTGCGAGAAATGGTACCCCGCTGGGCCCACTGAGTCGTGATCGTATGGTCCGAGCTCTACATATAATGCTGGTTTGCTTGTTAGCTCTGTACCCCGAGGGAGACACTTGCCAACCTATTACAAACGCAACAATGTTGTTTGGAGATATATCAACTATAGCCAGACAAATTCTCTGACCTATCTTGAATTTTTTATGTCAGATACAAATCTCAATCATTAAATAAAGTACATTAAGTTATTGCTGAAACGCCTACACAAGTCGACTAGAGGTCTCGAGCTAACAAACAAACCCATTAAGCTAAGGTTTATTAGCGCCGATCACTCTGGTTGCTCATCAGCGGCTGGTCGGGTGGGTAATTGCGGTTGCATCACTTGACCGTTGAGACGGCGCGGGCTTTCACCGCAGTGATAAGTGATAACGTGAGCTTCTACTGCGTGTGCAAACACCACGCACCTGCCATTGCCGCCTTGGGAGCTTCAAGTTACCTACCTACCTCTATTCTTTCTCTCTTCAGTTACAACAACATCGTCACTTCTGTTCGTCAAGGGGCTCGCTTCGTTGCTTCCTCCCTCGCGACACGATCACGCAATTTGTCTCTTACTGACCCACCTAAGGTACTCGCGACTCATCTTGGAGCTCACTTGGCCCTTGCCGACCAGCACATTTCCACCCATCCTTTGTGCTTGGACTGACCAACACAGCTGAGGACCAAACCAAACATCCAGTTCCATTCTTTGTATTAATCTCTCAAGTTTCCCCTCAAACTTGTCCTTGGCGCATCTCGACAACATCAAACGTATCGTTCATTATACTCTCCTCGCCCTATCGACTTCCTGATACTCTCTGCCTATCCTCTCCCTTGCCCAAGGGAGCACCGCCGCCATGACGGGAGGCACCCTCAACTTCATCACCTTCAACCAGGACTACAGCTGCCTGGCTGTTGGCACCTCCAAGGGCTTCCGCTTCTACCACACTGATCCCTTTTCCAAGATCTTCAGCAGCGATGAGGGCAACGTATCCATTATCGAGATGCTGTTTTCTACCTCGCTAGTAGCTTTAATCCTGACGCCTAGGCAACTCGAGATCCAGAACACCAAGGTAGACCAGCCCTCCCAGCGCCACTGTTTAGCCTCCGAACTCAGACTAATGCGGCGACCCATTCTACCAACCCAGAGAGCTTCCGTTATTTGCGAACTTACCTTCCCTTCTGCCGTCCTAGCTGTCCGTCTGAACCGCAAACGCCTGGCCGTGGTGCTCGAATGCCAGATCTACCTCTACGATGTGTCCAATATGAACCTGGTCCAGACCATCGACACCTCGCCGAACCCCAACGCTATTTGCGCCCTCTCTCCCTCGTCCGATTCCTGCTATCTGGTCTACCCCCGTCCCAACCCGCGAGAAGACGTCGGTGCCAAGGCCCCCGCACACCTCCCGCCACCAAGCCAATATGTCCCGCCCAAGCGCGGCGATGTGCTTGTTTACGATGCCCTCAACCTTAAGACGGTTAATGTCGTCGAGGCCCACAAGTCCCCTCTATGCGCCATCGCGCTCAACCACGACGGCAGCATGCTCGCCACCGCTTCCGAGACGGGCACCATCATCCGCGTCTTCTCGCTTCCCCAGGGCCAAAAGCTCTTCCAGTTCCGCCGGGGCACGGTTCCTACTTCGATCTACAGCATGTCCTTCAACCTGAGCTCCACGCTCTTATGCGTCTCGTCGACTTCAGATACCGTGCACATCTTCCGTCTGCTCAACACCCAAAAGAACGCGAATGCGCTGCCAGGGGGTGGTCCGGCGCAGGGGGCTCGGTCGCGAAGCTTTGACGTCAACGACCCCTCCCCACACAAAGGGGAAGTACCATCTGCGGGCAATGGTAACAACGGCTCTGGTAGTCACAAAAGAGAGCCAAGTGGTTCCTTCGGTAACATGCTCAGGCGGTCATCGCAGATGATGGTCCGCGGTGTGGCTGGCGTGGCTAGCTCGTACCTCCCACAGTCGGTCGCGGAGATGTGGGAGCCAGAGCGAGACTTTGCGTTTATCAAGATCCCAAAGTCTTCTAACAGCAGGGCGGGTGGGCTGAGCGCGACGCCGCTCAGGAGCGTGGTGGCCATGAGCAGTAGCTCGCCGCAGGTCATGGTGGTTACGAGTGATGGTGGTTTCTACGTTTACAACATTGATATGGAGAAGGGAGGAGAGGGTTATTTGGTGAAGCAGTTCTCGTAAGTTATGAATTTGATATGCTAAAGAGAGCAGTTGCTAATTTCTTCAACTAGGGTGCTGGACGGCGACGACAAGCTTACGAACTCGGACTATGGAGCCTAGGAGGACATTGAAACAGACGCAGCTGTCGGAAACGATTTCGAATTTGTCGAAGGCGACCCCATTAACGCTGAACGCTAGTCACTTATTGGACAGAAAGTCTCGTTTCGTTTCCCGTGTGGCATCGACAATCCATTTCACCCAAAGGGATCTTACCTAACTTTGAGGGGCGGCGGACCCCCTAATATATTTGCATCAGACGAATATCTAGTCGCCACGGCTGAACGATCAAGTCTCACATCGCCTTCGAGCCCGTCTTCGCATTCGATGGTTGACGTACCTTCCGAGTTCTCTGTATCTTCGGCTTCATCAACTCGCTCGGAAGCATCCTCGAACGGAACTGTTATTCATACACCATCTCCTGCAGAGCCAGACCGGCAATCATCGCTGCCCCCGATTCGGATTGGAGAGATTCTGAGGACACCCTCCATGAGAGCTGATCTTCCAGGGATTCGCAATGATACTTTGCCGGAACATATCTGGGGACAGTCCTTGGATGATATACCTTTGTGGCTTCGTCACAGCCTGTTGGACAGATTTCCTCAATTTCAGGAATCATTACCGGGACTTTGGCCGCCACAGTATTCTTTGCCCAATAACCCTAGACCGCGGCAACCTGTCATTCTTGATGGAAGCGCAGGTTGGAGGGCACGTCAGCGTGGCAGGACTGCAGCCAACATAGCTGCAGCTCAACTGCTAGAGGGGATGGAAAGATTACGCCAGGAAGATCTTCGCATCAGAGAAGACCGTCGTCATATCGCATATCTCCTTCGTCGCTCGATGATGGCCAACCAGCCCATAATTCCAAACAATATCCCCCCTCCGCAGATGCCGGTCAATGCGGATTTTTCATTGCGGATATTAGAGGACACCGAGACAGAAAACGTCGTCAATAGACTTCCACCACATGCTAGGCAGCGTTCTAGACCCGTTAGACAACGGTCTGACCAGGTTAGAGAGGAATCCGAAGGGACTGAAAGGGACCCGTTCGATGAGGTTAATCCATTTCGCCGAGGAAGGAACTTGCCTAGGTGGGCTACTTACTCCAGTCTTTCTGAGGGGTGATTCGCATTTTGCCTGTTCTGGGTACGTTTCTTGACCGTGACTAGACGTTGCTGGGACGACTGTAGGGAACTTTGTCATGGCTATTTCTTTTCTTGCTTTTGTTATTATTCTTTGCATAGCGTACGGATGCTGTTTTTTTCTTAATCCGTTGGTGTTTTAGGGTTATGTCTCATCTCACTCTACGGCTCGTCAATATTCTTTCTTATTCGTCAGGATGGGCGGCCTTGTCCTGAGTAGCCTGGGGAAAAATACCCGCCGACTAGACCTAGTATATAGGCTCATTATCTGTGGACTACACTCGCCTTTACAGTATCGATACATAGGCAATCAAGCGCAAATATTAAAGCGAGTTCAGACCTACCTGATCTTGACAATGGGACTCAGGTTGAAGTTGTGATAATGTGATGATGTGCTACTAATAATGCGTACCTCTACCGCCTCTTACGTTCAGAAGTCTGCCGTCTATCATCTAGAACAGATGTTGAACCACCTCTCTCGCCGGAACAGGTGGTGTTGGCGGCTCAGTCTCTACAAAAAAAGTACCTACTTGACGACGTGTTGATAGTGATGAGTCAAAGTGAAGAGAGGTTGCCAGTAATTACCAAAAAGGGGTTGCAACATCGGAATCTCTGAAACTCCAAAATTGATGCCAATCTCTGACAAGAATGACATTATCAGGCGTTGTAAGCGGCGCAACAGGTCATCGATAACTTTATAGTACACAGTATTACCCTGATTTCTACCAAAGCCGCGGGTACCAACATTTGCGGTACATAGAACTAGTCTTCGAGGGTCGGTCGTCAAACCGAGTCCCTTGGTCACTGATATTCCCCTAATTTGCCTGGAGATGTCCTTCCCTTTGGCCATTGTTTGCTATACTTATCTAACTGGCGACACTGTGTTATGAAAATACCCTGTTACTGACCCGTCAGGAGGGGGGGTGGGGAAGGGGGTGCTGGCAAAGGTAAAGGTAGAGAGAGGTACAAGTATGTAAGAGGCTCCTGCTTGTCCTCGCTGTCGACCGTTGGGCGCCAGAGCTAGCTGATGAGGTGAATATATCTAGGTATGTGTATGTGTATATCTTGTGCAGAGAGGTATAGGCAGTTATGCAGGTACTTGTGGGTTGTGATTGCTGTGGGAAGGTTCAGGTAGAGGTAGGAAGGGGCAGGAAGGGAATTAGAGGATTAGAGAAATTGTGATAGGTGAAGAGCTGGTGTCAAGGCCTTTAGAGGTAAATTTCGGGAGTCTTGTTTGCCTTCTTTCTTTTTCTTTTTGTCATTTAGGTAGTTCTGCTCACTACATAGAAGTCGAATGCACACAGATACTGTATGAGACCTGACACAACGAGGCATCTCATCCTGTGTTTGACAGCTACGATGGTCCAACGTTGATTAATTAATGACTCTTTGCTATAGTCCCTCTTCTCGCAGTGATGACTCCTGATTTGTTTCGGATACATATACTTATCACCGCTATATATACGGTTCGAGTGTCCGAGTTCATCCCTGAAATGATAGGGGTCCGGAGCTTCCAGGTCTATACAAACACCAAAACGAGGTTTCGGCGTTATCATCAAGGTTGCTGGGGATGTTGACGGTAGTATTTCTAGTGAGGCTGATTTTTCAATTCCCACCCAGCTCACTCAATGGCTAATCCTTCGTACATGCAACACGTAGGTAGGTAGTTGAACGGAAGGGAAATTTCGATGTGGAGATGGTGATATGCCTAGGTACCTACCTAGCTTGTGTTGCTACCGTAGGCTTTGGAGGTCGCAAATACTTCCAGACAATGATCTTCATTTGCCTTCGATCATTCCATCGCTGATGGCGCCTCGAAGCATGGCGCGCTGGGTGATAACGAGACACCGGATTGTAGTGGCTTTTTGATCACATGCTTTCTTTTGCTCGAGTGTCACGCCTCACTAGACGCTCTATGCTTTTTGCTGTAATTGCTCTGATAGATGTGTGAGTAAAGGGTCAGTAACTGACCTTCGTAGTGGTGCAGTAACCTTGGTTGAGTCCATCTTCGTTATCATCATCAGTCATGGATATTATGACTTCTAGGGTCTGTTCCGGTTTACTCATCTCCCATCGGTTGAGTTCGAGAACCGTGACTGAAGCAGGTAGCACACTCGCCCGGTCGAGGCCTTGGGTGACACTCGATTGTAGAAACAAAATTGGAAGGAGAGCAACTGGCTTCAGGCCACTCACTCACTGAAGGAGAAGTACACCCTCTGAAAGTCTGTTAGAAGGGGTAGTAGAGCGATCGATTCTGCCATAATCAAGATTTGACTCACTAACAGCGGTACATTGAGCGGTCATCTTGAGAGCTCACTTGCGACTTCCGCCCTCGACTATTCGTGATCATTTTGTCAACATCTACGTCCGCTAGAAGTGTAAGGTACTCTTCCGGGGCAAGGGCGGTGGTTGAAGAGAAGGAGCACTTCTTGTTCAATCTTTGTTGTCATGTGACCTCATTGTCCTGCTTCGCTAACGAACTCAAAGTTACCTCTAATGACAGGATGGGTTCCTCCTTCCACACACTCACTCACTGCATCAGACACGGCGGTTCAAGCAGTCGTAGTCGGCGGACATGAGTGCCCAGTGGGAAACCAATTTGCAATCACCGATCGATCAACACAGACAGCGAGGGGGCAAACGGGAATCCAAGCGCGTGCAGGGCAGTGCCAGAAGCACAAACCTGGGCGTGCCTTCTCCTCACCGACACCCACCGCCGCTGTAAACTGCATTCGAGACTGACATCCACGCAGTCGGCTGAAGAGGCTACGACTTTGGCTCACCCAGGCATTTGTCCGCATGCTCAGGCTCTCTACCTCGCTAGCACTGTACATTGTGCAATGGTATCACGCTGTCAATTAACTTTGTCATCAGCCATCATTGGCGACCGATACCCAAGGTCCAACTTGAACTATGCGAGACCTCGAGCGGTGAATTGCCGGATCCAGTCTAAATCAGAACCTTCGGCATCCCATACCGCAGCCGACGGCGATGGATTGATATGTACATCGATCGAATTAAATAAAATTCACTGCACTGTCTAAGTCTAGCTGGCTCTAGCTGCTTCTTGAAATATTGCGGCTCTCGGCTTAATGAAATTGTAGAGGTAGAGGTACCCTCAACACTCTTCTCATCTTCAAGTCGATCCTTCAATACACATTCAGCATTCTCGAGGTCACGAAATGGGCAGGAATATCAAGTGATGAATGCCTTCAGACCCCAACCAACCAGGCGCTGTTACGTGTCACCACTACCTGGTGCAAGCCAGATCGGACCGGACCGGACCGGCCCAAAGACTCCGTCTTGCACGGGGCGCAAATTCCGTAATCCAACGTCATCCGTCACCCGAAAGGGCCGAAAAGCCGGAGCGCACTGGCTGTATCCCGGTGCATCCTCCTCCCCATCTTCCGTCCACCGGTTCCCTTACTCCACTCATTCCATGCCATGCCACTCATGTGATTTCAATTTAGAGACAACAAGATAACGGATGGAAAGTACAGTGCGCCCCTCCTTCCACCGTTTTCATTTCACCTCCTTCCATCAATTCTCCATGTACCTATTACTTTCACTTCTTCTTCTTCTTCTCCTTCGGTGCCCCTTCTTTCTAGGTAATCACCAGGGGTCTCCTCCGTTTCCCCCTCCCAGGGGTACCTAGGTATTTCCACTTTACTTTCCTCAGACTACCGTAGGGGACCAGGGGACCATGAAACTACTAAGGCGGACCTAAACCACCGACCTGGACGACCCCATCGACCTTTTTTTTTTTGCCATCGTGACCTAGTCAACTTCCCAAAATAAGCGAGGATGTTGGATCCATCCAGTTAGCAAAGCACTAAACGGAGGTTCGATCCGCTAGGTCAATAGGCGAGGAAATAGGCGAGGGGTGTTAGGCGACCTATGCAAATGATCGCCTATTCATTTCACGCTTCGCCTCTTTCACTTTCTAGTTAATAACCTAACTAAAAATGGAATGATGAGATAAGTAGAAAGAGAGAAAAAAAAACGTGGTAATCAACTAGGTAAGTAGCGAAAGATCCGGGTTCCAGTGATTTGGGAGGAACCAGGACACCGGTAACGGCGGGATCGATGGGTGGGTTATTGGTACTTTTTTAGATCGAAGGGGGGGATATCAATGGGACTGGATTCACGGGCTCCAGCAGCATGAACCGGAGAAACTCCCGGGTTATTGGGCGGTATACCCCTACTGAACCATACATGTAGTGAAGCAGGGGATTGTGTAAGGGCATTGGGGATTAGTGATGCTAACGACAGGTAGCTTCAGGGGACCTGAGACTGAGAAACCAACACAAGTTCTAGTAAGGGTCGAACTTCAAACAAGTTGTGATGATGGCAGATGTTGAGTACAGTGTCGTCTAGGGTGTTCAACTTGGGTGAATCTTGAGAGAAGGATCCCAGCTCCAACAGCTACGTCGTTGGTTGTCCCATGTCTTGCTACAATTCACGATGCTTGCAAGATCGAGCTAAGGTACAACTGCCCTAGATCCAACTGCAAAAACATAGAGGTAGCTTTCCCAAAACCAGGACAGCCATGGCTGCTTCCAAGCCCTATCTCAGTAGGTCAGGTAGCCCGGTCCAGCTACGGTCCCCGATTCCAGCTGCAGTTTCCAGCTGCACATCTGCTTCAGTACCCGACGGAAGGTAGGTACCTAACCCGACGGAACGGATATCAGAACATATCCATTTCCCAAGATAGAGCAAGGAGAACCCCGAACGAGCCAGGCGGACAAAAGGGGGGGGGACTCGAACGAGACTAATCGGCGAATCCGTGGATCCCCCCCCCCCCCTCCAAGTGCCCATCCACTCCGTTTTCCCCAGACATTGTAGATATTACCTAGGTAGTCTAATGAGAAGAAGAAGCAAATATGTTGGTTATTAGGTAGTGAGGCCTGCTTCACTTGACCTCCGTTTTCACTACCCTAGTTGTAGTCTTGAAATTTCCCCCCCCAAGACCCAAGAACGTGAAAAGGGTTCCATTGATCTGTCACAGGGTCAAGTCTGGTCCTCATAATTCTCAGTGCCATGCATGTTGTCCCATGTGACTTCCATGCGACCTAGTTTTCCCATGTGACGTCCCATGTTTCTTGTCGTTCGCTCGTCTCGCTCGTCAATAAAGCGAGAAGTCGCCGAGTTAAAGCCTACGACTAGGTACCTACTAAATGTGAAGCGACCGAATGACGGCCGGACCGACCGAGCGAGCGAGCGACTGCCCTGACTAGACTAGCATGGTATAGACAAGACATCAATCATCAGGGGCAGGGTCCGTCCTCTCTAAGGTACATAGTAGCTGGGATTTGTAGTATGCATAGGTAGCAAGGAAACGGAACTGTGTTGCTAATGCATAGTGTACCTAGAGGTAGTCTACTGACTTATTCCCTTTTCATACTAGATGCTCTGTCACAGGAACAAGGGGGGAGGTGAAATTCCGGGGATGTGGAAACTCTGTTTCTTTTCTTTTTGTGACAACGATCATGGCATGGCATGGCATGGCATGGTGGTTGGTCTTAGTGTACTTGATCCCGTGGGTGGTGAGCAAGGTGCCTGGCTTGAACCAGGGGAAGGAGAAGGGGGAAAACGTGTAGTGTAGATGCGATTATAGTGTGGATACCTTGAAGCCTCGTGGTGTTTTTTTGGGGGTGGGTTTGACCTGGGACTACACTATTCTTTCCCATAAAGGGGAAGAAGCAAAGAGGAAAAGGAGGAAAGGAGTGGTCGTGACGAATGGGAAAGTTGGAATTGGTTGAACGTGGTAAATTGATCGACAATGATGTTCGATTAGTTTGGAAATAGCTTGCGATTTTGGGATCCAGGAACGAGGTTTTGCATGGCTTTTTGGCAAGGGGAAATTGCTTAGCGAGGGCGCACGTGGTTTTTCGAGGTGATCGCCGTTTCAACGATTGGGACCATGGATGGGGGGGACCTGAATTAAACCGTTTATAGCAGCGTTAGTGTAGTTCTATGAGGTGTTGTAGATCCGTATGTTGTAGCGAGGGTTTTTTTTTGGGCGAGAGCATTGAGTTAGGTTCTGAGTTTCTCCGTCCCACCCGGACCCCGGGTCCGTTATTCTTGTCCGCCCGGGCCCCCGGTACCCCCGGCACCCCTCCCCTGAGGGTTCGTTCAGTTCCATCCATTCGGTTCCGACGGCGTATTTTCGACAGGGACCCCCAATTACGTTGAGTTTCAATGACGACGACGACGAGGTTGAGAATGACGACGGAGACAGCGAGGTTGCATTCAGCAGCAGCTTGATGTGAATCAACTGTTTGGGGGTCAACTTGTTCGTTTCTTCTCTCCTGCCTGTTTTGAGCCCTTGCTTGACCAACAAAGGTCTCGGTAACTCCGCCTTAGTTCCCCTTTTGCTTTTCTTTGTTTTGTGTGTCGATTTGTTTCAAGATCGTGTTTTCAGCGACCGTTATCACTCACCACGCATTGCAGTGAATCACGACGGATCCCTGGAAACCCCTGAATAAGAGGCAAAAACAAAACAAGCAACGACCACGACACAATCATAACGGCACGATTTACTATAAAGAAAGAATGAAACTGATATGTCAGTACCTTATATCAGGGTTCCAAGGAACATATCAGATAACTATCAAACATCAATTTTACCCCCCATCCTCCAAAAGCAAAGAACTGAAAAACGTGGGAGTGAAATGCAAGGATTAATCGTGATCTGGTACCGCACATGGTGTGGTACCAAGGTGCTGTATCAAATGGTTGTAGCGGATCCCCATTTCAACGTTTTGGGGCCTTTTTTTGGAGGGGGTCTTTGGGGACATTACGTACCAACTGATTGAAAGAGGCAGGCCCACACTTTTTTGCACCGTATCAATATCCGGACAAAATGGAAACAGGAAAACAAAAATGGTCGGGAAATTACCTCTGGACGGAGAGAATGAGAAACGTCAGTTTGTCAGAAATTCCACCCAACTCCGTTCTCTTCTCTTTTTTTTCGCCATCAACAGTAAGGATTGAAGGTAGCTTCAGCCCTTCCAGGAAGAAACCTCCGTTTTTCCTTCATCCCAGGCTTTCCACTCAGCTCGAAAGAGGGCTAGATACTGTAGCAGGAATAGTAGTAGCAAGGGGGCCTTGAACATTTTCATTGTTTTCAGGGTCCTTTCTCCTGCTAGACGTCTGTCTTGCAGCGAAGGATTGGTTCCAAAACGGCGAAACCTACAGGGACTAACAACTCCATGCCATGCCATGCCATGCCATGCCATGCTATGTCATGCCACGAGTCCCGCGCCGCCGGCGCCGCCGCGATGGTGCCCTCGTGGGTTTGGTGCAGTGGAGCTGCTTCTTCTCCCATCAATAATGCCCGGAGTTTCGAAATTCAGGGCGAGACGTAACGGAAGGGTGAATCAGGGGGGGCATTGAGTGGACCTTCTGGAAGCCTGAATGGAACAACGGAAGAGGTTCGCTCACTTTCCCACTTTCGCCCAGAATAGTAATCGCGTGGAATTGGATGGCAAAGAATGGCCCTGTCGCCGGCCGGCCCGCCGTCCCAGCTGTCTGTCTGTCTGTCTGTCTGTCCGTCCGTCAATCTGTCGTAGGGCTTGCTGCAGCTTCGATATGTAGGAACGAATGGATCATGCATGTACCGGGATGGCATCTTGTGGCTGCCACCGCGGATGCGAGCCTTCTGTTTCCGAAAGTGAACTGTGGTGTGAAGGCTGTCACCAGAGTAGTAACCGTCCGATAACGACCCATGAAGTCTACTGCACTGTCGAGACTGCCTACAGCAGCTCATCCTCATCATCATCACCACCACCACCACCATCACATTACTAGACCACGATGGAACCTCAAAAGAAACATCTTCTCTCGCTTCAAACACCGTCAGAACAAGGAATCGTCACTGTTTTCGACGACGATAATGGCAAGGATGATCTTTTTAGCCAAGACCACGCATGGAAGGCCCGCCCTGGTTTGTGCCTGGCAGCTGCAGCAATTTGGGCCATGGGATCCGAAAGACTGGTAACTTGGGGAACTTGTGCCTTGATTGGGCGAACAACCAGATGACAGCTTTCTGAAGTGCATCAGCTCAGGGACCGGAAGTGGTCCGCGGGGGGGGGTTCATGTACCGGGGCACATAACTTGCGAGTGCTTGCGATTGCTTGCGAGTGCGGAATTTGGGAGCTCTCAAACGGAAACCAGGGCGAAAGTGCCGGATGGTCCCCGGCCCCCCTCCCCCCTGGTATCAGTTTGCCCAGTATTTTTGGGGGGTGGTAGTGGATAATGTCCCAGGGGGCAGCATTGAGGATTTGCAACCAACCCCCAGCGCTATCTTGTCGATCTGTGTGTGAATGGAAATCGATTTGTGTCTAGCCCAAGCCCAAGCGAGCATGGAAAGTTTCCCACTTGATACCGACTGTATGGCTGAGATGCTGCTATACCATACCAGGTCTTGTTAGGCCTGTCTCGTGCCTGTCTACCAGCTAGCTCATGCTAAAGAGATTTAACCCCCAGGGCTCTAAACCTGGTCTTGCGTGGCTCCGTGGGTGACCAAGTAAGACTGAAGTTAAAGAAATCTCCCAAAATGGAAAACCCCCACACCACATCACTTGCCAAGTGTGATCGGAGTTGATTTCGGGGGGAATTATCAAGAAGCTGGGGAAACACATGCCCTCTAGTGATGATGACCGTCTTTCTGGATCAGAGGGGACGGGATTGACCTTGGAATGAATGTTTCCATGCGGGCTGACAAGGTTCTGGTTTCTTGATTTAGCCTCTCTCGCTCTGTGTAGCGTAGTCCGGGGAAGAGGTGGGATGGTTGAAGCTGGATCGGGAATCCGGGTAAGGGCCGGGTGAGCAGCCGAATGGCAACCGGGAACTTGCCTGGAACTACGAAGACGGAATTCTCGTGACATTTGCGGCATGGAACAGGCGTATGAGGGAAAGCTACCCATCCGTCCACCATCAGGGCATCACCATGTTGATACCGTGGTGAGACGGAGCCTGAAAAGCTGCATGGAACACAGTACCATAGAGTGAGGGAAGAAGGGCCCGCGGAGGACCCCCACTCCGTAAGACGGGCCTCGACGGGATCTACCGCCCCGGAACCTTTTTTTCTCTCTCTTTTTGATGCTGCTCTGGTCCTGGAGCACAAGTCAAAGGAGGCGTGCCCCTGGCTAATGGCATGGCTAGACAGAATAAGAAAGAAGAAAGGCAAACGGAGTAAAATGATTGGATGGTTTTTTGCAGCTCCGCAGTTTGGTGATACACTACCTGGATACTTACCTCTACTGAGCTACTTACACAAAACGGAGCATGATGATGACACCGCAGGACTCAAGAGTGCTCAAAGTTCAGGTGCTGTAACGGTGTATCCGCCTTCCGCAGCAACTTTGTGTTGCTGCCTGTGGCGCTCTGCGCTTCCACTGCATCTTCCTTTTTAACTTGAAGATGAGTGATGACTGTAACGTTATCGACGAGGCTGTGCACAACTCCCGTCTCGATATTCCTAAGCTCCGGACATCCGATTCGTGTTGTCTCGGATGCGGGAATCGAGTTGGATGTCAAATGGGACGGCGGCAGCGGCCCAGTGGCAGCAACAGCGATCCGGGAGAATCCCAAAGAAGGGGGGACGGGATGATTGTAATTACTCCTTTGTCGTGTGGTGGTGTTACGTTTAGTCGGTCGGTACCTGACAATCCTGATGATCCTGACGGAGCTGGCGAGGGACGGAGTCATCCATCATCTTGTCCACCACCCACGCCTGTCGTCATCCCACCCTATGGTACATGCGCGCTACGTCGGTTGGTAGTAGTAATCGCAGGCAGCTTCGTGAGGTTTCGCCGAGATTACCAATGGAGGCCATATTCGCGATATTGACGACGGGATAGGCCAGATTGATGACAGACAGCATCGCGATGATTTCCAACGAGTAGCAACAATGATGATGACGATGATGTAACGGGATATGGAAGTGACTCGAATTCGCAGCAAAAGTGGTAAGCGAGTCAGGGTCGCTAGAGGTAATGTGAGGCTTACTAGGTAGAGAGAGGTATGTACGTGCTGCCTGCCGCCGACCTGCCAGCCACATCGTGCCTTGCATAGACTGTCGCTGATCTATAAGCGGATTGATCTGAAACAATTAAAGCGATCCGAGAAGACAAGCCCATGGAGTGACAGCTCGTGGTGGGTGTGCGCGCGCGCCGAAGGGGATCCCCGTGTGACGACGATGGTGGTGGTGACTTCATCGGCTCAGTTTGGTGCAGTGGTTGTAGTGGGGTTGTCAAGTTGTAATTACAGCGGGGGATGAAGCTCCATTTTCAGAATGAGAATTTGGGGGAAAATAGGACGAACTGTGGTTTCAGACCAATGAAAAGGATGCAAAATGCGACCTGACGGTACCAGGCCCTGGGGGGAAATGGATGCAAAATTGAAAGTGGAGCCGTCTCAGCTGGGTTCCCCGATTTAACCCCAATTCCCGTCCCTCCTTCTCAAGCCTCACCACTCTGGGCAACCAACACGCGCCCCTCACTTATCAGCCACTAACTGCATCATGCCACACCCAGAACCTCTCCCCTTTTGATTTCACTACCTACGACTGGGACCCAATGAGATGATGTGAAATATTCGTGATGGCCGGTGCAGTGATATGGTGCCTCCCGGGGAATTCATCTCTCAGCCCCCCGCCTCATCAGGTCCGTCAGCCGTCAGGCGTCAGGCGGCCGGCCCGTGTCCAAAGAAAGAAGTGGGATCGATGAGGTGACCCAGAGATATGGTTCAGCGACGATTACACAACGTCGGCGACGTCGGGTGCAATCACCGCCAATGATCTCTTCTTGCGAGGATTTCCATATCCCCTTTTGTCCATTGTTCTTTTTTTTTCATTCCCCGGACGACATACATACGTACGATATGAGGCTTGTAGTAGTGTACATATGGAGCTTGGTGATCATGCTGACTGGCCGAACAGAAGCGGCTTAGATTGTTTCTGTCTGTCACTGTGACAAAGTTGATATTCTCTCCGTCATTGTCAGGGGTTGCAGTGAGGTATCACCCTCTTTTGGGAATATTTTTGGTGATTTTGAACCACCACTCCTCCTGCACCGCGGCCATTCCCGGTTCACACCACCCATTGCATCAGTCAGCGGGCAGGCAGCTAGCTCGCCTTGCTTTTACCACCACCCAAAACGTGTCGCAAGAGGCTCCCAAATTGAGGCCCTTTTTTGAGATTTGACAAGGCGCGCCCGATCCGACCCAGGACTGCGGACCTGGGCCTGTGAGAAGGGATGTTCCCGGGATCGGACTGATACGCCCAGACGCCGTATGGGGGCATCACATCTCGGACATATCTTTCTCCAGCTTCACGTCCTCGTGAGTGAACCTAGCAATTACCTCCATTCTCCATACTGTGGCGCATAGCGCATAGCCAAGCATTGTTAATTTGGGCTTGAAAATCCTGTGAGGCGGCTTTGACAGCTTGGTTGTTGACATTGACTTGTACCCCCTTATCCGATCCTGAATCTGACCCTGGGGGATTCGTAACGGAACGCAACAGCCGCCCCCGGAGCCTCAAATCCTCGGACTTGAGAGTCTCTGATACGTACGACGGCAATGCCCGAACACATCTCTCTCCGATTCTGGCATTGACTCTGACACTGAATGTGTAGTGTAGATGGCACATCAGCTACTCCTTGCCCTGGCATTACACTACACTAGCCCCGCATTCAGTCGACGAGCTAAATGCGCTCTAGCACCGTAGTGTAAAGCCTTGATAGGCCCGGGGAATGGACGGAATGAACGGAACTGGGGCGGAATTCATTCATGGTGTTTTTGAATCACGAGGACATTGTCGAATGGTAGGTAACGTCTTGAGACTAGCAGCAGTAGCAGTTAGCCGGGGGCAGACCAGCCAGCAGCGACCTGAGACGACCAAAGACTCTGCCCCATGCTCCATTTGCTCCAAGACCATGTCGAAAAAAGTCTAGGCTGGGCCTTTAGAGCATGCATTAGCGGGCTCCATAATCCTTTGGAGGTTTTGTTTGGTCTCATCCCGCTGTTTTTCTTGTCTCTGTCTGTTGTCGGTTATCGGTTACGACTGATGCCATCTGACGATGATCCGATGGATGGCATGGCATGTTATTCGTGTTGCTATCGAGCCTGGTCAATTCATCGTCATTACCTTTTCTTCTTCTTTTTGTCTCCATCGTCCTGGAAAGCCCTGCCCCGGGTGGCTAGGCACACTAGAGGTGGACAACGATAGACGACCGGGTGATACCCGACGGGATCTCCTGCTCAAAGTCGTGGGGCTTTTTCGTGGTCGCCGAATGACAATGAGAACGGGATGATATCGTGGACTCGGGCTCCGGTCGCCGGTTCCAGGCCGGGCAATGGAGGATGGCTGGCTTTTCATGTCGTGAAGCTCAACTTGGGCATATGATCTGCGCCCTCGTTTTAACGTAGGGGTCAGTCTGAGGCTTCAGTTGTTGTCACTGCTCTTACGTATCCCTCGTGGTAACCATAGAGGTTCTTGCGAGCTGGACCGACAGCTGGATCGGAGTTCTGAGTGGTGGGTGGGGGTCCACATGGTGTCGTTTCGTTCAATTCGGGGTTCGGGAATGGCTGCACCCGACTGCACTGATCGATGCAGGCACAAAGCACGGAGCACAAAAAGCACAGGGCATTTGGTGGTGTCAGTCTGGGTCTTACCAGGTAGGTACACACTACAGAGAGGTAACAGCACTGGGCAACGGTTCAAGCTCCCCTCACGCACAGACCTTTTGCTCGAACGGGCCATCCCACGGCAATCCTCTGATCGCTGGTTCAGTTATGTTAACGTCGCGTCGGCGTTGACTTTAACATTGCAGGAGTCAGATCAAGCAAGCAAGCAAACAAACAAACGACCAGATGATTTTGTCAATCAATCAATCAATCAAGGTAGCGCATCCATCCGTCCACCCGTTCCGGGCCGCAGCGAACATTAAAGATCGAACGGGCCTTACCTACCGTACCTTACCTCTACCTTTCCACAAGGTGATATAACCTAATGACATGGGATGGAAGCTCAGGCAGGTACCGTACCGCGCCCCGTGCCTATGGTAGAGAGGTGGTATGTAGGTACGTAGGTTGTTACGACAGTCGACGACGTCGACGACCGGTCCGGCTACCGGCCCGCCAACAGCAGCACCTAGCTGGCTGGCTGGCACCTCGCAACCTCTACCTAGAGGTACCTTCGTTAGAATACCTACGCTACCCCGGAATTAGCTCCGCTGATGGTGTGGTTCGCTGTAATTAATCTCCATCCTCTTTGTGTTCGCGCGGGTCGGGCGCAACGCTTCAATTTTAGTAATAAACGGTTCGATTCTCAATAAAACTGTGAATGAACAAACGAACAAATGAACGAACGAACGGGTCCCGGAAAGTCCGTCCGCTCGCTTGCTGCCATTCTTAGAGAAGCGAGAAATCACAGACAGCTTTTTTTTTGAAATGTGTGTGTGGTGTTCGCGTGTGGGTGGGTGTTCGTTTTGAAAGAGAACAAAAGTGATAATGCCAATGCATGGAAAGATCCCGCGTTTTGGGCTTGACACATGCTGCCACGTATGTAACATACATAGGTGCACGCCGCACGCACCCACGCACGCACGTCAACAGAGAAGGGGGAGAGAAAAGAGAAAAGAAAAAAGAAAAAAAAAGGAAGAAAATAGTGATAGATGCAAGTTGCAAGTGTCAATACTCACTGCGCGGCAGGCAGTCGTGATTCAGATCCGCCACACCACACCACACACAATGTAATAAGTTCGTTCGTTCGTTCGTTCGCGTGTGTGTCATTATCTTTGTATGAGACAAACAGATCGGGAACGTGCATTCTCGAGGTCGCCGTTCACACCTTCTCCTTCAATCTCATCCCCGCCGTCCAAGTCTTCGCCACCATTAACAACATGAAACTTCTTTTTGTCTTTTTTTTTAACTTCGTATATCGGACGTAGGACAACTTGAAGCTTATCCAGATGTGCTCAAGTGCGGCTGAAAATATTCACGGAGGGCAAAAAGTCCACGTTGATTGTTGAGAGAGAAACCTCAAATATTCCATTTGCTGTGGTATGATGTATAGACCAAGCTTTTTCTTTCGCTAATCTATATAACTACTTTGATTATCCATCCTCCGACTGTATCTTTATACATGAGTGAGATCCGATATAAGGGGTGCAGGGAGGGGATTAACTAAACAAAAGACGAGAGGGGGTATCTTGTATAACCTGGATCCAGCCAAGCGAACACTGACTGCCCTTTTCATGGCTGGAGATACCAAGGGAAACTGATGCCCCAAAATGTGTATCCTCCAAAAATAATGCCAGATGGTGTACAGTGGTGATGTGACGATGATGATGATGTGATGTGACATGAAAAGGAAATAGGGGCCATGATGCGCTGTGCGGGTGATGATGGCTGTCTCCGCGAGGAGATCCATCCCGATGTGGTAGTACATCCCATAACAAGGTGGGAAAATACAAGAAAATACAGAAAGTCTAGATGCAATGAAAAGCAGTTTTTCCCAGCCACCCAAGTCTTTTTCCCAATCCAACCCAGGACAAAAGAGAAAAGAAAAACCAAAAATGCTGTGATGTCGGTCGCCCATCATTCTTGGTTGGCATGCCCATCCCTGAACCCATGCTCAAGTGCCGTTCCCGCTGTGGTGATTCGGCGGATTATGAGATCGGATCGTGTTCCGGCTGGGTTTGGGAGGGCGTGCTCAAGTTGGTGGTCGAATGTGTTCGGGAGAGAAGCTGGTAGGTTGCGCGCTGCTTCTTTCCGTCGCGATCCGCGCAAAACAGGTTTGGTGTGAAATATGACAAGTGACCACCCCAAGAGCGACTCGAGTATTGCTCCATTAAAGCCCAACAAAAAGGAAAAATGCAACCAAGCCCCTCTCTATGTGTGAACGCCGTGCACCAGGTGTAAAAAAGCAAAACTCAGTGTGAAAAGCTAGAGTCAGCCGCCCGGAATGAACCACCCGCTTGTTGTTGTCTTGTTGTCCTCCATATTATTAAATGGCGTACTCCGAATAAGAATTAATCGCCCGAGAATGAGATCGCAGAGGTTGTTGACTAAAATGTGGTAGAGGTCGATAAAAGAGGGCGAGGGCGAGATTAAAACCGATTATAGTATAGTAGTCGAAAAGAGAAGTCGCAAAAACGAAGAGGTGCATGGTGCTGCTGGTTCAAGATCGCCGGCATGTTTTGGTTGTTGATTGTCGTCCCAATGTCGATTCAGGAATGAGAACATGGCCAAAATGTCGAGCGCCGTTGTTTCGCTGCATTCCGCACGGTATCTTGTCGTGACAATGATCCGCGCTGCAGTAATCCAAGGGATGAACAGGCACGCATCGGGTCCCGATATGATCGAGAGCCCTTTACCTCCGGCTGGGCTTGGGCGGCTGTGGGGGCTTGGGGACACCGGTGGTATCGTAGGCGCCACGGCCGAAGTTGAAGACAGACTGAGACTCCCTGGTGATCATTTTGGCGGTTCTGAAGGTTGTATTAAAAACGTCGCAAGAGCTGTAGCACAGTGAAGACACCTTGGTTAGCTATGTGTCCGACCCGGCATCTGGAGTGCTGCGCGTCATGACTCACAATTGAGACGCCAAAGTGTAATCGGCGAGAATTAGGATTCGATAGAGTGTCGTCAACAAGTGCGTAAGCTTTGTGTTTTTGTTGTGTTGATGGTTGTTGTTGTTGTGGTGGTGGTGTTGTTCGGTATGCTTCCCGTTTCGGAAGTCTTTCGTGATATTCGAAATAGGAAAGGAACTCTTTGGAGCTGGCAGTCGTGCAGTAGTGTGGATCTGAAGTAGACAAGTAAGGCAGTATTAAACCTGTTGTTTATTCACAACACAGGAGAAGAATTAGGATCCGAAGATGGTTGAGAAGCTGTGATGGGGATTCCAAGAAAAGAGGTCTGAACGGGGAAGGGGATCTCTCGGTCTTATAACATGAGGATTACTGGAACTGGAACGAGGCAATGTCAAAATGGAAGTCAAGGGGGTGACCACCTTATTTTCCCTACCTTGTCGTTGGCATCAATTGTCTCTTGGACCACACCCCGGTTCCCAGTCCGTCCCAATCCCAAAGACAACCACACCAGACACGACAGGGCAGCCCGGGGACCCAGCCAAAGGAGCCCGGTACCTTGTCTGGTGTATGTCTGGCCTGTCTTTGCGTGCAAGCTCCGTTTTACGAGACGAGCTGGACAACGCCTGAGGTACGTGTAGCTCATCTGTACCCATGTACCTCTGTCGTTTGGGGCCAGCTTGGACGGACCCATCTCCTTTTGCCGGGAGATTTCCATTTTCAGGCCCATTTCAGGACCCAGCGGATGGCCTCGGTGGATTCCAGCGGGCCGGGGTGCTCCCTGTCCTATCCACCAGTTCTCCCACACGTCTCGAAAAACGGAGGAACGGAGCCTGCGTGGGTGCGGCAGGTTGCTGGCGTTGTCGCAGTGGTCAGAGAAGTAGCTGGTACGAGTGAGCTCGAAAACGGAATGATGAGGTGAGCAGATTGGCACACTCTGGCACTGTGCCCCTCCAGAACGGTATCACGGTACTCGAGGCACCCTCAGCACGGACGCCCGAGAGATCCAGCGACACAGCGAGCGAGCCAGTCCTCCGGGCGAGAAGAGCCACGATGTTATTGTCCAAGGTCGACTGCCTGCCTATCCTGCCGTGGCTGCCATCCACCCGTCGCAGAATCGCCTGCCGGTGCCATGTGAAATTAGCCAGTGTCTGTCTGGGCTGTCAAGCAAGTGTCAAACTGTCAGAGTTTGGGGCCTTCCTAAAACTGATTTGATGGCCTCAGACGTGCGTACGGAGGGTGCCATTCCAGATAGACATTGGGCAATCAGATTGCTGCTGGCTGGCAAAGACTTAAAGGGTTTTCTTGATTGCGTACGCAGTGCAGCGCAGGCGTGCAGTGCAGCTCAGCGGTCTGACTGATGACGGTCAGTGAGCCAGCCTACGCTTTGCACGCTTTTTTTTTTTTTTTTTTTTTTTTTTCTTCCCTGTCTTTGAATGTTACATTTGCCATGGGATCCGGCCTTGCGTCTTGTCATGTCTGTCTTGTCCTTTCCTGTGGTGGTGAGGCTGGTGCTGATTGATGCTGTTCGTTGGGTCTCTGAGATATTGTGGGATTGGCAGGCACCTACCACAAGCGGGAACGACCGCAGAAAACAGGGGTCGTCGCACTTGGTGATTGACGTCGGCGACGACGAGATGCCCAGACATCACAACCACCACCACCAACACCACCACAGGAAATCCCCCGTCGTGTCGTCGGAAAAGCAATAATTATTGCGCCGCAAATAGATAAATGGGGTTTGTTCCTGCGTAATCGTGACGCAAAGGTGCGCCAGTGCCAGTTTGGAGTGTGGTCCGTTCCTTCATTCGTTCAGTGATGCGTATGTTGCTTTTTTGTTTGTTTCGGGATGAAGGGTCCCAGGACCCGTCGTGATGTAAAACAGAAGAAAAAGGAAGAAGTGGAAGGCCAGCAAGGAGGAGGGGCAGAGGTACGGACAATGAGAGGTTGCAGCCCGCCCGCCCGCCCGCCCGCCTACAATCACGGGCATCCGAACCCGATGCAGTGGGCGATGAACGAACGGTGCCGTGAACGCCCACTTGTTTTCCGGATGTTTCATCCTTCCCTTCGGATTGGCCATGAGGCTGCAAAATGAAGGCCGCGAACAAACAATAAAAGTGAACACACACTTGGCAGCCGCACTTGCAAAATTATCGCTGAAATCGAGTTCGTTGGTTTGATGCCACTGCACTGCAGCCTCGTCATCACTGCGTCGAGACTGAAAGGAGGCAGGAGCACTGGGTCATTCATAGCCGCCCGTCACTTTGCTTTATTGCCCTGCACTTGGGCCCGGGACGGAAGGGACTACGGCAGTATGAAGGCCAAACTCTATTTTTCTCCACTTTCCAGCTGCCGACAGCCGATATCCGCTATACCTACACCGGTGTCTACAATCCAAATCCGTTTGTACACTCAATTTATTCTTATACCTACGCCTCCTCTACCCCACCTCCTATCCTCCTCCCCAATCCCTTGCATCCTCTTCCCTAAACCCTTACATTCTACTCCCCTATACTACATTTTACATCGACAATCTTAGTTCCATTACAATATCTAGTTCTAAACTATACTATATTACAACTAATTAAAATAGCGTACCGACCTAAGGATTTCGATTTGTATAGACGCTACTTGGACGGCGTACTAGAGACGTAGGAAGAGTGTAACAACGAGTTGACCCGTACTAAATTTACTATTAAAATATTTATTAAATACTTGTACGTAAATATCTATCGTTTTTTAGATGGGAGAAAGGTACTTTGTATTTAATTTATCTAAATCTTATTTAATTAAGATATATTTTATACTAAAGCTATCCTTAATTATTAGTCCGCGGCTTTAATTTTAAAAAATACTAGTATAACAACCAATTTGAAATATAGTACCCGAATTAGAAGTATTGCGAATAATTTATTAGGATTGCCTACTATCTATTTACCTAGAACTTTAAAAATAGGAATTATAAGAAATATTAGGAATTCTAGAACTGCGGGCCTTTTGCAAAGTATATTATAGGCGGATACGAAGTTTTTGTAAACGCTTATTTTTATTACTATATACTATATTAGGGTAGGATATACCCTATCTAATAAAGTATATATAAATAATATAAATAATAGATAGATATAGATATAATTTAATATAATAATAGTGTACGAAGCGAATGCGGCGGAGAAGATCGGCGAAGTAACCTTTAGTAAGAGAATAGTTGAAATAGTATCGATAAAGGTTATCGAATAAACTAAGTAGAGATTGTTGGACGAGTTGAGAATTTGTGGGAATAATATAGGAGAGGGCGATAGAATAGAGCTGGATTAATATTATATAGATACAAGGTATTTTTTAAATAATTATTGTATTTTACTGCTTAGTTTAATAATTAACGTTGTATTGTATTTTTCCTAAAGAAAATTACAAAGACTTTGCAAAGAAAATAATTCTATGGAAAATTATAAAAAGAAATTCAAAAAAAAAAAATTTTAAAAAAAAAAAAATTTAAAAAAAATAAAAAAAAATAAAAAAAAAATCCCCCAAAAAATAAAGAAAAATTCCTTAGAGAAAATTAAAGAAAAATCCTTTAAAAAAAAGTATTTAAAGAAATAAGAAAAAATCCTCAAAAAATATTATATTTTTTGAAAAGATTTCTTTAAAAAAATATCAAAAGAAATATAAAAAAATTTAAATAAAGATTGAACAATCTTTGAAAAGCTTTTAAAAAATATAAAAAAAAATAATAAAAAGAATTTGAAAAATTAAAAAAGGTTTAGAATTAAAACAATTTAATAAAAAATTGATTTTTCTTTTAAAAACGAATCCTTATATTATTAACTTTTAGAAAAAGAATTGATTTATTTAATTTCTTATAAAATAAATATACCAAAACTTTTCATTAAATTTTATATAAATAATATATTTACTATATATATATATATAGATATAATTTCTTATTTTAAATATATATATATTTAAATATATAATTAAAGACTATTCTTTAAATTCTATTATATATATATTTAACTTTCGTAATAAATATAAAATTGCTTAGTATATTCTAAATTACTTTAGAATAGAAATATTATTATTATTTTAGTAGTTTAATTAAAATAAATTACGATTTTTAATTTTAATAAGAAACATTATAAATTTTAAATTGTAAATACCGTTATATTCCAAAATGTATATATAATTTATTATACTATATAAAATATTAAATAAAGTATTTCATTATTCTATAAAAATCAAGAATATACAAATAAAATAAAGGAATATTTAGGAAATATATAAAGAAAAGGTTATTTTTAAGAAGTAAAATTTATATAATTATTCTTCTATTACAATAATTATATATGATACTATTTTACTTATTATTGAATCCTTTATATATCTTCTAGTATTATAAGAATTATTTATATATAATTATTAGAAGAATTATAATTCTTCTTTAT
Source organism: Neurospora intermedia (assembly GCA_037102815.1). NCBI lineage: Eukaryota > Fungi > Ascomycota > Sordariomycetes > Sordariales > Sordariaceae > Neurospora > Neurospora intermedia. The sequence continues at coordinate 785,774 of BTPP01000012.1, read as the reverse complement.
TTAAAGAAGATTAATCTAGAATACTAAATATATAATTTATATAATATTATATCCAAATAATAATTATATAAATTATTATTATAATACTTTTTAATTAATATTGGAAACTATATATTGAATTTTAATATTACTTATTATAGTATTTATTATATCTTCCTTATATTTAATTCCAATACTACTTATTATTAATTATTAAATTATTTTATTATTTGTAAAACTATACTATTATACTTCTAAACCTCTAATATGATTATTTATTAACTTATAAATAGTATTAAATATTATAATATTATATTGAATATATATAATATAATATATTTCGGAAAAAACCTTTTTAGCTTTAATTAAATAATTATTTATTATTAATTAAAAATTGAAGAACTATTAGAAAATGAAATTTACAATTAAAATAATAATTATAATATAATATTGAGAGTAGTATAGGAATTTTCATATATCTTTTACTTCTATTATTAATTTTATAATATAACTATAAATTAATCAACTTTCGAATTTTAAATCAATTTTAAATTTAGAATATTAGTAACCTACTTTTAATATTATATAAAATTAATATATAATATAATATATATAATTAATTATTATAATTATAATAATAAGGAAAAAAAAATAAAACTTATATTTTTTATAGTATATTTTAACTATCTTAATATAATTTAGTTAATAGTATCTAAAGAATCTATTACAATAAAATAGAAAGATCTTTTCGTTCTTTTATATTTGTATATATAATTTACTTTTATTCATAATAAAGTTTATTTATATTAAGAATATATTTTAATATTTTTAATTATATAATTTTTTAAAATATAATAATAGTTTCAAAATTATAAACTATTTTCTAATACTTCTTTATTTTATATTTTGGAAAGTAAATATAATATAATTTAAATACCAACTTTAATATTGATTATAAATATAAATATTTAAAGTTTATAATAATTATATAATAAATAGTACTAAAAAGAGTAATAAAAATAGTATTATATTTATAATTCTAACTTAAATAATTGAGATATACTTTATTAGAACGAAGGAAATAAGAGATTAAAATAAATAATATTATAAAATATCTTAATTTAAATAAAAGAAAGTTATATATAGTTTTATATAATAATAATATTATTATTAAAATCTTTAAAATAATAGAATTATAATTAGTAGTTACTTTTATATTTAAAATATATAAAATATACATTACTTTATTTTCTAATTTAATATATCTTTAGACTTTTTTTTTTTTTTTATTTACTTATCTTTCTTCTATTTTTTATTTTTTCTCTATTTAGCCTTAAACATCCTCCAGAATATACTTTTTTGTACACTATTCAATAAGACTATATAAATCTAATTTACATCTTATTTTTTTACTTCCCTTTCTCTTCCTTTTACTTTTATCGAAAAAATCTCTCTTTACCTCTACCTTTTCACTACATCAAACCTATTACCTTATAACTATCGATATACACAAATTAATTTACAAAACTTTGTCCATTTCTATATATATATACTAATATATTAACAACTCTAGTACAATATCTATAATACAATTTGTTCGCGCTACTTAGTAGTTAATTAAATACAAACTAGACTACTATAGAGATATATAAGTAAAAATAGATATCTCCAAAATATATATAAGTTCTTCGGACTTCTTCGAAATAGACCTATATAGAACCTTCGCGAACCCTAACGAATTTATCCGGTATATTTATAGTACAAGTATATTCGGTTAGGATAGAAGTGGCTTCTTTAATAATTTTAGCAAGTTTAAGATCGTAATTTGTATAGACTTTACTTAGGGGTATAGTCGAAGCACCTTCGAATTAATTCCGTTCGAGTATAATTAATCCTTATTTTTAATAAGTATAATAGAAGATATATTAAAACTCTCTTGTTACCCGGAGAGGGCGTATAGTCCTAGAAGAATGTATAATTTATATGTAATCCGGGAGTAACTTATTGAATAAGACGGAAATAAGATAGATAAGGGTAAAGGAGGGATAAAGTATTATTAAATTCTTAATAGGATAGTAAATTAACGAGGGAAGGTAGTAGAATAAGTAATGTATATAAATACTTTAGATTGAATAATAATAGGAGTAGGTTAATTGTAAATTTAAGTAAATAGGACGAATTATATACGATTAAGCTAGATTGCAAATAAAAATATAAAATTTTAAAAGTATTTATTTTTATTTTAATCGTCTAAAGATATTAAATATAAGTAAACTATTTAATATATTTCTAATTAACCTTTTTTTTACGATTGTCTTATTCGTTGTGTAAATAGCCTAGCTGTAGTCGGTCCCTTTACTCTACCCTTACTTTTTACTTTCGCACTCGGATATACCTTATTTATAGTACAATTTACTTTAAATTTATATAATACAATTTAATCGTTTATAGAGTAATCGCTTTCATCGTCTATATAATTATTATGTGCTCAATCTACTATATTAATAGATAATCCCGCCTAAACGTACTCCGCGGGTATTTAATCTCTAATTAAATTGATTAATTATATAAAAGAAAATTCCCGCCTACTATGTCCAACTATATAAGATATGCCTAGATCGCTTTATTCCGTACATTTATCTACTTTACGTATTATCCAATCCCTTACCGAAGTATATATATTTCTTATATTTTCGGATCCCTCTACTTTGTAAATTGTACTACAATATCCGAAGGCTTCCGATTGTATATTAATATAATTTATTATATATCCTTTACTATCCTCCTTCTTAAAAATTAACGTTTCTCTACCGGTAGCTACCGTTCGTCTATTAATACGACCTATTGTAGGCCCTTAAGTTTTCTCCTTTTTAAAAGTTAATATTACTCTACTAGTAATTACTGTTCGGCTATTTATACTACCTATTGTGGGCTCTTTACTTTATTCCTTCTTAAAGGTTAGAATTACTTTATTAGTAATTTTCGGTTGCTTACTATTATAACTTACTGTAGAACTATCGTCCGGTTCCTTCTTAAAGGTTTATATTTAATAATTATAATTATTAGGTTGTATATAGTTAGCCCCTACTATAGAAGGCTCGCTTTCGTTGCTTGAGTCGGTATTCGTTTAATTTTCAACTAATAGTCGAATAGTCGAAAATACTCTCGTCGGCCGCCTTCGTAATCGATTATTAGAAGCTTTAAGTACTCGCGAACGCTTCCTCCCTACTATCGCTACTAATACCACTTTATTCTTAATACTATTTTAGTTAATATAATCTTCCTATACTAAATAAATAATATAGGGCCTACTTATATTATTCTATACTATCCTCTAGTTGAGTAATTTTAGAATTTTCTTCTTTAATAAATAAAGGGAAAGGGGCTTATTATCGTTAAAGTAAACCTTAGTAAAGACTATACGGTCTTTATATATATTATTCTTATTTATAATTTAAAAATTATTAAATTTGTAATATATATAGGGTTCTATTTGGCGAATTTTATAAACCTCTATAATATACTTAATAAATTCAATAGGACTCGTACATTCTAAAAACATTATTATTTAATAGTATAATAACTCCCCGAAACTTTTAGTAATAAACGGTCGGTATATAGTAATTAGGGCTTCGTCGTCTCGTACGTATTATACCTAATACTATTTACTAATAATAAACTCTATAGCTAATTATTACTTAGTTTTATTAATACTAATATCCCTAACTTTCTAAAAGTTATAGATATATTTAACGAGGCTTAAATCGTAAGGAGGTATAGGTCCTTAGGAGGTAGGTACATTAAGAATAGGAGTTGGGGAACGAAGCGGAATAAGTAGTATAAATATAGTTAGGGTAGGAGGAATTAGGGTAGGAGCAATAGGGAGGGTAATAAAGGAAGAGGCCGTAAATAATTCGTTATCAACTAAATTAATTTATATAAGTCTTATATTATACTCTAAACATTCCTAAATAGTAGGAAACGTCTTTATAATATTTCAATAGTTGGCTTTCGAAGGGCTAGGACATTAGACTTAGTAGGGCGATACCCAATTACCTATTCGAACTATAGTAAAAATATAAGGAAGAATAATTTATTCTAAGGATAGTTTTATTATTAAGCTAGATATATAGCTTTATATATAACTCTAAAAAACTATTATAATTAATAGAGATTACTTCTAATAATTATTATCCGAGTATAATATATATTAATTGTATATAATAATAGCTATTATAAAATTATTGCTACGTATTCTATATATAAAGACCTACTTATTATTCGAATTTATTCGTTATTATCTTCCAATCCTTCCTCTTCCCTATTATATCCGTCTAAGTCGGTATCTACTTTACTATCTTCCTCGTAAGGAAGGTTAATAATATAGTTAAAGTTAATCCTATTTATTTTTAAGCGTATACGTAAAATAGTTAGCCTACCAATTTAATATTCGATAAAATATAGAAGTAGTTCTTCCTATACTTTATAGTAGTTTCGGAGCTTATTTTGTAAATATACGAAGATATTCTAATATAGAGCGCTATAAAGGTTTTTAATATTAGAATTATAATTCCTTACAATACTCTCGTAAAGTCTATATATATCGTCCGATAAATATTTAGAAAGGGAAAAATCGTTTATATTTATTAGATTTTTAAGGATTTACTATCTGTCCTAATTTACTTCGTAAGTATATTTTATAATCTTATAAAGATTAGGATAGTAGTAGAGTATATACGGCTTTCTAAACTTAATATATCTTCTATTCGGCTGGGTTTAAATTGTATAGGTATTTTACTAGCGTATAAATTTATAAATATTTCGCTGGATTTGCATTATAAAGATAAAAAGTATAGTAATATAGTCCGGTATATTAATGTATTGGAGGTTATAACCCTTATGTAGGGTATTGAAGTATTCTTCGTATATATTAGTATATTAATTATTTAAAATTCGTATTAATCCTACGAGATTAAGGATGATTATATATAATGTAAGCGTATTTACTATCCAATGCAATATTTTCCCATCTTAGAACCGCCTTTACTAATTTTCAATCCGCTAATTATTAATACTTCTCGAATATAATTAGTAATAATTTAATAGGAGTACTATATTGGCTCTATATACGGGCAATCTTTATTGGTCCGGTCTAATAATATAAATAATATTGTCCTACGGATCCTCCCTACGTTCGATAATTTTAATATAATCGATAGTAACCCTCCTTAGTATTAATAGACGTATCGTTATTAATCTATAAAATAACTATTAATAATATCCTCCAAATAAAACTACTTCCTTTCTTCGGTCCGCTTGTATAATTAAAAGTATTCGTTTCGTTTGTCTAATAATTTTAACCTATTATTTAAGAAGAGTTTATTCCGTTAGTACTAAAACTCCGATATAAATTTAAATAATATATTAAAAATAAGTATTTATACTTATATAGATTTCAATTCTAAAGTTCTATAATTTATAGTAATTATCGATATACTATATATAGTTCGGCCTAGGCGTAGTCTACCCTCCCTTTTTCTTTTTTATTTACTTTAAACGTTCTTTATTCTCTTTAAGGTAGAATTCCTTATAAAAGTCGAATAGTTTATATATTAGAATATAAATATAGAACTATTATTAAGTATAATAGAAGAGTTATTATCGGTTTAAATACTTTAGGGCTGTTTCGTCTTTGTTATTTTCAACGGATAGGAACATTTCCCGAAGTTTTTCGAATCGGGTATTAATCGTAGCTTAATTAAGTCGTTTATAGAGATCTAAATTGTATCGGATCGTTTTGATTCTATACTTCGTAATAATAAAGCTTTTTATATTAAATTTCCGGATAAGGTCGTCGTCGGTCGGTAATACTTCGAAGAAGAGTTCTTTAACCCTTATATTCAATTCCTCCGAATATTATATTCGTTATTATTTAGGACCGATACTATACTTACGGAAAAATATATAAAGAGAGTTTAATAAAGTATTAATACTATAATTTTTAAGGAGTCTTATAAGAATTATACTTATTAGAGCTTTACTTTTATATATAGCTTTTAGCCATATAAGATAGTCTTTGAGGTTATATACTATTCGTAGTATTGTATTGAATGAGTATAAAAAGAATAAAGTATTGGAGATGAGAAGGAATTATATTAGTTGGCGGATAGTAGGGCTTATATAGGGAGAAAAGCCTAGATATAGAGCATATATTAGTGGAAATGTTAAAATGTTTTGAGAGGAATAGTAGAGAGGGGGGGGGGGGGGAAGGGGGGGTAGAAGGGCAAAAGGATATTATTAATATACTTTCTAACTATTATTTTATAATATATAATATATAATAATATTTAAATAAATTATATTAAATATATATAACGAATTAGATATATATATATATATATAGCTAATATAATATTATATTTAAATTTATTTAGTTAATTCTATTTTAAGAAATTTTTAAAAGTAAAAATAAAAGTATAAGATTATAATATTAGAATATTATTATTTTGAATTTTATAATAATTTTATAAATAATATATAAATATAAAAGATTTTAATAAATATATTCTTCTAAATTAATTAGGAAATTTATATATTATTACTTTATAAATATAAGACTCTTTTATAAAAAATCTATAAAAAAATATAAATATAGCTTTAAGAAAAATAATTGTAATACTTTTCTAGTTTAGTAATTCCTTTTATAAATTATATTTTATACTTATATTCCTAAGTAATTGTAAGTATATTTATTAGAATTTAAATAATAAAAAAGTATATATAATTTAAAGTTAAATATAACTATAAGAAGATAAAGTATAATATTAAACTAGTTTAAAATTAATATAGAGTATCTATATATATATATAATAATAAACGTTATATTAATATTAAATTCGAATTAAATTAATATCTTATATATTTTTTATAGGGAGAAGTATTATAATATTTATATATAAAAATTCTATACTATATTATAATATTATATATCCTCTTTCTTCCCTTTAGTTTCTATCAATATATAACCTATTTAATAATATAACTACTATTATAATAATTACCTTTATTCTTCCAATACTTTAATTTTATATAAGTACTATTTATAATATTTAGAAAAATAAAAATATTATATTTAAAACATATAGTTCTTTATAAAAACGTTTCTCTTATCCTATATACTTATTATTATTAAAGATTAATATACGAATTATATATAAAGTTAAACAAATTTATATTATATAAAACTTAATAAAGATTTCTTTATATTATTTAAATTTATTATAATCCTTTTTTATTGAAAGAATAAAAGTAATTCTATTAATAATTACAGTTAATATATAAAAATGTATATAGAGATTTTTCAAATAAATAAGAAAAGTTTTAATTATTTATTAAGTAATAGCTTCTTATTAGAAATAATATATTATTATATTAAATAATTTAATAAAATGATTTATCTTATAAATATATATATATTATAATTAAATTGCTTTCTAATAATATAAGTTTTCAAATAAAGACTTTAAAATATAGGAATATTAAAAAAGTATAAAAATTCAATATTTATAAATAATAGAAATAAAAAGAATAATTTATATAAATAGAATTAGAATATTGTAAAAGTATTTAAAATAATATAGTTTTTATTACTATACTTTATATAAGTAAAATAGATATAAAACCTTATATAGTATTTATATTATATAATTCCTTTAAGAAAAAAATAACACCAAACCTAATAAATATTATTATATAGAATATTCTTTTTGAAAAACTATACCTTTAATCTACTTTATTATATATTATTAAAATAATAAAGTATTAAAATATATATAAAGAAGTTTAAAGGTTTTATTTTTATAACGTTTAATACTATTATATATTAAAAATATAATAGAAATTTAATAGAAATCAGAATTTTATCTCCTATTTTTATTATATATATCTTTTGAATGTATATAAGTGTTATTTCTACTTTTTTTTAGTTTATTTTTTTTAAATCTCTTCTTTAATCTTTTTTTTAATAATTTTTTTAATAAAGTTTTTACTACAATTTTTATTTTCAATTTTTTTATAGGTTTTTTTTTCTTTTTTTTTTATATTTTTTTTAGAATTTTTTTTTACAATTTCATTTTTCAAATCTTTTTACATTTTTTTTTTTTTTTTTTTTTTTTGATTTTTTTTTGGAAATTTTTTTTGAAATTTTTTTTTTCTTTTTTTTTCAATTTTTTTTTTCGAAAAAAGTCAATTACAGTGAATTCCATAAGGTATCACGAAAAAGAATTTGAAAATATTATATTGTGAGAAAATGTACTGCTGAAATTTCGGTTCCTATACGAATAATTACTACCCGTTACTAATTATTACTAACTAATACTATATTACCTCTTTTGCTTATGCTTCTACAATTCGTTGTTGCAAATCTTCAATATCCTCCGAATTTCACTAATTATCAATCCCTCGATGTCCTTGTCCGTTAAACCCTTTTACTCTACTATTTTCCGCTTTATTTCTTATTTATTATACTCTTCCTTTACTATTTAATTGTTAAGATATATCTATTATATATATATTAATTATAATTATATATACTCTTATAATATATATAGTTACTGCTGCGTCCTTAGTACTAGCAATTGATATAAGCGCCTTTCGTAGTATAGGGTTCGGTAAGAACGAAATATATATCTAAAGGCCCGTAGCTTCTACTATTTTTATATTGCGAATATTTCTCTATACGCTTCGTATTGGTAAAGAGGTAAATAATGATTGCTATGGCTTTCGTAGCTATATTGTAAATAGGTTTAATAATCGTCTTTTGCTTACTATTGAAAATAATTTTATTTTTCTAAAGGCGTTGGATATTTTCCGAATAATATTAGTTTCGACTAAGTGAAATCTAGATAGATTATATATAGTATACCTACCTAATACTTAGTATTATTGCTAATAGTTACGAGTTGGTATAAAATAGTAGTAGTATTATCGAACGTGCAAATTCGGATTAGCTCGATTAAGTAGGCGGTTACTACTTCCTTATTTATTTCGGGTTCCTATTCTATCGCTAGATTATCGAAAGTGCGGCCGCGCTATAGGAAAGCTTTAAAAGGGAAATAGTCGTTATTGGATTGGCTATTATAGTTGCTTATTATAGAGGATCGCTATTTGTTTGTGGATAATAATATTGCTATTGCCCGATATAAAATGTAATGTAATGGGTTAGGTTGCAGGATACGACGTAGTAGTTATAGGATGTAGAACCGAGCGTGTGGGGTTGTAGGGTGTAAAGTTGCAAACGGATATAGAGGTAGGAGGGGTGCGGTTAGCGGGACTGGCAGTTGGAAAGTGGAGAAAAATAGAGTTTGGCCTTCATACTGCTGTAGGGACACACGGCCGGCACCTGAAGCACATCCATCATCCACCCTTCCCTTTCGCGCCTTCCGCTTCACAAACTGAACTGAATGGACTTGGTCGCAAAGGAGGAAGGAAGCCACAATCAAGTAGTAATTTCGAAATGAAGGCAGCAACAATCAAACAAACAAAGGTCAGGTCCGTGTTCTTTCCAGTCTTGTACCGTGGTACGGGAACTGAATGAAATCTCTTCACATTTCAGTTCTTGGGTGGGCGGGAATCGCAAGAACTGAAGTTCCCTTGAGGGCTTCCATTTCCACAATTTCCACTTGAGTGCAATGACACCTCACCACGCTCGCTCGCTCGATCTAGGAACCGGACCATGCATCTTCAACCAATATGTACCATGGCCCATCATGAAATATTCACGACCCTGAAAATCGGCTTCTCCATCAAATGACGACCCTTCTCATCGTGTCAAATGGTGACATTCGATCGGCCCTCGATCGGCCCTCTCCCGTCTCTTAGGTTGTCTCTCGTCTTCCATCCGTCATCCACTCTTCCGTTACAGACTTCGGCCTCTTCGGAGACACTCCAGTCTCTCTGCACCACCACCTTATTCCCGCAGCCTACCTCCAGTCCGTGTGTGCTTGACAAGACCAGACAGGACAGGACAAAACGAGACTACCTTGGACTCTGCAGTAGGGCTGCAGCCTTTTTGGAGCCTCCTTGTTTCTCGCTCCTCTTTACAGCTCCAGCTTTTCTCCGGATCGGCCTCGATGGAGAAGGAGGGGGGCAGACTGTCCGGGAATACGGAGAACCATAAAGTCCATATCAGGGACGGTCCGAAACGCGACTTGCTCCTCTGAGCGACTTCTGACAGGCCCAGCCTCCAGTTTCATCTTTTTTGCAGTCCTCTTTCCGTCTTGACGTTGGCCGGCTCCCAATCCGGATTCGATGAACACAACACCCATGAAGGATTTTCTGAGGGCCTTATCAGAATCTGCACTGGCAGTCTTTAACGCTACGATAAGCCACACGCCACACCCACCACACATCCACCACACCGCGCCCACAGGACAAGCAGATACATATGTACAAATGGCAAACTTACAAACGCCCATGCGCAGTTCGCCGGATGACAGGAACAAAAGATCATCTCGATTTGTCCGGCTTCTCTGCGTGCCGGATCTATATGTCCTACAATGGGAACAAGACAGCCCGACAGGACCGGCGCTGACTGATGATGGATGATATGGCTGCGCCTTGTTCTAAAATCCGACACGCTCATGCCGCCGCCACAGCCATTTTCACCACCGCCATTGACGACAGGACCCCATTGACGACAGGACCGACTCAAGCTATTCTCTTCCAAAACGGTCGTCATGATTGGAGAGAAAAGAATTTCACCCCTGGAACCTCGACAAACTTTTTTTTCTCCGGTTTTCAATTGAGCCAACCCCGAGTTCGCATCATCAACATGTGCAGAGAAGTGCGGCATGCCGCTGCACTCTTGACGCAGAGTTTACACACTCTCTCTCAGGGCATTGGACAGTGGCATCGTGTCTGCCATTACAGGCCACAAGGTACCCCCGAGATATGTACCCAAAAAACATGTTACGATGGCTGGGGGTTTCCGGGTGCGGTGCCCTTGGTTCCCTTCGGCTCGCACCGCACACCCAGCAGCTTCTCAGCAAGAAAAACAAAGGTCGGCATTTTTCGTCATTTTTTTTGAGGTCATCTTCTCACATTCACCCACATTCACGAGCGGCGGACATGTTTCGTTGGTGGACATGCAAGTTGCAGTGCATCTTGCAAGTGTCGGTTTCAGACTTGCCTGGACCCGCCGTTAGTGCTAGCCCTTACCCCGTACTAACCACGAACTACCCGTAGACTACGGCCTAGCCTGGGGAGCTACTGCGGCCTAGTCTTGTCTAGCTGCTACGGGGGTGGACACTGGTACGATACGGCGGCGTTGCAGTTCGACAACATCATCACCAGTCTGCCAATTGCCTTATCTGGACATCCGAGTCCCACAGCTTGGCTCATTCCCGCCCGTTGAGTTTCTCCATGGCCGGCGGCCACATGCCCAGCCCGGAATCCGTCCCTGCCATCTCGTTGCACTTCGTCGCATCTCGGAATCAAAGGAGCGTGGGCAGCAACGCCGGGCCATTGGGGAATCCAAGAAGCTCTGCGGACGACCAGGAGCCCCCCCGGACTCTGCATACGCGGCATCCTTCCTAGGGCAAGTGAGAGACAAGGGTTGGGTGGACGCGAGACCACTTAGTATACCAGACTGGCAAGTACCGGGGATGTTGCTGGTGCGCCGGCCTTCCTCTGTTCGGTGATGGTTCGGTGCTTGTTGGGCTTCGTGGCACTGCATCAGATATCCAGCTAATAATAGGCCCACTCTGCGATAGCGAGGTGAAGCTGCTGGTCGCCCTTGGTGTTGGCTAACTCTGGTCCACGTTTTCCCCTCGTCCACACCACCACGGTATGTAGCCAGACCAGACCCTGATGACCTCTTCTGCACTTGGCTCAGATCGGTCTTCTCTCCGTCTGCATTGCCGTCCGTCCAGTGGCCACGGCCTCGCACTCTTGGACACCCGCAGTCCACTACCGTGGCGGCCTGTAGATACTTAGGCCCGCCCACCTATGGACAGCATCTCCAAAGCGTCCCCATCGGCATCCAGCCTCCTCCTTCTCATTCGGCCGTAGGCGGAACGCTTGGTCAAGGCCAGCGAGTCAGCGAGTCTCTCCGGTTCCGCCCCGGATAGTCTCCAGTCCACAAAACAACCAGGCCCAGCGAGCTATCGAAATTCCATCGATATCCATAGAGATGGGTCAGAGTTGCCCGAGACAGGCAACAGAGTTCTCGCTCTGGGAGTAGATCAACACAACCAGAATCCACCGCAAAATGGCTCGAAAACATGAGCATCTTGGCCAAGAACCAAGCTTGTTGCCGGTTGCAGCTTCGCGACCCCGGACGTGGCGGACTTTCTGCAGTCCTGGGGTCGTAACCTGAAGATAGTCAGGCTGCTATGACGCTGTCGACACCCTGTAAACGGCAGATCTGGACTTGAACCACTGCGAAAGTGCTCCAGGTCGTGGTGTGCCTGCATCGTACAACGAGAGTCGCTCCTCAGAAATGGCCGTCCGATGTTCTGATAGGCACGCCGAGCGTAGCTGCCCCGGCCCCGGATCGTGCCGGCCAATCTGCGCGAGTTTCGCTCTGCACTATGCTCCGAGTTTCGCTCGCCCCAGCCACCGCGCCTTCGTACCGTTCGTCAGAGGTCCGGAACGGTTACCCGGGTAAAAATCTCGTTCACCAGAGGCTGTCACTTGATGACTCAGCCTTGGTTTCATAGGTGGGCATGCTGTGAGCTGTCAGTCCAAAGTTGCTGCAGGCCAAAGGAAAGGTCGGCCATAGTACATAGTGTTCGGGGCCAAGGTGGGAGAAAACCGAACCTTCACCTACCACAGTGTGTCAGTCTTCAGAACCGAATCAAAAACATGAACAACACGCTTCTGGAATGTTTATAATGCCTCTGCGTCGTTGAAGCATGATGCCAGCGCGGTTTGAACGGAAGGCATATGTTGAAAACATCTGTTAGTGTGCATGTGCTGGTTCACAGCAGGGCAGATGAAAGCGATCTCAGGGTCGTTGGGCCACTTTGTGAGGCCACACTGTGTCCACCCAGCTGCCTGGATTGTATCCGAAGCGTCGCTGCCGGTATCATGTGGTAGCCGCTCCGTTTTCAGGATTGAGGCCAAGGCACTCTTCACACCTCTGGAGGTATGTTGTTACAATTAACCTTCACTGACGCGTCGATTCACACTATATCACCACCCGGACCGTCGCAGCGAGTACTACGTAGACATATTGATGAAGCTCTTCGAAACGCAGGGACACTGATGAATCCATCTTGTTAAGCACTTGAATATGACAAAAAACCAAGGATCGTCGCTAATCGGATCTCTTGAGCAGACTAAACACAAAGTGACGATGGTACTAATACGGTTTCAGCATGGCAGCGATGCGGCGATCTGTGCAAACAAGGGCTGCTGGACCACACATTCAGCAGTGCTAAGCCGTCAGAGCACAAAAGAGGAATGGCCTCGATCTGCAACCAGTTCACCGTCCCCACCGTGACCAGTCATTGCTCGGTCAACATAGCAAAACGCACATTGAAACCAGCCAGTCTGCCGCTTCCAAGCGATGCTGCCCAACAGTCGACGAGACGAGCTGGATGCAATGCGACGCAGTTACTCGCAACGTGAGAGACAACGAACCAGTCGCCGTCAAGATGGCAAAAACAAAGCCCACAGGCTCTAGCTGGCGACGCGAAGCTATCGCGACTTTGTCTGCCACAAAACTTGCAGGACTGTACATACGGTAGCGCCCAGCCAACAACGCGGTCGTTGCAGGGTCCAGGGTCTTCAAGCATTTTCCCGCATGATAGGCAACGGAACCCGGAGACGGTACCCCCATAAGACCTTGTTGCAGGAACAACAAGGCCTGCGTAGGAAGCGCGGTTTGCGCGTTTGTCTTCAAGAAAATAAGTCAAGAGCTGAAAGATGGCCTGCTGGATGAAAAAGTCTGCCAGTCGTTGTTCTTGCACGTCCTCACGGTTGGACGGATCAACGAAACCGCAGTAAACTCGGATGCCGTACGACAGCGGAACATACCTAACGAGGAACACCTGCTCGGGTAGCTGACTATATCACAGCTCTCGCCTAACACCGTACGTCCTCCTCGTGACGAACTCTCGGTGCGCATGCAAATGAGTTTGTTCCGAAGACACACGCCCGTCTACCCCAGGTTTCCGAGACAGCAACCCAAGCACAAATGTAACATGGTGGACAATTGCTAGGGGTCTTCGCCGTTCAGGTTAATATACCCACGCCCGACATGCCGCGTTGCGGGAACTGACAGCCACACGACAACCCGACCGAGCGGGGTGCCCTCTTGGGGTTATCCAGCTAAGTACGTATGGGATATGCGCTGGACACGAATCATTGCCTGTTTGGAATCTGACCTGAAGCTCCCGGTGTCTCGGAAGAGGCTGGATGCCAATGGTGGACTTGATAGCACTCAGCCCTGGGTATGCATCGTGGACTCTCTTTATCTTATTTGCACTTTGGTAGCTACGTACTAATGATCACGCACAGATTCACGTCCGCTCTTACGCAGCAGGAGATGACGGACATGCAGTAAGCCTCATGCTTGAACAGGCAGCGGCAGTTCACTTGTCTCCCGCGTTGGCCTCAGTACTGTAATCTACCTACGGTACCGGTACTTTGCAGACCATGAGCTACAGTATACCTTGTCGAATCGCATTGCATCTATCCCAGGTGCTGCAGTCGAATACTTCCGGAAGTCCATGTTCCGCGGTATTGGGTTGCCTTACCAGCACGTGGATCCAAATAATCGCCCTCCGATGACATACACTATCCTGGCTGCGCAGGTATTCCAGGAAGCTGGATAGGTGGATGGAAAAGGCCCGAGTACTATTTTCCACGACCACGCCGCCTCAGCTTCCTACAGCCCACCGAATGGGACTGTCCGCCCGCCCGCCTGACATGCGTCGCGGGTAACACGGGGATGATCAGAGTCACTTTGGCTGGCCACAACGACGCTGCGCCAAGTGAAAAAAAAAAAACGGAGCGACGGAGCATACAGCGCAATTCCACGGTTCCCTACGGCTACAAACCTGAGACATTGGAGCGAACACAGGCAAGGCTACCAGCACTTGTCAAGTTCAGCAAGGGTGGGGGGAACACAATTGTGTTGCCAGTTCGTCGTATCCTAAGCAATCCATTTTCTTTGTTTTAGGGCGATATGGCTATCAGACCTGGAAATAGGTGCTGTTGTGTGATGCAATACACTTTCGGGGGTTGCAAGGTCCCGGGTGTTGTGCGTCGTGAGACCTCTGTTAATCCACACGCTTTTGCCCGAGGTTCCCTCGAAGTTATCGAACATCTGGAACTGACATCATGCAGGGCCGCGCTTCAGCAACAGTTTCGAGGGCGACTTCAGAAGAGATGTGCTTTGGAGGGAGGGAGCCATCCTGTTTCCAGCCCCCCACTGCATCATCGTGGGCTTTGCTGTGATGCGCTACTTACTGTCCACGACCATTCACGGCACTGACGGAACAACACCATCGCTGAATGAAGTCCATGGACATACGGATTGGAGGGGGCCAAAACACAAAAGGAGTACCCCCAAGATCACTACTTACTCAACTTTGTAGCTACATCACTGCTGCATTTGGTTGCAGATGCCGACGAAACGGCACAAAAACTAAATGGTCCTTCCTACCATACCCCTCCCTCGATCTCAACGCCTATTCGCCGAGACGCCATGGGCTTTTTTTTTCCCTGCCAGAAATAGCCCCGCAAAAAGAAACCTAACCCAGAGTCACACATCCGCACGTTCTCATCAACGCAAATTGCCAATTCATCATACACTCATATTCTGAGTGTTCATCAGCATAGTCACCTTTTTCAAAGGATAGATGGGTTTGCGGTTAGGGACGACCCGACGAAGAAACGGAAGTCTAGGCAGACAAATGCGGCGGCAAAACGATGCACAAGTGGAAAGGCGACGGCGGCACCACGGCTCAGTCTTCAGGATTACATACATTCAGAAGGCCGAAGCGACAACCCGGGGAACGGATCCGGTCCACCTATCCTCAGTGTTGCATACCGTGTATGCTGAGCCTCATCATGCCTGACCACTGCGATGCTGCACCTGGAGATCCGTTTGAACCGGACAGTTTTTCTGAAGCGGAATAGAACCGGACAATACGGAGTGCCTTCGTTGTGGCAGCCTAGGTAAGCAATATTTTGGCCCCTCCGTGCTGAGACTGCTGAGTTGAACGGAAAGGCTGAGAAGTTGTGAGACATTGCAAACACAGAACGGTGGCTAGTCATGTACTGTGTACTTGGTTCTGTCCCCTCTGAGACGGTCATCCGTAAACGTCTCAGATCCCACCGTCCCGCGACTTGTACCTGGCCTGGCTGAGCTCAGCCACGGGGAGAGGCCAACCAAGGTACCGATATACAACAGAAGAGGTGCCAGCCCTCCGTCATGGTTCAACCTGGGAACCCGGTCTTGGTACCTTGCAGCGGTAACAAAAAGGGAACAGGCCGTGCTACGAAACGGCAAGCTCGCATGCACACACGCACGCCCCCAGGGCACCGAGTGAGCGGAACGGAAGTGCCTTTTCTACACCTTGCAAGGGTTGTAAATGTGTTCCTGCATTAGCGTTCCCTCAACCCTCCTCGTCGTGAACATGGGTACAGTTTGGTACCCGACAAAGCACAATGACGAGCGGATCGCCGGCCGCTCACTATACACAGCACACACACCCATTTAACTCAATCAATGTCGGGCCCGGCACGCTGATTGAGCCCCGTTAGCCCAGCTGGCTGAAAGCCCTTGGAGTAGCCCTTGGATCAGGTTTTGCTTGCTCTCTTGAAACACGCACGAAGGGGGCAAATTGTCATGACGACTGCTTGATTGATTGTTACAGCGGAAAGCGTTTTGTTTTCTTGCTTGATCGTCGAAAAACTTGGCCGTCACGGTTGCCCTTTCTCATCAATCAATCACCATGCAAACTGCATCACACGTGGATGAGTCACAGACCATTATTACCCAAACACCCAACGCGATGGGTTCAGGGCCGCGAGGGCTCGGACCAGTCAAAGGCTTAGTCGGTCGCTTCACTTTTCGTTTGGAGTATTCCTTTCATGCTTTTGCTTTCCCTGCACAAAACGGAGGCTTTCATCAGCCGATCTTCTCTGGACCCGAAACCCAGTGATTAAATTCAAGCATAAGGTGACGAGTGAAACGAATATTGAGGCGAGTTATATGGATTGTGTGCGCCAAGTGGCATTGGATACAGACAGACAGACAGACATAATGTGACGAATCTCCCCGTTGGTGCTAGGGCCGCAGGGCAAATAGCGCATCGATGATCGTCACTCGGCTCCCGCGCCCCGGGCGGTTAGTTGCCAATGGGAAGTCCATCCGCCCATGACCCTGGGTGCCTGGCTCAGCTATTATGCAGTAGTGACCGCGGAGAAAAAAAACCCGGAAAAAAAGAAGAAAAGAAGATAGCGACCTGATGATCTGGGCCCCAAAGTTTTCTTTTTCCGGGGATGCATTCGCCTTGGATCATGTGACTTCTGTTGGCTTCATCACGGACTTTCACTTTCATGATGATCTTGTCGTTGGTCTTGTGGTGTTGGCGATGCCCTGATAGGTCACTAAGTGTTTAGACCGTGACATGCCCCCTGAACATCACGTTGAATGTCAGCTCGAGCGGAAGTCCCTCGAGAAACAAGCTATTACTTTCATGCTGTTAAGGATACCGTATCGGCCATGTGTCTTTCAGAGGACTGGTTGGGTATCGTTACGGCATCAAGTTTGTCGACAGTCATGAAGGCCCCGATTACACTTGCTGGCAGTCAATGTCAGCTTCAGCATTGTATCCAGAAGGGAAGGTCTGCCCTGCCTCACACCTACAGATCGTACATAAGATCGGATGAATGTGAGACGACATGATCTCCGAATCTCAGGTGCTGCCAATTCTGGGGAACCGAGACATTCATAATCTAAAAAGAGCAGCCGAGCGGACGTAACGGCAAACCCATACAACTGGATCAACCGGGAATTACTCTGTGCACAAATTGCCCTACCTATGCTAGGTTGAACGTCGCAATTACAGGTTTGTATTCCCTTCGCCAGTGAGTCAAGCAGGCGATGGTGCACGACATCGGTAGGTTTTACGTTGTGTCCTCCCTCATGCGTATGTTGACCAGTCATTTTATGACCGAAGGTTGATCACCACTTTGTCCAACGACAAGTGGATGGGGCTATCATCAAGAGAGAAGCTGACCGATAGCCTTCTTGAATGACTTAGGTATACGGACATAACAAATAGAGTATTCAAGACAGCCATTCTCCAAATGAGTTGGCCCGTTGCCGAAATGGCGTGCCTTGCTTCAATCTATCCTGTTTCAGACATGCAACGACTTACAAGTGACTGAGACAAGCATAGCCGAACCGCAGCTGTCTTCATAAATAACTGACAGATGGTCAGAACGCCGCATCACCAAACTGATTCAAGGCCCCCTCCCCTGTTATTAGCGACGGTAGAAGTAGGAACCGGCGAGACCCCCACGAACTATCAGGCATCAGACACCTCCAGCCGCCAGCCGCCAGTCACGTCAGTCGTCATGTTAATACGGACTGACTTAGTGACTGACTGACATTTATTAGTTGTCTCTGTGCACCCGCACTCGCCTCACGGGAAAGGCTAACTGACATGATCATGACAGGTGGGTGTGAACTGGGACAAGGAATGGCTGAGTCAAAGCTGTTCACCTGCCCTACCTCAACAGATTGTTATGGACTCATGGTAATGGCGGACTTCCACGCCCACAACATGCGACTCAAATATACCGCGCACCATTCAGGTCTGATAGGGACGTTCGTTAACACCATTTCATTGACTGACTTGAGTAAGTCAGTCAATGCCATCGGCCGGCAGTTTGAACAACTACTATATTTGGTTGACATTGAGAGTAACAGAAACCGGTCCGATCAAGCTACCTACGTTGAAATTCAACTTTCACGATAAAATACATATGTTTTAGTCCACGCACGACTCGCGACAGCCAACATGACGGACTTTCGAGAGTTGAAAGGCTACCTACCTAGACCATTGCCGGCGTGGCGCATCTCAACTTGACAACGGCCGCATAATACAGTAAGTTGGTGGGATGATTGTGTATGTACACGGATGGTGAACGAGACATGGTGCGTGGGAAAAGGACCATACATGCACTGACTATCTCTATCTCTACTGTTCTCACTTTTTGAGATACCACACCAAACAACAGACGTTCCCAAACGGTGAACAGTGCGCGTGGTGGCGCTTTAACCGTTGATCGTTCAGAAAGATGAAGCATAGTATAGCATTGCATGGCGTTGCATGGCTATGGCTATTGGCAACTGTGGTGGCTTGCCGAGCAGGACGAGGCTTGTCAATCACTCAGCATGAACTAAACTTTTGCGGCGTTGCTGCCGTACGTGCGTGGCGAATGTCACCTAACCTGTCAACTCGATGGCAACTGGCGTTGATATTGATTGTGTTTGCTTAATGGCCCCCAAGTGATAGATGAAATCAAGTCAACAAACGAGAGGATTGAGTGTTGGGGGCGACCCGAAGGAGAAAGAGGAAAAAGCAAGGACAAAAAGTGAGATGGAAGGGGGATAGAAGCAATCCGTCAACACGTCTGGTTTTCGTTGTCAATCTTACCATCAATCCTTAAGATGGAACAAAACTTGATCATCAACACAAAGGTAATGATACAACTCAAGGCATGAAAGAAGCTATGCGGTTTAGTCACGTCTCTAGGTAGTTATTCCCCTCTCACGGTTAATCATGTGTGAAGATAACAGTGATCACAACTAATCATTGCCAGCATCTTGCAATATCAACACTACAAAAAGAGACAAAACATCATGATCGAACCCGAAAGAAGCCAGAAGGCAGGTACCATCTACATTCATGTTTTGACCGATGGAAACGTTAAAACTAACGGATTCTACAATGATAGAGTGGTTTTAAGATATATTCGCATTCATCAAACACGGCGCAAACGTTTTACATACATATATGTATATTGATTGAAGCCATCCCCCAACGGGACATATGACCGGGGAGGGTTCGTCACCAAACCTTGTCCCCACTCATCCCACCACGCATCTGCGGGCATGTATTCATGTTCCTGACTTGTCAGAAACGGATCAAGGGTTTGTGATAGCTCAATGTGGTGGATGGTATGGAAGTGGAAGTGGAGGTGGATTCATGACAGTTTCTCCGGGGTCCTGAATTTGCTCCACTCCTTGTCCCGCACCGTTTCTTGTCTTCCAGAAGCCTTTTCCCATCCCCTTCGGACCCGGTCGTGACCGTCTCGGGCTACCCTTCCGGTGGATGCGACGCGATGCCCTGTCCGGTCCCCATCAAAAGGATCCTAGTTTTGACGTCAAACTTGCGTCTGAGGCTGGCTTTGGCTGGCTTTACATCGGAGGTCCAGGGTTCGGTGGGTAATCGGGGGTCAGTCCGGGGTCACCGAGCGGGCTTACTTCAGACAGTACAGGGCAAACTTGGGGGCAAGTCCCCATAGGGTTGAAGCACCGGGGTTGAGGATTATCGGCGCCGGAACGGCAAGGGGATAAGGCCCGGGGAAGACAACTGGGGCGTGTTGCATGTTGCGTGAGCCTGGTGAGGCCGGGTGAGGTAATGCCGGTCCCACTTGTCGGACTTGCCAGGCAATGGGAGGGAGGCTCGGAACCGGGGCCGGAACATGGGTAAGTCACGGCGTTTTTCTTATAAATGGATAACACGAGGAAAACAGCACCTGATGATGGTCAAATCATGACCGTTTCGCATGTTGACAATTAAAGACTGGCTGGCTGATGTTGCTTAGCAAACACATTCGGCATGTCCCGACTTCGCGTCGGTTCAGTCAATCCCTGGTCTTCGCTTCACAAAAATAAAAAACGAAATCTCGTTTTTTCGCCATGAGTTTTCCGACATTGCATGCATGACATTGGGCTTTGGATATCTCACGACATCATCAACCCGTTCAGAATGGAACAATCGAGACCCAAACACCCAAGGGCAGCCGGGGTGACTGCCGGAAACTAATCCCTACGAAACCACACTAGCCAGCCCATGGCAGGGAAAAGAAGAAGAGGGTGCCAATTTGAAAACGTCCTTTTGTCCTCAAAACCTTGCAAAACGGAGCGAGTTCTAATTTAATCGGGGGGACCCAAAAGGGGAAAGAGGCTAGAATCACAAAGAAGCAGGAGGGAAGAAGGAAAGTGGAAGCGCAATCGAAGCTGAAGCTGAGAAAAACCGGGGCCGGCCTTTCCTCCATCCTTGTTCATATTTGCCGGGGAACCAGGTGCCCAAACATGCCCACGGACTCAACCCCCGGTCCAATCTCGCACACGGAGGGAACGGCGATGCCATGCCATGCCACGCCATGCTATGCGATTCCATGCCAGCAAACAGAAGCGACCGACAACAATATGACTGGTCAGTGGCCCCAGGGGAGGAAATGACAGGCCAAGAGGCACAGAACTGGCAGCGAGATTCTTTTGCTTCTTTGGACATGACCCCTTCCAGAAGTTTTCCAAAGTTGTTGTCTCTCAGTCAAGGTTCCTGGGAGACTGTTTGGGACATCTCGTCTCTGCTGGGACGGCCTCGTGGCCGGTGGAGTTGCGCGCTAGCACGCCTAGCGACGCTACTGCAGGTACCGAACGACTGACCACTAGCACTGATGGGGCAGAGATGGGGAGGGGGGCATCGCTAATTCCATTTCCACCCGGATGGCCCGAAGTTCGAGCGAGCGAACACCTATGGTAGAGGTACCTGTCTTCCGTTGGCAGAACGGTGCGGGCGAGTGGGTGGGTGAGTGTCCATGATCAAGGTTGGTGAGTAGAGGTAGGTAGGTCATAGAAGCAAGGTACCTACCTACCTAGCAACCGGGGAACGGATTCCGACAGTTTGTTGTATTCGGTTATCACTTTTTCGAGTTGTGATACCACATGTAAAGAAGCAACATGGAAAAATCCGTGAATGGAAGGCCACTGCATCGACGGTATCGATTCCGCGCGCGGGTTGGAAGTTTGAGAGACGTGGAAATTTCCATTCAAGGTGTGTGACTCGTCATTTGGGGTGGGGGGACAAACTGAACGGAATTGAACCCAACGAAACAAGTTACATATCTACACTACCAAGCAAAAATAGTTTTTGGTCGTTTCATTTCCCCCAGAGAGGTCAAAACGTTTTCCTACACTACACTACACTACACACAGAAAAAGAAGAAAAAACTGGGGACCGTTTAATAACCTTCAACCCTCCAAACACCACAGACCATTACAGTACCCAATCTCCTGGATACAACGCTAAACCAAATGACACACACACATCACGCCACAGAGACACTAGCAGGCAACCTTGTCGATACGGACCCTCGGACTCTACACTACACTACACTACACTACACTAGACTAGTGTAAGGACCCGCGGACTCCATCAGCAATAGGGCGCGACGCAACAGGGCGAACGAACGAAAACAGTTCAGTCCTGTCTCCAAGTTTGGAAACATGACAGCCCAGCCTAATGCCTATGCAGGCTGCGCTAATCAGGGGTGGGTGGAAGGAGCTGCAGGTAGCCCAAACTACACTAGGTACACTAGGAAGTTCAATTCAGTTTGAGGGCAATGACACCGATCACGATCTCGATCTTCCTTCCCTTCGGCGTCACTGTGGAGTTTCCAGTCCACTTCGTTGTCAAGGACCATCAGACACCTCCCCCAAAAGAACCCTTCTCGAAGCTCCAGAGAAGGAGTAATACCCTGGTTAACCATCAGTCAATTATTGAGGTGAAACTTTGCCCTTGTAACAACACTACGACAACGAGTGTCGCTCCGTTTTGCATATTGGAAGGATTAAGAACCGTGGGTGAGGCATTTCAGGTCTTGACCGGTAGAACGGTAGACCGATACAGCTACAGGTACAGCTACAGGTACCGGGGTGAAAGAGCAGCGTTGCATCCGTCCATCCCATCACTGTGGTAAAAACGGACCACGGGGATGGAGACGATTGAGCCCTACGACAGATACACTTGCATTCTCTATGTCTAGTGTAGATACAAAACTGCCCATGGCCTGGCTCACTCCTTGTTTGAGGAGGGGGGGGGGGGGGGGGGGGGGGGGGTTAAATCATGGATCAAGCTTCCTTCCGTTTGTGCCGCTAGAGTCAGTCAACCACACCGTGACGTCCTAAGTAACCGTTCCGTTGGTCGACGTTCCGTTGTGGTCATCGCCGGGCCGTAAACGGTTCCGTTCATTCACAGTGAATAAACACACAGTTCGGGTTGTTTCATGCAGTTCTTTACGTAGAAAACAGCTTCTAGTATGTTATGCCAGGTACCCGCCCGCCCGCCCGCCCGTCCGTGTGCAATGCACTGCATATGCAATCGTCATGCAACTCTAACGGTTCTGCATGTACCAATGAAAGGGTTGAACGGTTTCTACGGTTTGCGGTTCAAACATCAGTGGGCACTAGGCAGATGGATGGATGGATGTGCGGACCTGCAGGTGTCAATGTTGCATGAGGGCAGCGTGGATTGGAATGTAGGATTGGATTTGTTTACAATGCACGTCCGTGGAATACAAAGAAGAAACGGGGAGACGAAGAAGGACGACTGTATACCCTACGTAGACAGACAGTATCACTGTATAGTGTAGTACAATTTCATAGAGTAGTATGTACGAGGCATAAACGGAACATACTGCGTAGTGTCATGATTCGTCGTATCCCAATAGTCGACGACGATCTTGTCTGCTATCAAGCGATCGTCTTGATCATCGGGACATAGTCGAGGGATGATGGATGATATTCAGGGCAACCCCAAACAAGCAGGTCGTAGATCCTGTTCATCCTCTGCCCTTTGCCAAGGTGATGATCATTGTCTTCCCCAGAAAGTGTAAACAGAGACAGAGATGATCAAAATAAGGTGGTAACTCGGCATACTCAACTCATGCACTACAATGGTTCCCAGGCAAGCGAATGAAATGGGTGTTAGTTCAGTTGTCGCTTTGGCCTTTGCTGAAACATCGGTGCCGTACCTGATCTAGCTTCTATCTCTTATCTGATCTTCCTATTCCCAGCCGTCTTGATGTTCGTTGCCGGCGGTTGGACGTCCGTGTGTGCGAGGCCTAGTTCCGTCTCGCCAGTTGCGGGTGATCTACTGAACTGTGGTTGCTGGTGACCATCATCACTTCAACGGTTCAACATTACTCTACGTAGAAGATGAGCCGACACACTTGTATCTTTGGGAGAAAAAAAAAAAAAGTAAAAAAAACTTGATAGGACCTTAGCATGGGATAAGAAACCTCGGGTAGATAGCGTAGAGAAAGAAGGTCGTCACTAACCACTGACCAGCCATGGAATGGGGTTTACCTCACTCCGGTCAGGCTCGATAAAATGAAATAGCTACGTCAGAGGTCGGACAGGCCATTCAAGCTGTGACAAGTAGCTTTTGTGAAGATGGCCGATTGCGACTGATGAACTTGATGCATGTATGAATCATGTTGATTGGAATTAGTGTTGGAAGTCCCAGGTTCAAGGTCTGTCGTGGATGTACAGGAATGCACGACTGAGTGGTAGTGTCTGCAATATTGAACGAGCAAGTAGTACCATAGTCTAGGGAAGGAACACAGCGACAAACACCGTGGGTTAGCGGAAAGAATTGGTGTTTTGGCATCATGATATGCTTCTCTGCGATCAAAGTCAATGCCTTTGTCGAGATGGTTTCGGTCAGCTAAAAGTGATAGGGTATGCAGTTGTATTGATTGGCGCGGAAAAAGGGGGTCGTTTACTTACGGCGTTGTGCCTCGTCTTTGTGTTCAAGAGATCCATCACGAGTGTCGGTCTTGAAGTTCAAGCTCTTGCCCGTCCATCACTTGCTGAAAGCATTGCACCTTCCTCTATGTTAGCTAGAGTTCTATGTCGTGAAGTAGCTCTTAACAGACGCTGAGATTCGGGATTAACGAGGAGAAGCAGCTAATCTTGTGAGCCCGAAGCTCCAAGACACACCTCTTCTCCAAGTCCTTGCTCACCGAATCATTTCGAACCCATCCACCACAGCTTAAACGGTATCTTGAATACAAGCGTACCTAAGCCCGTTATCCTTACTCCATCTATCGCCATCCGACCAACAATGGAATCTTCCACCTACATCTACAACCTCCACACGATCTTCCTCCCCGATCCCGAGCGCCGGTTTCTCTGGGCTAACCGCATGGCCAATCTACACCTAGCGTTCGACCTCATCCGCCGATTCAAACTCAAGACTCCGCGGTCCCTCGCATCGTGGGAGGAATTCCTACTCCATGAGCCTCACCCAGAGAGTCATCCCATCCTTGTTCAAGAATGGCCGATGAAGGCCGTCAACAACTTGCTGGTCATCATGGAGACTATACGAAGTATTTACAATCCACCGATATTTGCGTTCGAAGGGTTGTCTATCCTTGAGCCGTGGGCGCTGTGGTACTTGGCTGCGGCAATGGCGCAGACCTGGACGAGGGATCCGGTGGGGCTGATCAGCGGGGTGCCGGAAGACGTGTCAACTGAGGAGCTGCAGAGGTTGACGAAGGAGCTTCATCAGGAGATTCGGGAAGGTGAGTGATATGTTTTCATGCTAAGAAACGTGGTTTGCGAGAGAGTGGCGCGCAAAGTGCGCTGTGGTGGTGTGTCCATGCTGTATGGGACAACTCGGGGACATTTTTGCTGACGTTTCCTTGCCGTGGTTTTCGCGGATAGTGAGCGTCAAAGTCTGGACTGCCAATTTTGGCTATTTTCAATATGTTCTCGATCATCGATGGCACGACGTCCAATTTGGAAATATGAAGGATAGCTACGACGGAGGCCATCAAGATGCAACTGAACATGAGGAGTATGTGGAAGACGTGGAAGACGTGGAAGACGTGGAAGACGTGGAAGACGTGGAAGACGTGGAAGACGTGGAAGACGTGGAAGACGTGGAAGACGTGGAAGACGTGGAGGACGTGGAGGACGATGCGCAAACAGGCGTGCAGGATGAAATGGCAACGGAGGTACGAAGTGACAAGGACCACGACAGTGCCTATTGGAGTATGGAAGAGGAGACGCATGAGGATGGCAATAACGCTGACGATGACGGTGATACCTCTAGTGGCGATGAAGCGGTGTTGACTCCTTCCACAGAATCGGACGTCGAAGAGACGGAGTGTCGTCAAGAGCGTGAGTGGCCTCGAGAGCTTGAGTGGCATCAAGGATTTGGACCTTGTTCGAAGATCGACTGCCGGATCCAAGACGCCAATAGGGCCATTGGTGCTTTCCGTGGCTTCAAGCTTGACCCTCATCTACAGACTGACTGCTGTCCGATGTAGCGGGATTCCCGAGGTCGAGGAAAAGCGAAAAAGCGAAGCGTGGATTACAGGGTTTTTGTATTTCTCCTGATGTATAGACCAAGCTATGGTCTAGCGAAGCATTTTGGCTTTGAGTTGTTTAGCGTTGTCCGACGAGCTTCAAGCGTTATCAGCTCAATATCGCAAAGTAACGACAGACTGTATACTGAACTTTCGGACAAGATACATAGCGCAGATCAAGATGACATCAAACACATTAGTCCTCCCGTCCAGGGTCGACATCAAACTCCACATCCGTCCTGATAATGTACTTGGCTCCCTTCCTCACACCAGTGCCCTCATGCAATAGCGCACCATGGTTCTCGCCATGAGGGAACACTGCTACCGAGCCCATGACCGGCCTCACCGGGTGGGCATTCATGACACCGTCACGTACGCTCGGCGTAAAGAAGGTCGTCTCGCCACCCTCAAACTCATCATTCAAGTACATGAGGAAGGTAAACAAACTCGACTGCTTCTTGTCCGCCGGCGAGGCATCGTACATGTACTTGCCCGTCGTAGGGTGAATGCCAGAGGGAGGCCAGGCGCCGTCGAAGTGGCAGCGATACTCGGCTCCGGGAACGTAGCGGTAGACCCTGAAGCGACGGTTGATGCCCCGTGCCTTTCTTCCAGCATCGTGGGTGGGGATGAAAGGACGGACACGCTCCCAGAGAGCATCGTGGAATTTTTTGTCAACGATCCAGTAGACGTTGTGGGCGAGAATGCTGGATTCGGAACCGTCTTCCTTGATAGGCGCGTCCGGGAGGTAGCCGACAGATTCGGTGGCAGCGATAATGGACTTGCACTCGGCAGGCGAGAGGACATCCTTCAAGATAGAAAGGGAGGGAACAATGGGGTGTTGATGCTTGGTGATGGTCGGGGGAGTAGGTGAAAGAGGAACGGCACCTTCGTCGCTGAGGTGGAGGACAGCTGGGTGGAGGTTGGGTGGTTTCCGTTGAGGACCGGGAGTAGTTTCAATGGCATTGAACAAGTCCCTGACATTCGGTGGGCAAACCGAGAATAATGTGCCGTCCAGAACGGATTGCCGCATGGGGAATGGTGTTGCTGATGGCTCTCGAATATCCCACATCTTCTGAAGCGCAATGGGACCAGTCCATGTTGTTGAAGACGAGTCCCCAAGCCCAGAAGCATCAATTGGCTGTCCGGTGGCTCTCAGAATGGCGTCCATGATCCTGAGCAGCTCGGGCCTACTCTGCCTGTTGGTCGTTTCGGTTTGCGAAAGGCCGCTGGTGATGTCGAGATCTCTGACCCAGCGGCACAAGGCGCCTAGCCTGGGGATGTCGCCACGGATGCGCATCTCGGCCAGTGTAACGAGGGCATCGACAAACTTGCCGTCGGCCAGGAAGCCGGACACCTTTGCGGTAAGATTGGCGTCGGAGCTGGAGTTGATGCCCGTGGTGCAGGCCTGTCTGAAGTCGTAGACGACGGAGCGCAGTTCCTTGCACGCCTTGGACTTGATGATGGCAGGGTTCTCGGCCAATGTACGAAGAGTGTCGACTGTGACTTCCAACTCCTCCTCCGAGACTACTGTCGCGATGCTCTTGGGTTCGAATCGGTCGACTTCGGGTCCGGATTCGGCTGGAGGGGAGGGCAGGGCGCCGGCGGCCGTCTTTGGTCGCTTGGCCGACGACTCGGTCGATTCGACATTCTGCTTGCGTTTGGCCGCCGCCTTTTTGGACTTTGACATGTTGGCCTTCTTCGGTGACGACTCGGGGTAGCGTAGGTATGTGTATGGCGAGTCGACGGTGGTGTCCAAAGTAGAGGGCGGCGGTGGTGTTATTGGCAGAGGCAAAATCCAAATTCGGTGATGGAACGTTGACGTCCACAAATCTAGGCCCAGTCTGACGCGGGGATGTGGGGCCCGCCTTTGTTACTAAATTGTAGTGGGTCTGAGCTCCACAGCCGCTGGTGCCTGCATACTTTTACAAAATGAGCCGCCGCTACAAAATACTGCAAAGCCGCTCAACAGCCCTACAAGAAAATGAATTTATTGCCTATGTTCAACCTCAACTTGTACGTCAACAACACCATTCGAGCCAACGATCCGCACGATTTCTCCTACTGGTCCTGTGAACTCAAAAACTTTCACCTCATCCCATTCTATCTCGTTCTTGAATTATCACACCAACAGCTTGCTGTCCCTCAACCCATCAGAGCGTTTGGCACATACCTCGTCACCAACATGTGGTTTTGAAGAAAGTGAACCTGGGGAGCGACACTCCCTCGCCATATCGTCGGCATTCCCTCATTCATCCAGATTTGCACATTTTCAGCTTCGGAAAATAAGGTTTCTTGTTGTACATAAGCATTTTTCACAACAGTCAGTCTGTATTTAACATTCAACTGGAAACAAAGGAGTTGTTGTCCCGGTTCAAAATTATCTGCGAGCCACTGAGAGCTTCTGCGAGTACCTGAAAACGCAAGTCCCTAACCAAGCTTCTTTATGGCCCATGGAACACATGGCTGGCACAGAAGTTGGCCAAGTATATCTCAGTCACTCTCTCAGGTGATTCAACCGGATATATAATATATCACGAGTTATAGACGAAGAAAGAAAACATTGCGGAAGGTCTCGGCAGAGTTAAATGGATGATGAAAGAGGCCTGGACATACAAGTAATGGGCAGGAATGAAGTACTACAACTTTGTGGGCCCAACATATTGAAAGATAATTTGGGAAGAGGAGAGGCTGAATCAGTCAAGCCCGTCATGAAGTTAGCGCCGGCGAGAGACTACAATTATAGTGAATTCAGCGGCAGATTGTCAGTGTCCTGAGACGGGTGAAAGGTGCACTCCGCACCTATCTTTCACTTGAATCTAATAGTATATAGACCTAGACTAGCGACCCATTGCTCTTTGACCTTCCGAGCAACCAATTAGGCATTTCCCCCTTCATTGGAATCACTTCATCTTCTAGTCACAAGATACCCACATGTGATTCATGTCCCTGCGGAACATACTTGTGCGGACTTTTTTTTATTAGCATAATCGCACAGTGGTCTCCTTGAGATTACCTATTCCAAGTTGCCTGTGTTGAATGTATCTGTAACTGAGGAAAACGGCATGAGAAGAGTGCAGATGTGCTCGTTCATACATCGTTTCCGGTTGTCCATTCAAAAGCCTTGTCACTGGCCTCATGATCATAACCGACATGGTGTACCAGTTCTCAGTACGTGATGATGCCATTATCATACCAAGAACATTGGCTTTTTCTTTGCGCATGACATACGTGGAGGCCCTGCCATCTCCGCCTTCTGATTCGGTGTCCTCGAACAGACATCGGGGAGCAAGAATTTTCTCCTTTCTCATGAACGGGGGTGATGTAGCAATCCAGTATCCACCTCCCAGTTTCGAATAGCCGGCCCCAGATTGAGTATGCCACGCGAGCTCCATATCCATTACTGTTCCTTTGATCAGCAAGTATAGCGGGAATTTACTCTCCTGCTGCGATAAGCTGCAGATTCTTTCGTTGTCTTTCACCCAGTCGAGCCTCTGTAAAAGACCTGCTTCGTCTTCATATTCTACGTGCGCCGTGGTGCAGCTGTCGAAAATTCTGCCATAGGCATACACGTCTGGAGATTTTATCTCGCAGCGCTTCCAACAAGCCCATGTCCAACTTGGAAATCCTGGCCTTCGCAAATGTCTTTCCCGATCTGTTGGCATGCCCACAAAATCGAACTCTGACGACATCCAATCGTCAAACCACAGGAGGCTATTCACCAATCGACACGTAAGGTTTTCATAAGTCTCGTCGGCTGCGAACAGGGGCAATTCCAGTCCCGCCCATAGTTTTCGCAATGAAGTGGTTGTTGGCATTGTTCGCAGATGATCGTTGGAAAGATGTGCTCGCGAAAAAGGAATAATAGGTAGGCCGCAAAAGAATGAAATCCTGTCCTCCGTTGTTTTCAAGATGTTCAAGCTCAAGTACCTCTCAAAAATGCCAGAAATGGCATCCAAAGTGTCTTGGTCAAAGGTAAGCTGCCTCTGCGCAAACTGCTCGATTCTATCCCAGGCTGTCTTGGGATTTGACCAATCGGTGATTCGCCGTGGAAAAATACAGCCAAAATCGTTTTTTTCACGTTCGAATGAGATATGATCAAAATCATCAACCTGGTCATTCTGACCATACCTGCCAGAAGAACTAAACTTTCCAGGAATGGGTAGTGACAGAACTTCATCGCCATGCATCTCGTAGCACTGGAAGTAGGCCATTTTGTCTGTGAAGACAAGTTGGCGCTTCGACAACAGTCCCTCTTGGTAGGTCCAACCACGCGTATTCCACTTTGATGTAGCAAATGGAACTCTAGGCTTTTCGTAAAACACCAGGGATATCTCTTCGGTCACTTGCACACTGGGCTGTTCTGTACGATGGCGTGAGCTAACGCCCGGGAGTCCGTATTCTGGGCCGTCTCCGGCTGCCGCAATTATGGTCAAGACAGAACAGGAATATATCCTGTCCATCTTCCGGATCTGGATGTGTTTGAGTGGTGAATCGTTTTGGGGAATACAATACCGGTCGATCCACAGGTATCTGTATCCAAGCCTCTTGACGACCTTGATTGCATCGCTGATGACCAGGGGTAAGTCGTCTGGTAATGTGAGACCATTTTCTCGCATGACTGGCCCATGGAATCCAGCCTCGCCAGCCTGACCCCAGACATAACTGAGCGTCACATATTCAGCCCGGCTTGGCTCCCCACCAATGGCCAGAAGGTCAACAGCGGAAAGGATCTTGCTCGCGGTGCAATCAATGACCTGAAATCCCGGGATCGTGACAACATTGGCATCATCACCATCACAATGAACATGCCCTGAGCGACAAAGGCTCAACCACTCACTAATGACGTTGTAGTTAACTTGATGGGGAATGATCCTTCTCGCAAGTAACCCGCCTCCAGCCGCTCTTTCTCTGGTCAACCCTGAAGAGTTTGGGCCATCGACCACCCGCAGAACTGCATTGTCTGCAGCACAGAAACGTCTGGAGTCAATGAAGGGACCCTGGTATCGCCTCAGGAGATTCAGTGCGCTGCCTCGTCTCACGAAATGCAGTGCGCAAACGTCCTGCACAAAATGTTGCGAGCAAGTTCCGTCTTCACACCCTCGATGACTGATTGAGAAGCCAGTCAAGGAATGAAACCCCCATAATTTAGGCTCCTCCAAGTGATCCAGGCGAGGGACATTGCTGCCTCTTGAGGCGATGTCTTTGGATCGAAGTAGGCACTCGTTGTGGAATTTGCAAAAGCAGCACGGTGGTTCGGATGAATTGATTGCCGACTTGGGTTCAGGCCAGTCATACACGAGAAGGGCATCGAGTATGTCGAAACACTTGCATGTCTTTCTCCCCCAATCGTAATGAGGACATTCGTGACTCGTGAATAGAGCTTTGAAGTCGATCTGGCTGCATGCTGAGCAGAGATGCGGGCGTGGGGGGTGATTGTGTTCGTTCTTCGGATCCGGGTAATTCAGGCACAAATCTGTTGGGTCCGCCATATCTGGGCGGTGTTGAGATTGTGCGAGGGCTTCTATGAGATAATCGAGGTAGTGTTCAATTACTGATGTGAATGGGCTTGTGATGTTGTTGTCGTGGTGGTTGGCCGCCAACTTCAGTTGCAGCCAATGTTCTCGTTGATTGGAGGAAAAGGAAGCCCAAGACTCGAAAACCCAGAAAGACAGCTTAAATGCCCCGCCAATATACCCAGGATACCATTGCACCTTCCAAACTCCTGCTTACTTCCAGGTCGAGGCTACAACAGCCGCCTAGTCAAGAATGACGACCGAGCATGCATGCTAGTAGGCTTTTAACTCAACCTTAAGCTGGCGTTTTTGGAACCTCACATGCTTACCTACGAGCGGAATCTTCGATCAAGAAGATCTTACTACAAGAAGAAGTAGTGAACCACTCATTTTCCGCCGCATCTAGCAAGTCTGGCCATCATAGTTCCAGAAGCATCTCATTCCGTCGCAGAAGGCGCAGATGCACTTGCCGTCGAGGCAGGCACAGGTGGCTCCGCAAGAGTCACGGGCCTCGATCCCAGCCTTGGAGGCTTTAGGATTGGCTTCGGCGGCAGGAGCGGCGGGGGGCAACGGTGGCGAAGAGGAAGGTGAGGGCGATGGTTAGTCTCATGTCTCTTTTCGAAATGTAGTGGTTCTTTTTGGTTGAAGTGGTTTGCGATGCTGATGTCGGATTGAGGAAGGGTCTGACAACATCACATCATCATTCTTCTCCACCGGAACTTGAACTGTTCATCATCAAAACAAGTAAATCATCACACATAGCCAAACTTGGGTCAACAATCGCGGCAGGATACTCCTCCCGCTATATCCTGCTGCAATGCTCGGAGATGGCTCGTCGGTTTCGGTTTTTTTTTCTTTTTTTTTTTTTTTTCGAGACCATTC
The DNA here is from genome assembly GCA_037102815.1 of Neurospora intermedia. Classification (NCBI taxonomy): domain Eukaryota; kingdom Fungi; phylum Ascomycota; class Sordariomycetes; order Sordariales; family Sordariaceae; genus Neurospora; species Neurospora intermedia. Next base: position 752,988 of record BTPP01000012.1, on the reverse strand, counting down.
GCTTCTTCGAGCGAGAAGCTGTGAACCAGTGATTGCTGAAAGATGCGAGAGAGTTGGAGCATGCAAGCCCGGTGAGAATGGGCAATAGTTGTCGAGATGATTTGTCGATGGTTTTCCTCCTCAGCCCGCTTACCGGCCAGTTGTTTGATTATGCCGTTCTGGCCTTCCCTGGTTGGCTTGTCCGTTTGATTTCCTCCCGACTACTCGGCCCACCAGCGTCGAGCGTGTGTACATGTAATAGAAACCTTTGTAGCGACACTTTGTTGGGGATGCTACAGGTTACCATGGACTCGGCTGTTTTGCACCAGAAGCATTTCTCTTTACCTGCCTGGTGAAGCTTCAATATCTCTGTGGTTAGCTATTGGAAGGCAGGTCCACCAAACATGACTGCAGGAAGCAGGCAATGTAGAAAGGCAATGACAAGGCGTGAAGAGGGTTTGTCGGGAAGGAGCGCCTCAGGCACGCACCCACCTGCATGATCGTGTTATGAGGACATTGATTTCAGTTATCATCCCCTTCTCCTCTCCACCACCATCTTCTTCTTCTTCTTGATCAAGTACAAGACAACTTAGCTTATTCGCGTTACTTATCGTACTCGACTTTGGATAACCCACTCTATACGTAATTCAACCACTCGCTGCGCTACAGGGCAGCCAAAGCGTCGCAGGTCGTCGAGCCACACAACCATCACCGGTGCAGCTTCTACGTCCAGTCCTCGAATACCGTCACTTTCACGCCGCCTGCTCAAAGAGCAATAGCAGTATAAACAAAAGTTCTCCTCCACGTCAGTCTTGTCCTTCCTGTCTGACACTCGCCTGTGGCTTCTTATCTGACTTTGCTTGTTCTTAGGTACTCACCTCCTTCGCCCCTCCAGTTTCCCAATGACGACCCACGGCGACACGCATTCGCCCATCAAAAGGCTTCCGCCGGACCTGAGAGATCGGGTATGTGGGCACATTGCTTCAGCGCTGCACTCGGCTCTGCGCTCCGGCAGCCTTCCAGAAGATGATCCTCGGATATTCACCTGGACTACACTGAACCGACCCCCCGACTGCCAAACTATCCAAAGGTGTCTTCGAGCTTTGTCCCTCGTTTCCAAGGCTTGGTCTAGTCCAGCACAGCGAGCATTATTTGCCGTAATTCCGATAAACGGTGCTTATTGCCTCATGAGCTTGCTCAGAAGTCTGCTTCTCTTCCCCAAGAACAGGAGATTCATTCGATGCCTGATACCAATATTCTCGAACGAATGCGCTAGATTCTATATGGGACCGCACTTCATTGGGGACGATATCTCTGGCATGGTCACTTTGGCACATTTCGTTAATCACTTGGGCGATATCCTGTTTACGCCCATTGTGGAGGAGCTTCCCAACGCCAGGTTGCTTCGTATCAGTCTCCTCAAGCATGTGCGCGAACCACGAATACCAATGGCTTTCGGAGGCAACACAATACTCGTTTATCGCTTCCGAGAAGTCTTGAATTTGGTCCTATGGGCTATTGTTCACCTTTCCCCATTGCTTCGTGCGTTGCACCTGCGTACTGACAGAGATCAAATCGATGGACCCTTCGCGTAGTGCGACGAAATGGAATCTAGCGGACCCTTTCTTGAGATTGGCCGTCCAGTTTTCAAAACTCTCAGCTTACGCAAGGACCCCCTCCCAAGACAAATCGGAGACGAGAACTGGAGGCCATGTATTCCAACCGTAGAGCATATCACGCTCTTGGGTTATGCAACCTGGGGGATGGCTTCTTTGATGCACATCCCTTGGCTGTATGACTGTCTTCATGCATGGCTGGGCAGTGTTGTACACCTGACTTCACTTCGGCTTCTCAGGGGCTTTAATGAGGCCGTTTTGAGAATAGATCTTACTGTCTCTCAATCGAACTGGAACTCCGTTCTCTTGGAACACAAAGACACGCTAGAGGAGTTAGTGTTTGATGGCTACCGCGGAATGTGGCTTGTTGCCAGGCTCGGAGCGGACCTGAGCAATATCACCCGCTTTGGACCTACCAAGATGTTGTCTTGCTTACCAGAACTCAAAAAGTTGGCATATCTCATGGTGCCCTTACATTTTCTCTTGTCCTAGGTGGATCTCAACGCCATAGATAAAGATACGCCCCCAGAGAGTCTCCCTTCACCAAACACAGCTCAAGAAGCCCTTGCGCTGATTCAGACCTCCTTTCCTCCCTCACTGAAAAGACTGGACATTGTCGTGTACGGACTTCACCCTGATCGGAGACGGATTGGCGAAATCTACCCACTTAGAACACTCACCGTTAGATTTTGAGGCCAAGAGTCCATATCCCCTTGTACTTGACTGCTCGGGCAGTAATATCTTTAGCCGTCTTTCATTTTACATTGAGACCACACTTGTTATCATTGCCGTGTTTGAAGGAGTTATCAATTTGGGTCTTTGATGAGAATAGCGCATGGGAATTAGTTGAAAATTTGTAATCATCGGAGGAGCGAACACTGTTAGTTGAAAATTGAAGTATACTCCACGCATGGGAAGTAAATTGCAGATTTTGGTGACGCACTTCCAACTTAACTGTTCTCCATTTACGCAGTATGGCCACAACGGCATCCTCGTGAACACTGGTGATTAGTGCGGTCGATTTGCCCAGTTCCCTTTTCCCAGAGACCACGAACCCAGGCTGGCACGCCGTGGTGAGCCCGCGGAGAGTAAGTACCGCCACATGTGCACTCGACTTTCTTTGAACCCTTGGATTTCATCCCTTGTACCAGTGCCTTGTAGCTGACGACGACACATCGGAACAAAAAGGATTTCGTACCTTTTGGGCTATGCAAGTGACATTAGGTACATAGACAGCCCGCAGCTCAGAAAATCGAAGAGGCGGAGATAATCAAGGACCTTAAGGGGTTCATGTGTGTTTGCAGGTGAACGGACTTCCGATATATCTACCGGAGCGACGGACCGAGCTAGTTGAGTAAGGGGGAGGGCCTGGAAGAGAAGAAGTTGCTTGCTCCACGGCTTTTCTGCCTCTAGCTTATGCTCATGTTCAATCAACGCTCTTGACATTGTATTACCTTATGGCTACTCTTCTTTTTTTCTTACTCAATTTCCTTTGTCTTCATGTTTATCACATCACTTCCACCACTTCACAGGGCCTTCCGTGGTGCACAGAGGTATGCATGCAGGTCCCCAATCGAGTACTCATAGATCTGATTGACGAGATCCATTAGTATCGACCCGAATCTCACTTCGTAACCCGCAAGACGCACTACTGCGATATAGTCTTCCGAGAGAGCCTCCCCCTTGGGCTCCCAGCCCTTATGGCAATCAGATTTCCCATTGTCAGCGTTATGATCTATGTATCCCAATCCAGTCATTTGACCTGCTGCCGTTGATCTTTAGACCTACCTATTGAGTGGAAAAAGGTTGGAGAGCCAGTTTTCCGGTGGAGAGCCAGTCTCTGGTGGAGGCGATGATGGTTGCATCCATGTTCTTCAAGACACTCGATAGTATTTCCGCATTAGTCGGTGGTTTAGTCGAAAATAGTCCCGTAATGCGATTATTCTCCAAGTCTCAAGGATTTTCTGTATCAAGAAAAGCACGCAGGATACGTCGATGTGCTGGGTTTTTGTACGTTGTAAAGAGAGGGCGTTGCGAATGGAACTCGCTGGAATCACAGCCCTAGGAGTTAATTTAAGGGCTGATCAAGTTTATTAGAGGCAAGAAAAGGGGTAGATATGTATGCGACTTATGTTGAAGATTATCTCGGTTCCTTTTTCCTTCGGGGATATCATCAATTGTTCACCAAATGGCCTGGCACATTCTTTGTCCATGTAGGACGTAGATGAACGGCCACTGCACCCAAAATCCCTCTTCTATACCTCGAATGAGATGAGATGGAATTCAGTGAATCGATCAACACCATCTTTACATCATCCGTCATTTAGAAATAGCTTCTGAACCTGGTGCAACAGCCCCTTCTCATCCCCAGTACCTCCCACAACTGCTTTTTGATCACCCACAATCCACCCACCAAACACTACTACCCCCTCAATCATCCTGAAACTCAACCCTCTGTCCCGCAGTAGTAAACGCATCCAGCACCGCATCCCGTCCGATATCCCAGATTATGATCGTCGCGCAGCACGAGTAATACTAGTCTTCGTTAGCTTCCAATCTGAACCCAAAGCAGCGTTGCTTTCCGTCCCATCAAACCAACAAAAACGTCCGTCTCATCAAACTAACCAGAACGTAAAGTGGAAAGTTGAAGTCAAGACGAAATGAAGGAAATGTGTACACATACAGGCCACTCATTACACCCATTCACGCCCTTCCCACAGGGCTTCGACGAACAAGTTCGGCATCCACTCCAACAGCACGTGGGAACTTCGATGGTCATTCCGTGTCCTTGGACGCGCTTGATGGATGTGATGTTGTTTGTTATGCTGTTGCTGGTGTCTGTGTCGTTCTGGGATAGTTTGTTTTTGATGTATTCTTTGATGGTTTGGGGGGTGGTCGAGTCGGGTGCGGACGTGGTGGTGGACGTGGACGCAGATGGGGACGCGGAATAGGTGCTGGATAGATCAGATGTGGAACAGCTTGTGGAAACAGAAGTAGTGGTGTCCAGGGCGGCGGCGGAGGTGAGGGTGATGAGCCCAAAGGTCACGAGGGAGGTGAGGAGGGTTGGGAGGTGCATTTCGGGGAGGTTAGTTTGGAGAATGTGAGGGTGTTTGAGGACTGGAGATTGCGGAGTTGATGGAGTGAATAACTGGGAGGTGGAAGGGAAAGTAAATTGATTGATGCCGAGGGACTGGAAAGAAAGGAAGTAGCGATGATGGCCTTTAATCTTTCCTTCGGTGCGAACCTGCGAGGGATACTATATGGGTGCCTGCCATGAACACGAACAATGACTCCTTCCGCGTCGGAACGGAATCTTCAGTTCACTTCGGTATAGCCTCAATTGACGACATGCTCACTGCTATGTTTGACGCTTAGCAAACACGGCATCCATAATGTCAAGTTGACAACCCGTTGTTTGCGGCCTTGTTGGTTTTGTAAATCCATCCCTTTTCTGCGTTACTTTTGAAAATCTTAAGCCGCTTTTATATTGTGGCTTGCGACTACAGTCAATACTGACGTCGAGATTTGGGATGGAGACGGGTTGATGAAAGGAACAGTTGCAACAAGGCAAGGAAATGGCAAGTCATGAAACCAACCACCCGTCAATAGAGGTAGCATGCCAGGTCGACATGGCAGCCAGGGAGATTGATCATCGGCTGCGAAGTAATACCGGATCTGACCTCGGGATATGATAACCTGCCTTTATTAACCTACTATAGGATCCTAACACTCCATGGCCCGTATCCTCACAGGTCTTCATGTTTATTTGAGCCACCGACAAATACATTCCCATATCTCTTTCATGGGGGAGGCCGGAGGACCGATTTAATGAAGACACAGACAACTTTCACAAAAGAAAGGTGTAAACCGAATGAAAATAGACGGGATGGCAGGGAAAGGATAAAACGTCTTCGGTGCCAACGATCAGACTTTTCTTGATATGTGTTCTACAGTAGTATTCTAGTAGTGAACACGATGCTATCTGCGGTCATCTTCTCAGTGTATACTTCCTGTATGAACTTCTAACTGGGAAGGAGGATTAGTCAGGCACCATGGTGTAGATGACGAATGTGAGGTTATCAAGGCAGCCCTCAAGCTTGCCCGCATAGAGAGGAAGGATACGAGCCCACTCGGGACTGATATTGCAGCGCTTCAGCTGTCGAGGGTCAAGAAGCTTCCGTCGATGGATTGTCACCATATCGACCAGCAGTGCCGTGATAGTGATAGGTTCTACGTTCCTGGAGTAGTCTCTGTGAGGACGTTGAATCAAGAAAGCGGAAGGGCAACCAGCTAAGTCGGCAAGCAACAGCAAGAAACCACGGCTGGGGCGGTTCCGAATCGGAGTCTTCTTTTCTCCCAGGGCACCGCGGCTGAAGAGACTGTACGGATATGATGAAGGGTAGTGAGAACTTTATCTGATCAGACATGGGTCTGAAGAAGTCAAGCGAGAAGGACGAGTGAATAGAAGACATATCTACTCTCAATTGCCGATTTGTGAATAAAAGAACAGCAGGCACAGTGGCGGAAGCCAACAACACATAAACGGCAAAACCGCCCTTTGCTGAACTCCCTGTTATCGAATTTACTTCGACTGGCCCCTTCCTTCCTACCTCATCATCTCTTCTCCGCCCATCGAGCCATTAAGGCTCTCGGGACTAAGAGACGAGGCATGAACCTCCAAGTCCGAGTTCAATCCAGACAGTCTCTTCAGAACACAAAAAACGAGGCAGCCCCAGTCCGCTTTAGATCTCCCTCCCCTCAACCTAGACCTAACAACCCACAAAAGGAACCAAGACCTCGCTGGACTCATTAGGTACCTTACCTGAGTGAGCAACGAAACACCCACTCTGACGGAAAACAGATAATATTTATGAGAAGAAGCGAGCAACTTGAGCAACTTGGGTAGACTTCAGGAAACCTGCTTCGCTTCATGATGTTTGGTGAGAGATCGAATTACTTACTTGCTCTTGACAAGATAGAACCTTGTGGAATTTGGAACTCAAGACACGTCCAATGGTTGCTACGTTAAGGAAAGCAACCAAGGCAAATATGACTAGGTAGGTTCCCCCCCAAATAGTGTGAGGTGATTGTTCTTAGTATTACTTACTTACCCAAATCAACTCCTCCTTTCTTCCTTATGGTATAATTCTTGAGTCTCAGAATCCCCAGGCGTGCGTGAGTAGATGTTACAGGTAAAGTGAACGGGTATAAGAAAAGATAAATGAAGATAAAGTCAAGTCACATTGAAGTGAAAACGAAGTTTGATAAAGGTGATGATGCTATTTTGCATGCCCTCACCCCCCAAATCTTTCATCCAATCTACAAGTAGGTATCACCATCCCCATCCGCAATCCGCAATCCGCAATGTGCAACCGTCCATGCAATCGATCCAAGTCGAAAAGTGTTAATGCAAATGATGCAAAAGAAGAAGACGAAAAAAAAAGAAGAAAAAAAAAGAAGTAAAGTTCCTCGTTAGATAAAAGGTTTTCGCGTTCAGAATGGTTTATAAACAGGATCCAACCAAGCCTTCATTTCAAAGGACTCGATCATCATGACATACTAGGACTAAGTGCCCCGGGATCAGCCGGACTCTTCAACCCCGGACTTAGACCACCTGTTGATGTTGTTCTCCTCAAGGCGCGCAGCTCCTCCTCCAACTTCCGACGCTTGGCTAGTTCCTCCTGTGAAGTAAGTTAGTAACCAATTACTGAAATGAGAGAGATAGAAAACGAAAAAAAAAAAAAACAAACTCACCTTCATCTCCTCATTGAACCTCTTCCTCTCCTCCTTCATCGTCGCCCTAAACTGCTCACTGAGCATCGTCGCACCCATTCTCGGACTCAACAATCCGCCGGCAGCACTACCCGCCGCGCTCAGTGCCGGACTAGGCGGTGGTCTCAGACGCTCCTTATCCAATTCCTCCTTGAGCCTGCTAATCTCCCTCTCCATCTTCTCTCTCAGCTCCGCCACCTCGCTCTCCAGGGACTCCTTGGCCTGCGTCGCGTCATCCAGCTTATGCTCCAAGTCGAGCTTCTCCTTCTCGGCCGCAATCGACTCCTTGGTGATGGCCTCAAAGTCCTTGAGCGTGCTCTCCAGCTCCATCTTCAGCTTGGCCACCTGCGCCTGCAGATCGGCCACCTCGTTCTTGTTGCTGATGGCAGCTGCATGAGCGGCCCGCTCGGCGCGCGAGCCGTAGGCCCCGTCAAGCTCGGCCTTGGCGATGGTCATCTCCATCTTGATCTCGACAAGCATCATGTTCATGCGCTCGAGCTCCTCGTCCTTGTCCTTGATTTCCTTGCGCAAGCCCTCGACGACGTCCTCGGCGTCCTTCTGGGCCTTCTCCGCGGCCGCCTTGGCCTTGGCGGATTGCTGGAGCTGGGACTGCAGATCGACCACGTCCGCTTCCGTCTCGGCCAGGCGAGTGGAGACGTCGTTGAACTTGCTCTCGAGGTTGGCGATGACGGCGTTACGCTCCATGAGCTTATCCTGCGTCTGCTGCGCGCCGCGCGCCATGGCGGCCTCTTCGCGCTCGGCGGTTGTGCGCTGCATGGCCTCCATCTGCTCGAGAGCGTTCTCCATCTTGTCCTTTGCTTCGAGGACACGGGCCTCGGCATCGTCGATGAGGCCGCGCATCTTTTCGAGTTCTTCCATCTTGGCGCGGAGCTCGGCATCCTTCTCTGACCCGCTCTTGTTGTTGAGCTCGCGCTGCTGCTTGATCTGTCTTTGCAGCACAGCCTTTTGCTCCTTGAGACTGGTGGCTTGGGCATAGAGCCATTGTACCTTGGCGGAGAAGCCCTGGAGAGAGTATTGCTCGTTAGGATCGATGGCTTCGTCGCTGCCGGAAAGATATTCCTCGTCCTCCTCGTCGACGGCCAGGTTCATCTCCAGGCGCTTCTGGCGGCGAGCAGCCTTCTGGCGCTGAATCTCTGCAAAGCCGGTGTGGATGATATCCCACAGACCCATGAGGACGGCTTCGACTTGCTCGCTGTCGGATCTGTTGGCATTACTGTTATTAGCGGTCGAGCCTTGTGTGCGGCCCATCTCGACTCTGATGGTGCGTAGGATGGTCTCGAGGTAGTCGAGCTGCTCGTCCATGGATCCTTCAGAGGCCGTAGGAGGAGCCGCTGTGCCGATATCGGGAATGGTCTGCGTCAGGAAGGTGTGAGCACGCCTGTTCAAGGCCTCGATGCGCTTTTCGGCTTGGGACAGGGTGGCTGCGGAGGCATCGCCGGCAAGTTCCAAGTCCCTGTTGATGGCTGCAGATCTCAGTTGCTGCTCGTGCATGGCCATATCAAGACCGCGCTCCAGGTAGGCAAGTTGGACAGGAAGTGTTTGGCCGTTGCCGGCAGCTGGCTCAGGATCATCAAGATTAGCGTCGGCGGACGGGTTGATCTCGGTGATTACATCCCTCAGCTTGTGATTCATCATCTCCAGTCTTTGCTCGGCCTCCGCAAACAGCCTGATCTGACCGTTGATCTCGGTACGAATAGCGTCGTTCTCGGCTGAGAGTTCCTGCTGTCCGGCCCTGAGCTGGTTCTCCGTCTCCCTGAGCTTCTGCTCCGCGGCCTTGAGTCTCTCGTTCTCCTCCTTGACCCGCTCCATCTCCTCCCGCAACTGGCTGGTCTGCTCACGAATTGGCGACTTTGGTGGGATTTCGAGATTCGTTAAAGCCGGCGCCGGAGTAGGAGCAAGGTTCACCGACCTCTCAGCTCCTCCTTCCGACGGGTGTAATGTCCGCCAGTCGAATCCATCATCACCACCAATGGGTTCCATGCTGATACTATCCCGCGAGTTGGTGTAGGTGTAGAGGCTTTCGGGGCTTTCGGGCATACCATTAATCATCATCGAGTTGCCGAAGACCTGGCCATTGGGTGTCTGCGCATTCCTCCTTCTCGCTCCATGTGTCAACTGCAAGATGGCGGCGGTATGTTGTAGTAGGCGGCGCTGGGAGTTGAACAGTTGGTTCTCGAGCAAGGCAAGCTCAGATGAAAGCTCATTGCAAAGGCGCTCGCTATTTTGCTTCTCCACCTCGGCCTCCCTCGCGGCAGCAATGTCCTCACGGGAGCTGTGTCTCCTGTGTCCTGGGTTGTACAGTCGGGCCATGGATACGGCGGCATCGCGGTACTTTGTCTGGATCGCGAGGTTGGCGCGGGCCTGGTCGATCCGTATCGTCAGGGAGCGGGTTTGTTTCTTGAGGTCGTCTACCTCTTCTTGGGACAGGATCTCCCATTGCTTGCTGTCACTCAAAGCGGTTTCCATCAAGAGGTGAATCTGGATAGGGTCGTCCAGGTCGACAAGCGCAGAGATCCGGGGACGGTCGGCGTCGTTGACCTGTTAGGGAAGCATTCTTGTTAGCCTACACCCCAGCCTCGAATCAGTTCAAGATTCCCATCCGGTCAATTGGGTCCTTCTTACGGGAGTATACCGCGGCTTGTTGAACCCCTCGGTCATGGACCTCCCCAGGCCATGGAGGGGAGGCGGCGCCCCTTTCCTAGTCGCGGCTCCATTCATGATGATGATGGTGATATATTAGGTTTAGGTGTAGTAGGTAGCTTGTATATGCGCCTGAGGTTATCGTCGTATTAGGTATTCAAGAGAGCGGGTTGTTTAGTCTGACGTTGGTTCGGTAGGCGTTCGAAGTACAACTAAGTCGTCCAAGACATTATACAAAAAAAGGCGAGAGAGCGTGGAAAGGCGAAGACGCAAAAACAGACAGTTGAACAAATCTGTTGGTCGTGTCGTGCAAGCGAACTAGTTGGGCGGCGCCATGCAATGCCGTTGGTTTTATCTATGCGCGATCGCGCGAGGATGTTCGAGATGCGACTGCAATGCGGCGGGTTGGTTGTCCAGGCACCGGGTACGTATCCTGTATGTACGTTCGATGCAAGGGGATCGAAGTGTTGGAGGCTTCAAGTTGGAGGAGGAAGAAGAAGCGACGAACGGGATGGAAAGCCCCAGCGGTCGGTCGGTCGGGTCGGCCCAGGGCGGGATGATGGGTCTACACTACTTGGTTACTGTAGCTGGGTGGGAGGTGTGTTTGAGAGTTGGGTTGGGATGCCGGTTAACCGCCGATCCTTTCAATTGCCGTCCGGGGTAGCCAAGAGACGTAGAGAGAGAGAGACGGGAGTGCTTTCTCAGGGGCTCAAAGGCGACTGAGCAATGGATGGGAAGAGAAAAGCGGCAAGAGGTAAGTAAGTCCAAAGAATCTCCAATGAAAGTGACGCGAAGTCCGAAATCAAACACCAAAATCAAGGGGGCAAGATGGATAAAAGTGCCTTAATCCAGAAAGGGAAACCAATTTTATATGGAAATGGATTCGACCCGACGACATCTCCACTTTTACGGGCGGCCTGAAGCCTGTAACCGCTGGGAAGCTAGCGCTAAATTGGGCCGTACCTGCGTGGTGGGTGGGGTTCTCTTTTCCTTCCAAGTCGCCCGTTCCTGGGCCATCGAGGCTCGTCCTCTCTTCCACAGGCATCGAAATGAACGACCTGACGTCTTCGGAAGTGAACAAGTGGGAACGATGGAAGATCTCATTAGCCGAGGGTTTCAGATACAAGCATCTCTATTTCTTGTCAATTAAACCGGGTAGCGGATTTATTTGAATGTCGAGTGAAGAGAGAGTATATGCCTGCCCCGTTCTACATAACCAACCGTTGGTGCATATTTACTGTGTTGGTCTTGATGATCGAACAACTATTCCCTTCGCTAATCGCGTTTTCACACTAGACTAGTGTATATCTGCTGAACATTAGTTTCCCTACAGGTACTCTGAACAACATACCTATACACTACTGCTCAAGTGGAAGCTCTTATCTGATTTGCAGAGCTCGAATCCTCCCAGCTTACACCAAGACGGGACTTTCCTATGTTGAATCGAGTGCACGAGGCCAAGTGTTTCTCATTGGTATCCGTCCTGACTTTCTGTTCCGTCTCATCCACTTGGCGCGCATCGGTAGATCGGAGTGTCTACCTCTGATGTGAGACATGACACATCCTTGCATACCGTGTGTGTTCTGTAGTGTAAACCATCAATGTCTAATTAATTGACACAAGTATGTTCCGCAGTAAATATATCATGGTCATATTTCAAGGCTAAACTCGATGCCTGTCATGATGGTAAATTTCGACATGATCGGCTTGGCATTCAAATGACAAAAAGCAAGCACTCCTAGCACAATACCATTGCATTACTAGAAGTGCTTCCTTGGGGATGTGGGACTAGAGCGAATCTGGACATGTGTCGAAGCTCACATCCAGGCTGCTGCAGCTACAGGACAACTGGACGTCAAACAGGACATATCATGTTACGAATCAACATTTGTATTAGTGCTGTCCTCAGTGGCCTCAAACCATCATGTCCGGACTGGAAACACCCATATTCCTCAGCTTAAAAGGCCCCTCTAACCTCATCTATCAGTTGCTGACCCAACGGTCTCCTCCTGTTCCCTTCCCCCTCAGCAGCCGGCTGCGCGCCCGTAGCCACACCAGTAGATGCCCCCTCATCCTCCAGTCTCCTCCGAATCCCATCAAACCTGTCGTTCCTCTTCTGGGCGCGAAGACCGACCACCCACCCCGGAACCCGCCAGCGCGCAACCGCCGCAGGCAAGAGATCGTTGCGCCACAAATACCCCACTGCCCAACCAATCACCGCACCGAGGAGAGAGCCGGGCCACTGGAAGAGGGCCAGCTGCAAAGCCATGAGATACCGCGTCGACTTGTCCGAAAATATGAATCCGCTGGTGTCGTCGCTGGCGTTGGATGGCGTGTTGGCAGATAAGGCGACCTTGTACTTGTAGATCTGCGGGATCATGGCGTGGTACTGCGCGAGAATGGCAAAGAGAATCGGTGTCGGTCCGGCGGGTATGTAGTCCAGGACGCCGAAGGAGAGCGGTCGTAGGACGACAGTGAGGAAGGTGGGCGGGATTATGGCTGTGAAGAGTCCGGCTAGGAGGATGAAGGACTGTTTTGCGATGGTGAGTACGAAGGTCTGTGACATGAGCAAGATAAGGGTACTTACGGCATATTTCCTGGAGCCCCAGAACCGCTCAACCATTCTCATGTGATAGAGAGACATGGCTCCAAAGAGCACCTCGGATGAGTTGGTGTAGCATAGTTGGTACGTCAACATGCGCCATAGTTGTCCGTACCGGAGGAAGTGAGTGCCAATTGAGATGTAAAAGTAGTGCTTGATGTCAAAGACGCTGGCAGCGATGGAGAGCCCGACCAGGCCCAAGACCAGTGCCTTGGTTACTGGCGCGTCGGTGAAGGACATGATTGTGTTTGCTTTTTTTGTCTCTATGCACTTTTGGTTTTCACAGACAATCAAGACTGCCCAATGTGAAGAGGAAAGTTGGTTGTTGAGATGGCTCTTCTGCCAAGCTCAAATGATGAAAAGGACACCGTACGTCTGTATGTACGTTCCCCCTTTCGGATATCCCGTCTCTGGGATCGCGGCAATCAGATGTACATGTGAGGAATTCTTAGGTTTAAGTTCTCGGAAACTCGTTGGCCGAAACACTTGTCCAAATGCGCCGGGCAATCAGGGCAGTGGTGTTCAGGTTTGAGAAAGGTCAATTTCTCGGCTGAGGGTGTGGAAGTTGAATGGAAGGTTACCGTCGGCCATCACGGTTCCTGGCCAAGACCTGCCGATGACATGTGTCCCGAGAAATAAAGGTGGGGTCACGGGCGGACATCGGGCAACCCTGGTGCCTGCCACGGCCCGCGGGAAATGGAAGGGAAAATGATAGGACCACAACGAATAGAAAGCCTCGGAGTGGCATTCTCACCACTGTGAGTGCAGTCACCCATTCAGTGTCAGTCAACAGCTACCACCAATATTACCTGACTGTAGGGAATGACTCGTCAAAATTGTCACTGGTCAGGTATGGTAATAACTGTCACTGCAAGGAAAAAATGGGATTAGTGACAGCCATTTTTTCCACACGTGACCCACTTGTGGGTAATCTGGTGAAATCCGGTATTTTATGCCCGCTAGACACACACTTTTTATCGAAATTTATCGAAATCTAATGTAATTCCACCAGATCTATTTGGAATCGAGTAATTTGTCGCTTTTTATGCTATGCTCGATTTGCTCTACTGAATACCCTCGTCTTCAACTGCCGGTTGTCCTTAATCCTCATACTATATATTAATATATAGACGCTCCTCCATTTCCAATAATAATACGTTTCTTTTATTGTAAGTTAATTATACCTAACTTTAGTCTAACTTATAAAGCCGTTTACCGTTTATATAAATAAATATTACTATATCCATTTTCTCGGCGCCCAATCTATTACGCACTAAACTTTCGAGATAGTTCATTATAGAGAAGGCTCTCTTATAAGGTACGCTATTGGCTAGGGTATTAAAAATATATATAGCAAGGGGTATAATAATAAATTTAACTAACTATCACGGGGCGAGAGGGCACTGTTAGGGGTAGGGTAAGATATACGTTATTATACGAAGGAGGAGAAAGGGAAGTGTGCGTAGAAGACTGGCTATATAGGCGAGAGCCCAGACAGGCCAGTCCGTACGCGCGCACGTGAGACTATACGTAACGAAATATATAACTAGTACGAGTACCCGGCTCTAGGCTATAATATAAAGTATTGGCCTAGTATATGTACGGTTAGTATAGTACAACTATATTACAAGCTAGCCCTATAATACTATCCCCCCTCAAAAGAAGCTCGTAAAACTAAAAAATCTATATATACGTATAATAATAAACCTATTCCTTTATAAACTATTATAATCTATAAACTATATTGGAGGTAGCTTCCTAAACTAAATATCTATTAACCGTCGTATAACCGTCCTAAATATTAAATATAATTTATCTTCCACCTCCTTATTAATTATTATACTTATTATAAACGTTATAGCCGTATTTAGGAATAGCTTCGTTATATTAATCCCGGAGGCCGTTTCTTATTAGAGGCGAACGGAGTAACGCTGGGGGAGTTCTAATATTAGAAAGGGCGCTAAAGCCGTTAGAAAGGGTATTAAGGCGGTTAGAAAGTCGGAGGTAAACCGTTTAAAGAGGCTTTAAACTTTTAAAGGAATAAATTTATTTAGATTCTCGCAATAAAATTATTATAAACGGTATTTACAATCGATAATATTACTAACGGACTCCTAAGTAAGGTTATTAGTCTTCTACTTAATATAGTACTTTTAATAGAAGTTAGAGCCCTTTTAAATACAATTAATAAATTTCTTAAATATTTATTCTTTATACTCCTCTTAATTATCCGTTCGAATTATTACCCTCCCTTCGTTAATTTTAACGTTAATTGAAGTATTTTAGCCGGGTAATCCCCTACCGGATTATAATTGTACTATAGAAACGTAGAAGATTAATAAATATTTTATATTAGTAGGTAAAACGAAGTAAATTATATAAAACTTAGTTCGGACGACTTTGAAGGGGCCCTCCTATTTAGGGGAGAATTTAGTATAAAGGTACCTATTAATAAAGTTAATTGTATTTAATAGGACTATATTATTAATATAATACTTTAATAAGTCGATACGCTTCTTATTAGTATTATTTTTATATTACTCTTATATATATTGCAATTATTAGACTACGAAATTTTAAATCCTCTAGAAGCAGTCCGTTAATTCGTTAATTTTATAATACTCTTTAAATTATACTAGCAATAAATTTAATAGTAATAGGGTATAGGGTTCTATACTTATACGAAAGTAATAACTATAATTAGCGAAAAATAGTAAAATCCTTATTATTAAAGAGATAGTATTATTATTAACGAACTCTATAAATACTAATTATTTCGCCCAATCTATTTATATTTAATTAATATAGAGCTTTAAATATTATTCTATTTTTATATTAATACGTTCGGTCTAAGCGTTGGTTTATAGGTAAAAAACGGACGTTAATTTACGGACAACGGATAGTCTCTTACAAAGGGTAGATTAGAACTATAATACGAATTAAATACCTTTATTAGATAGGATATTATTTAGAAGATTATAAATCGAATAAATATAATTAATAAAACGGTCGGCCAATTCCTCAGCTTTAAGTATTATAATTGTAATATAATAGCGTATCTTTATAAGGTAATTAATCATAATAGTAATATATTTAAATATTTAACCGAAGTAGGTATTCTCTAATAGTAGAATTATATAATCGACCGAAATATCCGTCTAAAGCGTTAGGGAAATAGTTATAAATTTAAAGTAACCGGTAGAATTATACTTTAACGATTTAGTTTTTGTATATAGGAAATAACCTTTATAGAAAAGCCTTATATCGTTATATATCCCTTCCTAATAGAAATTGTATTATAAAAGCTTATATATAACGTTACGGCCGGGGTAACCTATATTAGAAGTATTATATTAATAATTAATTAATTAAAATTAGAAATTTTTATTATAAAGGTCGATAATAACCTTATTCCGCTATTTTATAATATTATTAACAATATAATATTCTAAAAACGTTCTATAGAAAACCTTTTTAATAAATAACGGTTATTACCGGCGGAATTCGTTTATAAAGTAAAAGATTAGCTCCTATAAGAAAATAAACATTTTATAACTTATACGGATTAAGTCGTCGGTAAACTTAGTATTGAAATCCTCTTAACCTAGTAAATACAATAAAAAATTAATAATAAAGTCCTCAAAATAATCCTCCTCGAATTATAAAGGGTCGAATAGAATTTATTTACGGGCGATTAAATAATCGTCCTCCTCGCCGTTTAGGCGATTATTAGGTTTACAATTTAGGGCGTTTAATTGTAAATTCTTTAATCCGGAGGTATATTTAATTAAGAAATTAAAGCGAGAAAGGAATTAGAATTAGCGTATATACTATTAAATAAATTACTTATTAATTATAAAGGTTTATAAATTCTTATAATTAATTAAAATATCGAACGGTTATTAGGCTCCTTCGAACTTTAACCTCTATTCCTCTAGGGCTTTAATAATAGCTAGTAATTCCTTATTATAAATATTATAGTTATATTCCTACGAAATATACTTAACTAAAAAATAAACTATAGGGTAGAGAATATTATCGTCGCTATATTGTAAGAGGATACTACCGGCGGCCTAGTTGGAAGTATCTATCTCAACGATAGTTTTCTTAGTCCAATCGTAAATCTTTAGGATAGGGCCTTTAATAAAAGCCTTCTTAAAAAATTCAAATACTATTTAATAACTATCGTTCTAAATTTAAATTATATTTTTCTTTATAAGTTTATAAAGTAGGGTTATTATAGTCGAAAAATCTTTAATAAACCGTCGGTAGAAATTTGCGAAGCTTAAAAAGGATTATAGGAACTTCTTTAATTCTAGGGCTTACTATTCAATAACCGTTTTAACTTTTTTTAAATCCATCTTAATACCGCCCGGGGTAATAATAAAGCCCAAATATTTCGTACGAATTATATAGAACTTATATTTATCAATATTAATATTAAAGCCCGCCCTAATAAATTAGTCGAAGATATCGTTAATATACCGTTCGTAATTTTATATATTATTTAAATAAATAAGAATATTATCGAAATATATAATTATATAAACGTCGAAGATATTATAAAGGATATTATTAATATAATTCTAAAAAGCCCTAGGGGCGCCTTATAAACTAAAAGGAATAATTAAGGACTTAAATAAGCCAAACTATATAATAAAGGCAATTAACCACTCGTAGCCCTATTTAATACGAATTCTATTAAAAGCTACAATAATATCGAATTTAATAAAGATCTTAATACGGCAAATCGCATTTAAAATTTCCTTAATAAATAGTAATAAATAATAGAATTTAAAGGTTATATTATTAATACTTCTATAATCAATATAAATACGGACTCTGCCTCCTAGTTTTTTAACGAATAGGACTAATATTAATACTTTAAATTGGAAAGGCCGGATAAACTTCTTCTTAAAATTATCATCGATCTATTTTTTAATAATATTAAGTTCGTTTAAATTGAATATACGGCCGCGAAAAGCGGGCGGTAACGCTCCTAAACGGAATTTAAATTTAAAATTATATAAATAATTAGGGGGAAAAACCTTAGCGCCCTCCTACCTAAAAATACTAATATAATACTAGTATTACTTAGGGAACTTAGCCTAAATTTGAACGTCAATCTTTAGAGGTTTATCCGCTTTCTCGTAGAACTTCGTAATATTTTTGGACGTAATCTTACTAATATTAATACTATTAGCAGCGAAATAATTATTAATAACTACTTTATAACGTAGGAAATTATCGTTAGTACTATTAATCTATATAGAGTTAACAACCTTTATAACCCGTAAAACGGCCGTATTACCCTCCCCTATTAATATATCGATCTATTAATAATAATCGCTACCGAAGAATTTTTTATACCTCTATCTTTTACTTATTAATACTTCCTTAACTAAATTTTCTATCAAATCGTTACTTATACCTCTAGGATCTAGGACGCTTTCCTCTTCTTTTATTTTATCCTCCTCTATTATCCTTCTAATATCCTCCTCTATATTAACCCTAATTATATAAATAATATAGAATTTATATATTTCGGCCAACTAATTGAAATTTACTATAGAAAGTTCCTTAATATTATTAAAATTAATAAGACTACTAAGGATACTATAGAGACGGAGCGGGACCCAGTAATTTACAGCTTTAATATAAAATCCTCTAATAATATAATAAAGGACCGGATAGGGAGTTCGAAACTCTATTAGGAGGGTAATTAATATAAAAATTTAGTTAAGACCGGCTAGAATTTTACTAAGTAGGGTAATACCTAATCGGTTAGCTATATAATTTTTAAATCGGTTAAACCTCTAACGGACTATTCGTTTTATAATAATAAAAATAAATAAGTAATAGGCGGACCTTTTTTATAATAGTTCTAATTCTCCTTCGTCAAATACCTCTTCGCAAAATAATTTCCTATATATAGGGCGAATACCGGACGTATTAAAGCAAGGGGCGGAGAGGTAGTAAACTACTAAGGAGGTATAGCGGTTAGCAGCTTTATAAGGGAAGCAACTATATTATTCGTAAGCAAGACCGAAATGAAGGGAATCGCTAAACTAATTAATACTAAGTACGTAATATACTAACTAAGGGTAGCCGAGAATAATTAAATTATCCTTAACGAAGTTGTAAATAAGTAAATTAATAACTTTATAATAAATGCCTACTTATATTATTAATTTAGAAAAGTAAGTAATACTACCCTTTATTTAGCCGTCCGTTAAATATAATAGTTTAGAGATAAGTAATTTATAGAAGGGTAAATAATATCGAAAAATAAAACGACGGTTAATAAAATTGAGAGTAGTATAACCGCTATTAATAAAGGTAGAATAATACAATTTATATAGTCTATAGGATAAATAGATAGAGAGATTTAATAAATTAGGGTATTTATAATAGCTATTTATTAAAGACTTATTTATCTTAATAATATTTAATTATATAGGGATAATCTTTTATCTCCCTTCCCCTCTATATCCGGTAAATTGGAGCCTCCAAGTACGATTTAGCTAGGAGGCTATATATTTCCCTAGTTATAAACGGAGCCGTTTTTATTGCCAATAAGCGGGCTAATAAAGCCGGGCTAGTAAACGGAGACCGGGTAGTAGTAACCGCTGGGGCCGGGGGTACCGGGAATTAGAACGCTTATTAGTATATTAATAGTAATTATAATATAGATTTAATAACCGCCGTTATAATTAGGGCGCTATTAACTATAGCCGTATTAACTTTAGGCTAGCTACTACTAATTATTATTACTATTACTATTATTATTATTATTAATATTATTACTACTATTATTATTACTACTATTCTTATCTTTACCCTTCTTTTTATTATAGGGTTTAACTTCCTTCTTAAAGTTAATACGTAAGCGGCACTTAACCGAATAATAGTTTTTCTTACCGCAGCGGGTATATATTCCGTTCTTTATACGGAATTCGAAAATATCGTTATTAATAATATAAGAAATTTGGATATTAGAAGCGGATATAACGTTAAGGTCTATAGCGTTGCTACTTTAATTAACAGTAGTTTTACTAGTAGAAGCGGAAGCGCTAGAGGTACTAGTAGTAATAATACCGGTCTTATAATAAGGGTTAGTATTTTTATTATACTAGTCTTTATCTTCTAAATTTTTTACGAAATTATAAATAAGTATAATCTATTCGTCGTACTTATTATCGGCGGGCTAAAGGTTCTAATAAATAATAATAATACAAATATATTTAGAGATTTTCTAATATAAATAATAAATCTTTATACCGTTATTAAAACTATAATAATTAATAAGGCAGGTAAATTCATCCTCGAACTCTTACTACTTTATACTTTTAATTATCTTTAATTCCTTAAATTCGTAGTAAGAGTAGATAATAATATTAATATTATTATACTTTTTAATAAACTCTATTAGTAATTCGTTTACTATAGTCCATTTAATAGGTAAGTCTTCCAAAATCTTAGTAAATTCTATCTTAATAGCTTCGAAGGGAATACCTTCAATAGAATAGACAATAAGAGAGAACTTCTTATATTTAATATTAAAAAGCTTAGGGTCGTCCGATTAAGCGAATTAAATATAAAAGTACTAAGTATAATACTTAATAATACGTTCAATAATAGTACCCTTACTATTAAATATAAATAATACAATAATATATAATATTAACCTATAATTACTACTATCGATCGTAATTATTATAGTATTAGGTTCGTCGTTACTAGGCTTATTGTTATTAAATAGTTTATTAGAATTGTCGGGGAGAATAGGAACGATTGAAGGGGCGAAATACTTATAGAAATCGGTAAGGGCCTTTTAATATTTCTCTACCTACTTCTTATAAATTTTTCTAAAGCTAATATAGAAATCTTTAAACTCTTTTGTTAATTTAATAATATTAATATTAAAATTACCGATCTAATTCTAGTAAGAAGTACGAATCGCTTAAATTTTATTAATATACGAAGTTTATAATATAAAAAACTAACTATTATATTCTTATATTTTAAGGGTAATTTATATTTAAAGGGTAGTAATATTACTATTATAACGAGCAAATTCGTATTATACCAACTCGAATTCCTCCTCGAACTCTCGAACTTAGGACCTAATTATAATAATATTATTATAAAGAAGGCAATAAAAAGCTATAAAGAAGACCTAAAAAACCGGGAAATTAGCGAAGTTAAAAGTGTATTCGAAGGGGACGGTAATAGGTAATTCAACTACTTAATTATTAAAACCTTTAAGTATTTAGGCTAGAATTTTAAACTAGTTTTAATACTCCGGGTCAAAGGCTATAAAAGCGCTAACTATAATAATCGTAATAAAATTATTAATTACCGGGGGAGGGTGTAAGAGAGTATTATTAAATATTAATTACTAAATTAATACGCTAAATAAATATAAGGGAAAAAGAGAGTATAAACTATTTAATAGTAATATCCAGCTTAGTAGTTACTTAACTCAACGGTTAGAATCGCAACGAAGGTCTTAATCGCTTAAAGACGAATCTTAATTAACTAATTAACGCAATTCAAATATAATTAATCTTCCTCTACTAAATAATAAACGTATATAGTATAATAATTAAATATAATAAATTATTACGGGGCGAGAGGGTACTGTTGGGGGTAGAGTAAAATATATATTATTATACGAAGGAGGAGAAAGGGAAGTGTACGTAGAGGACTAGCTATATAGGTAAGAGCCTAGATAGGCCAGTCCGTACGCGCGCACGTGAGACTGCACGTAACGAAGTATGTGACTAGTGCGAGTGCCCGGCTCTGGGCTATAGTATAAAGCACTGGCCTAGCACATATACGGTCAGTGCAGTACAACCACATCACAGGCTAGCCCTATAATACTAACGCTATATCCTATATATACCCCTAATACTACTTAGGAGCGAGGTTTATACCCCAAACGGCGGTGTAAGGGGTATACGGTCCTTTACGAGTATAAAAATTAAAGAAGTCTTTAACTACCTCTTAATCTATCTTGCCTAACTATCCCACGAATTTACGTAGGTACTTAATAGCGTAATACTATATATTAGGGACGGGGGGGGCAATGGTATTAAGTACTTGTATAGTAGTAGTTAGTAATAAGAAGTACCTAAGCTAATTAATTAATATTAATTATTTAACTCGTCTAGCGATATACGCATACTCTAATTCCTATTAATTATCAGTAGAGATAGAATATTAAAGAGGCAATTAAATTTACTAGATTTTAAATTATCTAGTAATAATATAACCAACGTATACTCTATCTACTTCAAACTTTAATTAGGCCTCGTAAAATAACGCTAGGAAGGTTTCTAATTTATCGAAATAAAACTAGAAATTACCGTCGTTAATAATGCCCAATATCTATTGAAATTGTACGGTAGGAGCAACTTTATTACTATTAGCGCGGGGGTCGTTAAAGTACTAGCTATTATAGAATACTAATTAAGCAAAACCTTATAGTACCGCTTTTACTCGTTGGATCGATTTAACTAATCTATACTATAATCCTTATTAAGTAATTATATTAATTTAGTTAATATACTATATAAATAAAATAATAAAGAGACTTAGACTTACGAAGCCAGGATTGAAACGATTTTACTAATATATAAAATTATATACGTATATAAGCGAGAGAGCTAGAGCTTTAATATACAAAAGAATATAATAAACTAATTAACTATATAAGCAACTACTTTAAAGACTAGGATATTAAATAGATCTTTTATTAATAGTTAAAGCGAATATAAATTGTACAATATAGTAAATGAGTAATTAAATCGGTCGTTAAGCGTAAAGTCTTAAATCGCCTTCCGTATAGCGTTATATATATCGGTAACGAAATTATTTATTTTAGCCGTCCTCCTATTAATAAGTAAGATAATTACCCGGGCAACGAGGGTAACTAAATTTGTAGAGGTATATTTAATAGAATTAAAATCTACGTTAGTCTAGTAGAAAGTTAGCCCGTTGTAAATAGTAAAGAAAATATTAATAATACGACGGTTAGTATAATCCTCGGATTTATTAAAGAAGATATTAATATATAGGTTCGTTTTAATATACTTATTAACGAATTACTTCTTTATCTACGAATAAATGCGGGGTAGTTATACGTTAAAAATACTATAAATATTAGGCGGAGTATAGACCGGTACAAGCGCGTAGAGAAATGCTCTTATAGGGACGCTATTAAATAAAGCAAATAATTTACCTTCGAAGAGGACTACCTCGGTAGTATATTAATTAATTTTTTCCTATAAGGGTAATATTAGTTAATATATAATCTATAGTATTAAAAATATAGTAGTAACCAGGGGTAATACTTTCTAGCGGGTATTAAAGCGTACTACGTAGGTTTGAATATCCTTGCAATTCTTAATTTGTAATACAATCCTATACTAAATAAAGTTTTAGTATTCTATAAGGTACTTGCATATTCGTATAATATTCTCTATTTACTACTATTAATAGTGCTTGTACGTAGTAAATCGGTAGTAATAACTAAGGTTATTAATAAAGTTATACTTATTAAATATATATTGATTTTGTACTGATGGCGATGGCCAGATAAGGTCGTTGTAAAGTAGTAAATATTTATGAAGAAGGAAGAAGGTGGAGGCTCGGTGTCACAGGCATTGCTGCTATGTTCCTGTATATAGATGGGTGCTGTACTGCAGTGGTGCAGCCAGCTCACAGCTGTCTGAGTGCAGTACAGCGGTCACGTGCACTCACGTGCACACGTGCTGTGGTCCGTATATTGGACCTACAGCGTGCCCTACATAGTTCTCGTGTGCGCATAGGATTCTCTTCCTGTTCCTCGCATAATAATCAAAGTCTTAGCTTAGTGTTTGCTTGCGCCCCGTGATACTTTGTTATGCCTAACTATCGCGTTAACGCGTAATAAGTAATTTCGGATAGACTAAGAGTAGTATGAGATTATTGCGATAATTTGGTCTTTGCGAGATTATATTTAGCCGACCAGTGTAGTCGCCAGTAATTAATTAAGATGTGTTCGATACCGGTCGATACGAAGCGAGAACTTCGATTAAGTACTACGATAATTTTAGAATCGCAAGCGCGATTAGCCGGTATTTTTTTATTTGTTATCGCTTGGAATTACAACAAGATGTCTAGTCCCGGTAACCAACCGCAATCCTAGTAGGATTAAGTTGACTTGCGTGAGGTATTCCTAGTATTGTTGAAGGGCTTCGATTGGCTCTAATATATTTATAAAGAGGAAGTAATTAGCCTCTTAGTCCCTAAAGATTTTGCCGAGAAGGCTAGGGATTCCGAGGAGGTTATAAAATTACTTTATTACTTCGATGCTAAGTTTAAAGATTTTAATAATAAGGTTAATACTATTATAGAGGCAAAAGACGAGTTGGTAGCCGCATTTAAGAAGGAGGTGGAAGGATTCAAGACCTGTATTACTATATTCGAGAATTTTAAAGCCTAATAGGCTGTTTAAGTTAATTAGTAGTAATAGAAGTACAATAGCGTTGCTAGGGAGAATATAGTCCTATAGAAGAATGTTGCTTCCTTGTAGTCGGACAACGATTCCCTATGCGCTATCGTTACTTAGAAGGAATGCGATATTGCTGCGGTAGAGTAATAGTATACTAATTTACTAACCGTGTCCTAATCCTAGAACGATACGTTCGAGGAGATGAATACTAACTATAAGGAAGCCTTCGCCGAGGCTAACCGGGCTAAGATCCTTCGCGAAGAGCTTGATTATACTAAGTAGAGGCTTAGAGACGCCTAGATCGAGGCCCAACTTGGTGCAACCAAGGCAGCCGAGGCAACCACCAGGGGACCAGCCGAGGCAACTACTAAGGACCCTAAGTTCTTCGTGAGAGCAGACGACGGCGATGAATCGGACACTGGTATTATCGAGGAGGATGTCCCTAAGGGAGGAGGTTTTAGCCGTACTAACGGTAGCGGTATGGGAGGAGCTGCTGCTAGCGGCACTAGCGCTAGTAGGTTCGGCGTTAGCGGTATGGGAGGAGCCGGCGAACCTGCCGGCCTGAAGCCCGGAATGGGTAGTGGATATGGAGGATTCGGTGGATATGGAGGATTCGGCGGATCTGGTGGTTTCGGCCCTGGCGGTCCTGGCGGTCCCGGTGGCCCGAATGGAGGCCCAGGCAATTACTTTATAGGCCCTGGAGGACATTACCACTTCGTCCCTTCGGCTGCCGACACTTACGTCCGTCGTTGCGACCTGACCAAAGACCTTGAGTGGTTCACAGGCGAAGAGAAGGATACGTTTAAGCGCTACAATTAGTTTGTCGCCTGGTCTATAGCTATCCGTACCCGCTGGGAGGTCGATGGCTATAACTTTATAAATAAAAAGACTAAGTTCTTGTACGCTATGGGCTGCTTGGGCGGCGAAGCTAGGGTTATTATAGTTGCGAGTATAAGAAAGATCCTGGATAACCTTTACTATTCGGCTGTTTGGGACTGGCCTACGGGATAAGGTTTTTTAGATTATTTAGCCTCCCGTTTTTAGTAAGGCGATATTGTTGCTATCTCCGAGAAAGCTATAGCCTAGTTGAAGTAGGGTACCGGTTCTAATAGCAAGTTTGCTAACTTCGCCGACTTTGAAGTATAGTTCATTATACTGGCGGATAAGTACGGTTATAATACGGCTACGAAGGTCCGTATATTTAAGGATAAGGTTAATAAGGACCTTTGTACTATAATATCCTACTAGTATAATACCTTTAGCCGTAACGATTGGGAAGGATAGGTGAAGTTGTGCCGCGGTTTATTTAAATTATTTAATAATGCGGCTTTCTGCAATAACGGCGGTTAGACTAGCGGCGGTGGTAGTAATAGTGGCGGAAGTAGTTACGGTAGTAATAATAAGCAACGAGACCCCGAGGCTATAGAGATCGACCGTATTAAGTTGAATGAAATTGACCCGGAAGTTATCCAAGCCCGCTTTATAATTAAGTAGTATATTAAGTGCGGCAAATCCGGCCACTAAGCTCGTAGATGCCGTAGTTAGATTAATTACGGGGGCAAACCTAAGGTTACTAGCAACGCCAACTCTGGCAATAACGGTAATAAGGGCAACGGAAGCTCTAGTAGGTAATAAGTTAGAGCTATAGTAGACTCTACCGCTACGAAGGAGACGACTAAGACGGCCGCCCCTGAGACCGATACTGCCCAGTAGGGAAATGGCGAGCCCTCGGATTAAGATGTATCCGAGGGCCTAGAGGGGACTAAAGAACTAGGAAAGAGGAAAGTATAGGCGGTATTGTCGAGAATATGAGTGTTTAATAGGCTTTTACTTATTGGAAAGGCGAGCCTTTGTCTATAGAAAGTTTAGATGTCTGTAGATAGAATACTACCCTCTTATTTATTTACCTTTGGTGCCCCTAGTGCAATAGTGAAATTGACTGTATATTACTAGTCGATTTTAGCTATATAGGGAAGGCTTTTATTAATAGGACCTTCGCTGAAAAGGCGTACTTTGAGATGCGTAAGTTCGGTAAAGTAAGACCCCTATATTTAGTAGACGGAGGCTTCAAAGAATAGGTTACGTGCTACGTGGAGATAATAATGCGAATTGGTTGCTATAAAGAAACGATTAAACTCTTCGTAGCCGACTTAGTGGCCGAGTACCCTATTGTTCTTGGGTGGCTATGGTTGCAACTCTATAACCCAAATGTTAATTGGGTAATTAATAAAGTTATATAGAATAAAGGATGTATAGGGAGTTGTATTGATGCAATAGAGGCAGTTAGAGCTATAGCGATACTAGTGTCCCCAACTCTAGAGCCGGCCGTAGCCACACCCTTAAATAAGGAGAAGAGAGTAGTTAAGGTACTAAAACGACGAACAGTTATCAATTTAAAGAAGCCCCAACTGCTAGAATAGGTGATAGTAGACTAGTTGTTTTTATACCCAACGGAGGTACCGAAAGGGAGTTAAGCATTAATAATGGAAGTCCCCTCGTGGCCGGTAGCAGCCGGGGAATTCGAAGAACCGTTTGGTCCTAATAGGAAACTAAGTAAGGTCTGAGTAATAGTGGAAATTAAGGGGGGCTATAGAGTGTGGACTATAGCGAGACTAGAGCGAATTAGATATGCTTACCTATATTACTTCGAGCTGGCGGATTTAAAGATAAACCCCCTCGATATAGAAGACTTTAAGCTAGTTAATATAGAGACCTTTACAATAATAATACGGCTGAGAGGCGTCTGTATTAGTTCGACTACTTAGGCTAAGTTAGAGGAACTTCAGAAGGATAAAGTACGTATAGCCATGCCGACCCTCTCGGAGGATGCTTGGAGAGATATTATGTAAGGTAGAGGGGAATTATATAAAAAGTATTTCGAGGACCCTAAAGTCTACGACTTTATTAATGTTTGTAAGACCGAAGCTATAGGAGACTAATTCTCAACCGTATCCTTCAAACTAGGAGAAATAGCTCGAACGTTCGTTAATCGAATATATAGCCCGAGGGAGGAGCTAGAGCCTCTAAAATAAGAACTAGTACTATTAACGGATATTAACCGTATTTGCGGCATTATAGAAGAAGACGTACAAAAGTTCATAGATAAGTCTACGAAATTAAAATACACCCCCGAGGAAATTAGGGATCGCTTTCTAGAGGAATATAAAGATTTGTTTAGAGTAGCCAACCTTATGGATATAGAGGTACTACTAGAATACTGCTCTTATAATTATAAGATCGAACTAATCCTGGGCAACGACCTGCCTTACTTAAGAGCGAGACCCATATTACCCTAGGAGTTTAGGGTTATTAAGTAGTAGTTTAATAATAATTTTGTAAAAGGATTTATACGACCCTCCACATCCGACGTAGCCTCTCCGGTACTGTTAGTACGAAAACTGGGTGGTGGGGTGAGAATTTGCGTTGATTATAGGGGTATTAATAATATTTTATTGAAGAACCGATACCCTTTGCCGCTAATTAGAGAAACTTTAAACACTATTTATAGGGCGAAGTAATTTACAAAGGTGGACGTTATCGCAGCATTCAATAAACTACGCATAGCGGAAGGCTACGAATGGTTAACGGCCTTTATTATAAGGTTCGGACTGTACGAATTATTAGTATATCCCTTCGGATTATTAAGGGTATTAGCGTCTTTCTAGAACTTTATTAACGATATATTGTATAATATTTTGGACATTTACGCCACGGCCTACCTCGACGATATCTTAATCTTCTTAGAGATATATAAGGAATACATTAAATACGTCCGGGAAGTACTCTAACGATTAATTAATGCCGGACTATAAATCGATATCGATAAATACGAGTTCTACACTTAATGAACGAAGTATCTAAGTCTAATTATTACCCTAGGAAGTATTGAGATAGATCCAGACAAGGTCGAAGCCGTTACTTACTAGGAAGTATTAACGTCTAAATAATAATTGTAATAGTTTCTAGGCTTTGCCAATTTCTACTGACGATTTATAATTTAATTTTCCTCGATAGTTAAGCTACTATACAAATTAATAAAGAAGGGCGTAGAATAGTAATAGGAAGGCAAGTATAAGGCGGCATTTATATTACTAAAAGAAGTATTTATAATAACTCTAGTATTAAAGATCTATAATTGGGAGAAGCCTATAGTTGTAGAGGTTAATACTTCTAACTAGTTATCCGGCGGGACCCTCTCCTAATTGTACGACGACGGCCAACTATACCCAATTGCTTACTTCTTTACTAAGCACTTAACGGCTGAATGTAATTACAATATTTACGATAAGGAGTTGCTAGCGGTAGTAAAAGTACTGGAAGAATAGAGGCCAGAATTGGAAGGAGCTACGCAGCCGTTCGAAATCATTACGGATCACAAAAATCTGAAGACCTTTAGTACTACGAAGAAGCTTACACCTAGGTATATACGTTAGTCAGAGTTCTTATCGCGATTCAACTTTACAATTAGGTACAGACCGGGCTCGACTAATGTACGGCCAGATGCCCTGAGCCGGAAACCTAAACACATCCCCAAAGATACTTCTAATAATAGACTTCAAGCGAGGGAGAAGCCGCTAATTGACCTAGAACGTTTCGACGAATTATTCGACTCTGATAAAATCCACGTAGATATTATATCGGACAAGGGGGAGCCGTTAGTAGTCTGTGTACTTGAAGGCGAGGGCGAAGGAGACGAGGCAATCCACACCGACGACCTTATATTGAAGTCCTATAGCAATTCTATAATAATGGCCGAAATTATAACGGCGATTAAGGAAGGCGAGCGGTAGCCGAGACATCTCAAGAAGGTCCTGCGCGTTCCCTTCGTAGAATACTACTTCGTTAATAGTAGAGTAATATTTAGGGATAGGGTAATAATACCGTCCGACGATAATAAAACTTAGCTGGAGTTGATTTATAGAACCTATACTTCAGCACTAGGCGGTTACCCGGGAAGGGACAAAATACTTAACCTAATAAACCGCACGTACTGGTGGCTGGGCTTAATTATAATAATTAATATTTACTACAAAGGCTGCCTCTCGTGCTCAAAGACTAAACCCTCCCGAATAGCGCCCGCGGGCTTCCTGAAGCCGTTGCTATTACCTTATACGCTATGGCGGGATATTTTAGTAGATTATGTAACGCCGCTGCCCAAGTTAATAAGAAATAGAAAAGGGGTGGCCTACTAGTACGTTATTATAGTAGTAGATAGATTGATAAAAATGAGGCATTTTATTCCTTGCGAAGGGTTGTTAACCGAGGAGCTGGTGGAAAAGTTTATCGACTATATCTATACTTTATACGGTCTACCGGATACTATTATATTGGATAGAGGAGTGTAATTCGTATTTGTATTTTGGCAACAATTGTTAGACAGATTGGGCATTAAATTGAAACTGTCTATACTATACTACAAGGAAATAAACGGCCAAATAGAGAGGATTAATGCGGAGATGGAGTAATATCTTCGAACCTTCGTCAATTGGGCCTAAGACAATTAGGTAGATTAGCTAGCGTTAGTCGAGTTCTAAGGTAATAATCTCCAATTAGTAACTATAGGAGTATCGCTATTCTTCGCCAACTACGGATTTTATCCTCGAATAGGTATTAAACCCTCGAAGCTACCTCCACCAGACGTATCACCGGAGCAACGGCAATAGATATTCAAGGCTAACAAAATTATAGAACGCTTCAAGGCAGTTTAGGATAAGCTAATCGTACTATCAAAGCAAGCTCAAGACCGGTATGAGGCGGCGGCCAACGTAAGACGAATAAACGCCCCTAAGTACAAACTAGGCGATATGGTTATACTTAATATGGAGAATTACGCTATAGGTCGGCCGGTAGTAAAATTGTCGCTAAAATTTAAGGGTCCTTTCCGTATAATAAGAGCAGACTCCTATTCGTTAGAGTTATCTCTACCGACAAATATAAAGGTTACCCATATAATCAACGTCTCGAAAGTTAAGCCTTATATAGAGGGTTTACTAGGGTAGTCTAATCTAGTTATAAATATTAAGGCTAATAAAGGGATAGTTATTACAAGGACCGATGACTTTGTAGAGGAAAGACGTTGGGAATTCGAAACATTATTAGATTACTAGAAGGTAGGGAGTAATTGGTATTACTAAGTATAGTAGACTCATTACCCCCCTAACTAGCAACTAGCGGCAAACTTGGAAGGTTGTAATAAATTGGTGTGGGAGTTTTACAATATTCGCCCAGAACTAGGCCCTCCTCATCCAATTTTCAGAAAAGGATTCAAGGTATAGTAAAAGGCGAAGAACTCCCTACCCGAGAACCCCTAAGTGTCCCCCGACAATATACCGGCGCCGCCAGGGCGACTACTGCCGGAGCCGACCTCGAACCAACCGGTGCGGCGAAGCACCAGACTGAACAGCAAGTGATAAAAGTCAAAAGACTAGGGTGGCAGAAACTCTAAAAAAAAAAAAAAAAAAAGGAGTTCAGCTCGACTTATTCCGCGCACCCTAATCGAATGCCTTATAGTCTACCCTTTTATAGAGCAACCGTCAACGGTACTGAGAGATAGTACGTTTTACGGCGGTTTTACGTCTCCTAGTCCCTAAATCGGCTACATACGCAGTCAATACTAAAATTTGAAGATAAGAAGAATCTGAGAGTCTTTACGGATTAGCAGTACAATAACTGAGCGTTTAAAGAAAAAACAAATTACAGGTAGGGAGTTGAATACGCAAGCTCTCCAACACTTATACTAGTAGCAGCTACGGGCGTCCTACATAAACTGCTATACTACGGGCGTCCCTATAGTACCCCCGGTAGGGCTGGTAATAGTAAGAGTCATTAAGGTCCTCTATATACAATAATTGGAGCGTTTGGAGCTGGTTCCCGGCGTGCAGATGTATTATTAAAGGTAATGATAGCTCTTACGGCGGAAGGGTCGGATTTAGCGATATTTTGGCTAGTGTTCTACCCCTGAGCGGGAGTCGAAACACCGGCGGACGCTAAGCAGCTTCCCGTCTTGGCAAAATTTTTGCCGACTCCTGATTGGGCGCAGCCACGGGAAGGCCGGCAGGGCCCATTTTATTAATAATAACGGATTTTGCGAAGGGAGTTTCATTTTAAGGGAGGGTAGTATTATAGGCATTGCTGCCATGTTCCTATATATAAATGGGTGCTGTACTACAATAGTGCAGCCAGCTTACAGCTATCTAAGTACAGTACAGCGGTCACATGCACTTACGTATATACGTGCTGTGGTCCGTGTATTGGACCTACAGCGTGCCCTACATAGTTCTCGTGCGCGCACAGGATTCTCTTCTTGTTCCTCGCACAACAATCAAAGTCTTAGCTTAGTGCTTGCTCGCGCCCCGTGACACTCGGGAGCCTGCACCAGCGACTGGGATTATAAACCCAGTCGCTTGTTGCTTTCCTTATCTAATCTAAAGTAGGTTAACGATCCGCAATCGTATACACGGGTTACACATATAATTAGCGGCGCTAGCCCGGCAGGTACTCTACCTACCGGGGGTATAGCTTAGTCAACTATCCTAGTTATAACCCTAATAGTCATAACGCTATTCTATAGAAATAATCCAAATCTAGTATCAAATACCCGGGTACGAAAGAAATCCTTACTATCCTTAGTAAATTTATACATCCCTTCTTATCTTATCCTCCAAAATATTCTTCTTACCTTCCGAAGTCCTCTTCCTATCCTCCGAAATTCTCTTCCTATCTTCCGAGAATTGCGTCCATTATTATTATCTTCCTTCAAAGGATCATCAATCTTATTCGTCTACGAACCGGACTTACTATCGTCCTCCTAATTTTACCCCTACTAATAAATCCTTTAGCCTACCTCCTTAATAATCCCAGTATTCTTCAATCAATTATTTGGATCTTTATAATTGCTATTCGGACTTCTATTCATTTTCGTAGTACCTATATCCTTTCCATTTAATCCAATATTTGTATCCCGTTCGTACTTTGTTCAGGGTATACCTTACAATATACTCTACTTTATATACTTTCCCGTTTTCTAATCCTAAGGATAATTGTAAATCCTCTACTAGTCCTAGTAGCGGCAATATTCAATTAAATAAATCTTTACTTAGGACTCTAGTAAATTGGGCTATTGAAACAACCGGGTGTATTTTTATAGTCGGTGGCAGCTCTAGTCGGTATATTAAGCGGCCGACTTTTTCTAAAATTTTGAAGGGTCCTAATCTCTATTGCGAATATTTCTTTAATAATCGTCCGGGAAGGTAGTATCTATAATAAAACCTTAAAAATACTTTATTATTTTCTCCGAATTGGGTAGGTTAGTACCTTACATCGTATCTTCTCTTTACTTCTATTGCCGCAAAGTCTATAACCAATTGGGCATTTTATCTTAAGTATTCCCTTAAAGTAAGTATATTACTTTCTAAAGGTTTCTCCGAGGATAGTATATCCAAAGGACTAAGAAGTCGAAATCCGAATAATAATTTATAGGGACTTAACTTAATAAGGTCGGAGTATAAATTATTTAAATTCTATTATAGCATTAGGATAATATTAATCTATTTAGCATCTAATCGGTCGAAGGTATAAAATTTCAATACGATTTTAATAGTTTAATTCTTTCTCTCGGCTATACTATCCATTTAG
This sequence comes from Neurospora intermedia, assembly GCA_037102815.1. Classification (NCBI taxonomy): domain Eukaryota; kingdom Fungi; phylum Ascomycota; class Sordariomycetes; order Sordariales; family Sordariaceae; genus Neurospora; species Neurospora intermedia. The sequence continues at coordinate 720,224 of BTPP01000012.1, read as the reverse complement.
GGGTAATATACTATACTTATTAATAGTTTTATTCCTAATAATATCTATATTCCTTTCTAAAATAATAAGGTAAACTTTTTATTTCTATTTAAAATAATACTATACGGGATTCTCTAATCGTATAGTAATAAGAATTTAATTAATACTTCTCCCTATTCCTCGGCCGTATATATTAAGTACCTAAGTAGGAGTAGAGATCTTTTTGTAGCTTTATTAGTTACGGGCATTAAACAATCGAAGGTACTATATCCTAGTATTTACCAAATTATCCCTATTAATAATATTTCCGGCAGTCTAATAATAAAGTCTATAATAATAATTCTCATAGGAAGCTAATCACCTTTACTTAGTCGGATTAACTAGTATTCCCCGTTTAACTTTACCCTACTTATCTAATTAAAATTACAGGTCGGGCAATACTAGACGTACTTCTTAACTATTCTTATCTTATTATTAATTATAATATTTTTTAAATTATATAGTATTTTATTACATCCGAAATAATATTTATCGTCGTAGGCTATTTTGAAAATATCTTTTACAAATTTATAAGGAATATACAAACTTTTCGTATCGTCCGGTTATAAATAGTAGAAAAGATTGTTTTTTAATATAAATAATATACCTAGCTTAAAAAAGAATTCCTTACCGTCCTCGGTAGTCGCTAGTAATATTTTCAAATCACGTATCAGGGGGGCGTATTTTATATCCCTTATATATACTTCTACCAATCTCTTCCTTATATCGTCATCCATTTATACCTCAGCTATAGTAATATATACTTAGTCCTCGCGGGTATACTAGAGGTCGTTAAATACCGGTTCCCCTTCTAGCCACTAATTAGAATCTCCAACTACTTTTAATCTCAATAAGGCGTCGGGGATAAAGTTCAGCTTACCGGCGAAATAGTAAACTTTTAAGTCATACATTAATAGATAAATAGAGGCGTTAATTAATTATCTATTAGCCCTATTAATTAAGGATATATTTAATAAAATTTATTCTATAATACCTTTCGTTACTAAATAGTCTATCAATACAATTACTAGTATATTGCTCGAATAAAATATTATCCTCAATCTCTTTACCGCCTAAACTAGGTACGCTACTTCGAATTCTGAGGGGCTATACCGGAGCTCAACATTTATCAAACATTTGCTCAGAAATATTACCAATAATACTTAATTAAATAATATTATCGTACCTAGGATCTACGTATATCCATCCTTCACATAGAACACTATTACACCAAATCCTCTTTCTAGAAACCTATCTACTTAAAGGAATAGTTATTTATCGGGGTTAAAATAGTAGAGTATTATCGGATCTTCTTTATAAATAACCTCCTACAACGCCCAAAAGGATTCGAATTTTATATTTATTAGTTCGTAATATATGGACTTACAATAATTTATTTATTTTGAGGGCTTACCGTTTTCTACAACGCCCTTTTTCCTTCCCTCGACTAATAATTCTACCTTTCGTCTCTATAATAGTTCTAAAATTTAAATATAATATAATATTAAATACTTAATAAATCCAGTTCCCCTAATATATTACTTTAAAACTCTTAATTACTTTAGGAAGGTTAGGTTTTTAAAAGCTTATAACCTATCCGCTATATTAACTAAACCTAGGGCATAGACCCTAAAACTAAGTAATTTAACGCTAAGGTACCCAATCTATAACTTTTTAATAAATAATATTATATTATTTTCTACGAATAGCCTAAAAATATTTTTGAAGTAATATAAATACTCTTCAATTATATCCGAGAAAATAATAATATCATCGATAAACGTACAGTAAAAACTTTTATATTTATTTAACAGCCTATCTATATAGCATTATACGTAAGCTAATATATTCTTATAACCTATTAAAGTAATAGTTAACTATTCTAATCCTCTTAGGCTAATTAAGGTAAATCTATTGCAATACTATAGCTAAACCCCGAATTAATAAAAGAAGGCCGTTATATCGATTATAATAATCTATCCTTTGCCTCTCAGTATTACGATTACTTCCAATTATAGGGGTAATAGGTAATTATTTAGTACAGTTACTTTATTTAGGCTGCGGAAATTAATTACCACTCTTACTTTAGGTTTACCGTAGACCTCTCTCTATACTATAAATATTAAGTAGGCAAAGGGGGTAGCTTTCGTTACCTATTCTATTTTTCCTTTATTATATAATTCGTTAAAGATCTAGTCCAGGACTTCCCGGTCTTTATAATTTAAAAGATATAATCTTATTACTATTCGTTAATTTTACTATCCTTCTACTAGCGGAACTTTTATTAAATTATTAGGGGATTATTTAATTAATTCGTTATTTTCCTAAAATTTAAGGAATTCCTTAATTAAGCGCTTCAATTTATTCACTATACTCTTATCCTTAGTATAAATATACACCCCTTCGTCCATTATCACCTCTAACTTATTCGTAGGCATTTTCAATCCTAATATTAATTACTTTTCTAATACCCGTAGCTTCTTTTCGTTAATTATAATTAATTCCACCGGGATCTCATATAGTTGTAAGGGGTTAGTAGGCCCATTTTCTATTATATTAAATACTAAATCTAGTATTAGAATATTCATTCTTATTAAATCGGGGGGCGGGGGAGGGATTAGTTTATTCCTTATTACTTCTCTACTTACTATTATAAAAATACAATTATCTAGGGGAAATTCATAATTTACTATTATAGTAATACTTATAGTATTTAATTCGGGGGTAGGGTCGATACTTATTATATCCGTTATTTAGGCGCCGGTTCCCGGCAATTGTCCTATTATTAATAGGGCGGCTCCGATCGTTAGTACTTTTATTACCTTAGTCCATATAATTGTAAAATATCCGTAATCGGTCGTTTCGTATATATTACCCACTTTATTATATTTATTAATAATTATCGGTCCGTCCAATAAATTAACTATTTTCACAACTTGAAGGGTTTTTACATTAATTACAGTATAAACCGCTGCATTGTATTTAGCAATAAAGTTAAAACTCCTATCGGAAGGGAAGGGCGTATAATTAACCGGTATAAAAGTTTCCTACCGGAGTATTAGTACTACCTTCCTTATTGCTGTAATTCTCCTTTTATAGGGGTGGGCGGTATTTCAGGTTCCGAAAATAATATTAAATCCGTCCAAATTTAAGAAAGTAATCCAGCTTGTATTATTATTAATTATAAGCTCGTAGGGGTATATAAAGTCATTGCCTAATAGTATATTTAGTTTCAGCTTATCAATTACCCATCCTAACTTTATAAACTTTATTAAAGTCGGATTCTTATTACTATCCTTACCCAAAAGGTAAAAAATAAAAGTTATCTAGTTTTAAGTATTCTACCTTAGTCCTTCTATACCTATCAAATAGCCGTCTCGCTTCTCGATTATATAGTCCAACTTCTCTAAAAAGTTCCTACCAATAATTATTCTTCCCGCTCCGTTATTAATACAAATTTTATCTATCTCTTACTTATCCAAACTAATCCGGACAGTAACGTATAAATAAATAAAGTTTAATAGTAAGTTCTAATCAATTTTAACTATTATATTAGGTACTTCTCTTATATTATAGTCTAAAGTTCTATCGACGTACAAAGCCTCGTTTGGGGTAGGAGCTTCTAAATATTCTATCTAGAGTTTAAAGCTCGCCTTTTATCTTATTAAATCGTCAATCTTACCTTCCATTACCGTAGGATAATTCTTTAAGTATCTAAACAAAGCGTTATATAATTCGTATAATTTATAGTAGTAGCTACAAATATAATAGTACGGTTAGTTTACCTTTATACTAATACTCTTAACTCTAGCCGCTTAATAGGGGCGGTACTTACGACTATAGCGCTTAGCTATTAGGTTAGAGCTAAAAATTTAATAGTATTTATAATATATCCGAATACTTTCTATTACTATATATCCCGAATTACTTCCACTTTTCCTATCATCCGAATATTCCGAGGCTAAATCTAATAATTCTTCACCGACCAAATAAGCGCAATCGCAGGAGGATTTATTATAAAGTATTCGACGGTCTTCTCATTTACTACAATCGTCCCTTTCCCTTTCTTATAAATAGTCTCTTTAGTAAATTTTATTATTAAAGGCGCGATCCTTATTATATAACCTATATTAGTCCCTACCGTCGTATCGGCCGCTACCTAATCTATCGCAACTTTCGCGCCGGTTTCTATATCTATTACCGTCCCTTTTATCTCGCCGATATCTATCGTATAAGTAGTTTCCGCCCTCGTCACCGTATATATCTTTAGCGGCAACTAGTAATACCGCCTTAACTTCTTCCACCGTTTCTATATAATCTTCTAAGCTTATATTTACTTTTAGGGCGTACAAGTACTATCTAATCTTTATCTCCATACTTATCTATATTTAAATTATCGTTCCGTACTAATTATTATTCTATTCACTCAAAATTCCTATTACCTTTACCCATCTCAACTTTTTCTAAACGAACTAAATTAATATAGTATCCTTTTTAGCAATATCCCTCAAATATAACTTAGCGGTAGTAAATTTCCTCGTAACTATACCTAGATTAGGGGTCCAACGGATCTTTAAGGCTTTCAACCATTCTATCAAAGGTCCTTACTAGAACTTTAGTCTTTTCTAGCCGGTAATTTCCGTTACCCACCAAATTACTACTAGTCCCCCTAGCAGGGTTAATAGTATATTTTTAATTTATTCCTCTATTCTATTGTAGGTAGGGTCTAGGAAGTAGGTATTAATTCTGTCGATAAAACTAAATACATCGGTATAAATAATATTTTTTCCATCTATTACAATTCTAAGGTCGTTGGGGTCTTTATAATAAAAATTGAATACCCTAATATCATCCCGTCTTATTTTAAAGTAGTATCTACCCTAACCGGTATCGTCGATTACTAGATCGTCCATATTTAAATCGTTAGTAACGTTTAGTTCGGGGATCCCCGAGGGGCTAGCAAAGGGTAATTAATAAAACGTTAGCATTTTAGTTTTTAATCTTATAATTAATATAAATATACTTCGTATTAGGGAGGCTAGTATTCTAATAGGAGATTCGCGCCCTAGAAGTCTTAATAGGGGTACCTTAATAGGCAGTATAAATAGCAATCTTCCCTATATCCCGACTACAGGTTCGCCTTCCGGGGAATCTTTATATTCGCCCTCCTCAAAGTCGTCTCCTTCGCCTACTACCGATTTATTAATAAATACTTTACAATCGGCTAGTAATTTATTTAGCTATTTATTTAGCACTTCTTCTATTATAGGCCTAATACTTCTAAAATCGTTTCTTAACAATTTAGCATTAATCTTACGGGCTTAATTAACTTAGTCCAATTACTCCCCGAACCTAAATATCTTTACATCGAGGATACGGGATCTTTATATCAAATAGTCCGTCGTAAACTTATTATTACCTAAGTTATTTAGAAGGGGGAGCTCGTTTTCGCCGGGGGCCAGTCCAGTTAGTAAAATAAATTTTATAAAAGGGCCTCCGCCTTTATTATTATTAGCGTCGACTCTAAGTATCAGGGTCTTAAACTATTCGGTTCGGGACCGAATCTAAGCTCGAGTGCGGGGCCCAAGGCCAGTTTACTTTACAGGAACTTTACTAGCTTTCTTAGATATTTTTATAGCGAGAGGGGGGTCGGGCTCAATAATCGATTTATTATAAGGGTTAAATTCATCGTCCTTAAAAAGGTTCTCGTCGCTTAAATAATCGACGGGGTCGTTATTATAGTCGGATATATCTAACCGTTCCCGACGTTTATACTCCGGTTTAGGTCGGGGTCTTTCAAAGGGCGGCTAAAAAATTAAGAGCTAGTCAATTATACATTTAAGTCTTTGGGGAGATAATAAAAGTGGTTAGTATTATTAATAACTATAAGTAAGGGAAATTTCTAGATCCTAAGAGGAAGCTATCGCTTTTATAGAATATTCTTATCTATTAAGAATAGTAATAAGAGGGGAAACCCTTAGCGTCGATGCTATTTCGCGCTGTAGAGCAATACGTAATGCTACGCACAAAACTGTAAATTTGAAAAGCGCTACGCAATACCGCGCGTAAATCCGTAGGTAAGCAATAGCGAGAAGGATCGGATCCGGGTAGTAACCGCCTTTCTACAATATAAGCCGCGGTGAAAAACGTTTAATAAAGGGAAGAGTATTTTATTTACTCAAATTCTCTTAAAAAAAACTATTTTTATAAGGAAGATACTAGAAACAAAAGTTACTTACTCTAATCGGTAAAGGTAAATATATGCAACTATCGGAATTCGTTTAGGGAGGTACAATTCCAAAAATATAGTAAGGACTATAAACAATAGAGAGAGTATTATCTACTTAAACCCACTTAAAAAGTACTACTGTCGCTAATGTTCTTACAACGTTAAGAGCGACTATAAGAATAGTAATAGATCTAAGCTTACTTATATTCCCTTAAGAAGAGCTACGACTAGTATACTTATTATATTCGATAGTTAATTAATTAATGCTACTTGCGGTTAATTAGATCGTTTAATTGCAGTTACTATATAATAGCGATAGCCAGATAAGGTCGTTGTAAAGTAATAAATATTTATAAAGAAGGAAGAAGGTGGAGGCTCGGGAGCCTGCACCAGCGACTGGGATTATAAACCTAGTCGCCTGTCGCTTTCCTTATCTAATCTAAAGTGGGTTAGCGACCCGCAGTCGCATACGCGGGTTGCGCATGTAATCAGCGGCGCCAGCCCGGCAGGCACCCTGCCTGCCGGGGGTATGGCTTAGTCAGCCATCCCAGTCATGACCCTAATGGTCATGACGCTATTCTATGGAAATAACCCAAATCCGGCATCATGTACTAAGCGAGTAGGGGGCATCGTTACTGGCGATATAAATATTGAGTCGATATTCAAAAAGAGGGTAGTTTGCGGTAGAAGTGGGTAAAAGATTAACTAGATCTATCAGATTTACAGTGTGTGAGGTTCGATAAGCTGATAAGGTGTACGGGCTATTTACTGTCAGTTATACTGGAAATTTTCCGCGTAATGAAAAAATGGAATAGTGACGGCAATAATCATTCCCTACCTGACTGACCTCATTTTCCAACGTTGGACATCCACACAGCTGTGCTTAGGTATCCTTCGACAACTGCACGATTGCATCTTCCACACATTGCCGTGCTTCCATTTTGCGGGTTTACACCCTGCTCATTGCAACCTGTACCATATTGGTCCTCTTTTTCTCCAACTCTTGGCTGCCCATCGTCGATCTGGCGCTAGAGTCCAAAAAAAGTTACTCCAAAGTTTCAATCCCAACATCCACTTTTGGCCTTGGAGGCTGATCCCGTCCAACCTCGGGTCTCCACGCCCTCTTCTCAACCACCACACCCCCCCTCCCATATTCATAACTAACGACTCGGTCACTTGGCATCGCGGCCTCTCCCGGTCCTTGTGTGCGGTAATTCGGCATCATGTCTGATCTCTATCTCTCCCGCATCCGTAACTGGTTCCTCAGTTCTCCCCCGGCAGAATGGGCTATCAGGGGACTCCGCGAGACCCTTATCGGCGCCTTGAAGCAGGGTCCCGTCCCTCGCCATGTGGCTTTTGTTATGGACGGTAATCGGAGATATGCCCGGAGCCACAAGATTGAGACTATCGAGGGCCACCATCTCGGCTTCGAGGCACTTGCGAGGGTATGTTCTTACATAGGGTTCCTGATAATGGGCCATGCCGACTGACATGTGATTGTCTCAGGTCCTCGAGATATGCTACAAGTGCGGTGTCGAGGTTGTGACAGTGTACGCTTTCAGTATCGAAAACTTCAACCGCCCAAAATACGAGGTCGATGGCCTGATGCAGCTTGCCAAGGTCAAGCTGGAGCAACTGATTCAACACGGAGAACTGCTTGAGCGATACGGCGCCAGTGTTCGCGTGCTGGGTGAGCGTGATCTTCTGAGCGATGATGTGCTCGAGGTGATTGACCGAGCTGTTTCTACAACCAAGAACAACAAAAAGTACGCATGTCTCGTTATTCTGCCCTTGCTCAATTCAGGGACGAGTTAGCTGACCAAGGCCTTATAGGTGCATCTTGAACATTTGCTTCCCATACACGTCGCGAGAGGAAATGACGACGGCCATCCGTTCCACAGTCGAGGAATATTCGAAATCATCAGCCCCCAAGCGTACGCCCTTCTCGCAGACGCGCATTACACAAAAGATTATGTCGAAGCAGGGAGACAGAAGTGGGAAGATGGAAAGCGACAACACATCTTTGGGACAAGAGCCGTCGCCCACTCCACCCGGGTCGGACGATAACGAAGACTCCATGTCATCCACCACGACGCTATACCCCGATTCCCCGGGCCGTACTTCCAAGGACGGCTCCAGCCACGTTACCATATACCCCAACGTCGAGAACATCACGACCGAGACGATCGACAAACACCTGTACACGGCCGACTGCCCACCGCTCGACATCTTTGTGCGGACTAGTGGGGTGGAGAGATTGAGCGACTTTATGCTGTGGCAGTGCCACCAAGATACCCAAATGTTTTTCCTCAAGTGTTTCTGGCCCGAGTTTGACCTGCGGCATTTCCTCCCTGTCTTGCTGGAATGGCAATGGCGGCAGAAGAAGAAGGCGATGGAGGAGGGGCCTCGACAGCGGGTCAAGACGGCCTGAAATGGCGTCGGTTGATACCCCAAAGTTATGTCAAGTGTTGAAGCGAGCAGAAAGAGTTCAGAGTCGATTTCTCATTCTTAGATATCATAGCAGCAAGCATACAGAATTATCGAGGGCCGCCCTCCTTCTTCACATGTTAGGGCTTGAAAAGGAGGGGGGGCTGAAGAATTTATGACAGGTTTCACGTCTGTGTCTTTCGCACTACGCGCATGAACATATCCAGAAAGTTGAATCACGAAACCAAGCATGTTCATGTCCTGCAACCCGCCCCAGCATGCGCCCGATGACGGACATGAAGTGTACCAAGATTTGGCAACAAGGACAATTGAACGAAGCTTGGTCACTCTGAACGAAGCAAGCGGGCATATTCGATGAAAATCCAACTATAACTTATCTCTGCTAATCCAATTCCAGCAATGATGCAGCAGCTCGTCGGTAGACCTTCGTGGTCGACTTCAATGGCTCGGCGCAATGGAATAAGACGAAGTCCTTATCTTATCGCATCCTCGCTTGCTGCCAGTGACGTACGTATCAGAGGTCTCGAAAATTTGGAGTCAGCCAATTGGAGGCCGCGCTCAGTACATTTAAGTTGGGTCCTCGGGGAACACGAACCATTGCCGGCCGGCAAAAGAGGAAGGGAATGAAGCTCGAAGAGGTAACCTATGAGCCTACCTACCAAATCGAAAGTGATAGACAGTGGCAGCGACTCGAGTTATAACCTGTGTACCTTGGGAGGTGATATGGTAGATTCTATTCCTTCGGGTTGGTCAAGATGCGATTGTGGGCGCGTCGGTGGTGATGGTTGCCGCGAGGTCCTGCGGCACTGCGGCAGTGGATAGGCAGGTAGGATGCTTCAGCGCAAGAGAGAGCACACTGTCTCTGTCACAGGGCAGCACTGCAGTGGAAGTCCGCCCAAGAGAAAGTCTGGGCAACCCGCAGGCAATTCAGTCCCGACCCAAGCGGAGGTCCGGTGGAAAGTCTCTCTTCCCACCCACACACCCACCCACACACAGCCGACTACGGCCACCGACCCTGACCTTCCCATCCTCTTTTCTGTCCTGAAGTGGAATCTCCAGAATTACTTGAACGCCCACGCATTTTACTACTCGACGAGATACCCACGGCGACATGTTCTGACACCTCTTTTTTCCCAACCACGTATTTCCCGAACAGCAGTAATCAACAATCTCGCCGCCGTACTGCTGCTACCTGACTCTTCGTCCCCGACGCCTTTGGACACGAGCTGGAAGCGCCGCCACGAACCTTCGGGCGCAAGGAAAAGCAGAGTCGGATCCAGCCCTACTCGTGTGCTTTGACGCTCCATACCCCTCGTCTTCTTGTTGTCTCGATCTACTCCCCACCTAATAGCTCTTGTTTATTGTCCATCCACGCGCGTCAGCCACCAGACCTCTCCTCTACCGATCATGAAGACAGCTAAACCTCCCGCGGCCGAGGCACCCTCGGGGCCATCTGGCTCGAATCGCAGAGCGCAGCCCGTGCGACAGACGCGAATCAACCCGCCGCGAACCTCGTCCCTCAATCGAACCAACTCGTTCCCCAACGGCCCAGCCCCAGAGCAGCCCATCGACATCTTCCCCGCCGTCACCCACTTCACCGATGCCATTACCGCCCTACCAAAAGAGCTTGTGCGGCACTTCACCCTCCTCAAGGAAGTCGATGCCAAGATCTTTGCTCCTGAAGCTACCCTCTTCGAGCTCGTCGATGCCGCTCTCAAGGCTCCCGTGCCAGACCGCACCCGATCGGTCACCGATGGCAATAACAGTGTTGCGCCAGCTTCAACACCAATGAGTGCCCAGAACAGCACCAGCGGACGGGTGGCCTCGAACGCGAACCCCGCCACAGTACCACCATCGATCACCGACTCGGCTCATGCCGCCGTCTTCGACCCTACCAATCTACCGCGTCGGCACCTATTCAGACAGGCCGCCTGGAAAATACAAGAAATGCTCGTTTCGCTCGAAGAAAAGAACCACGTCATATCCACTGCGAACGATGCCCTAAACAAGCAGCTGTCGCGCATTGAGGAGATTTGGCCACACTTGGAAAATGAATTCAGCGACGAGGCGAAATGGGGCAGCACTACACACTGGGCATACGCTGAGAACCGGGTTCCCAAGACCAACCACAAGGAAGCGGAGCGATCACGACGCGAAGGCGCGGCTACTCTTTCTGCCGCTGCACAACAGATAGCTGAAGAAGCCGCTGCGCGTAGCAGCGACAGGAAACAGGCGTTGGCAGCGAAAAAGAACAACAAAGGACAGGCCACTGAACCAGAGGCAGATCCAAAAGCACAGGAAACCACCAAGAAGGGCCCAGGGACTGGCAAATCCAGAAAACACCAGGCCGAGGCTACCCCCGTCGGACTCGGAATCGCCAATGGCACCCCGACTAATGGAACCGGACCATCCAAGAGACGAAAGGTTGAAAAGGAACCCAAGGCCAACGGAGGTGCCGCCATGGAGCGTGCCATGAGCAGCGTCTTCGGCAACGGGACGGCGAAATCCAAGACAACGGCGAGTCCCCGGGGATCCCCAGCGCCCGATGGAGCCACCCCAACTGGACCGACTACGAAGAAGCGCAAGGCGCTCCCGTCAGGAAGCACCCAGGCCAAAAAGAGGTATGTTTACAGCAACCCTATTTCGTCTACATTGGCACGACATACTAACTGTTGGGCTGTAGCAGGACGAATGCCGCCAATTCACCGTCGGTGGCGGCATCTCCCCTTCTAGGATCTCTCCCTGACACCAAGGCCGGGCGCAACTCTCCCGTACCCCTTCCTCCTCGTCCAGCTTCGTCGCGCGCACGTGGGAACTCGACCGCATCTACCACCCTCCCTATACAGCAACGACCTGCGACCGCCGCCACAAACAAGCCCACTGGCATCACTCCAGCAGTGGTGGAAGCTGTCCCACAGAGCAAGGCAACTTCAGATGCGAAGGCACCAAAGGAAGCCGATCCACCAGCTCCTACACCTGCCAAGACCGAGGCTGCGAAGCCAGAGACAGAGATTAAGCCTCCTGTCCCACCAGAGCCGGTAGCCAATGCTAGCACAACCAAGAAAGAAAATAGCAAGGCGGTGACTGCCCCCGCCGAAGAGCCGGAAACCAAGAAAAGAACAAATTCGATAGTGTCACAGACAGCGATACTACCTCCGCCAATAAGTACTACTATCACAACCACCAAGAGCGGTCGTGCGAGCAAGCCGTCAACACCAGCGACGGGGACCTTTGCGGAGGCTGCCAATGCAACCACAACGACCGCGAGGTCACGGCCATCGAGGAATAACACTAATCAATCGGATAAAGATAGCAACAGCACTAGTTCAAAGGATACCTTTGGTAATAGCACCACCACGACGTCAGGAACAACGACATCGAAGCGGAGTCACAAGAAGGGCGCTTCGTCGGTATCGGCCGTGGCTGTCTCCGCTGCCCTACAAGATGAGAAGCCAGGCAAGTCAGCCGCGGCTTCGGACGAGAAGAAGGACGCCAGCGATGAGAACAACGGCCGGCCCACCACTAGCGGCCGAGGGAAGAGTGGTGCCGCCCATCGCGACAGCAAAGCCGAAAGAGCCTCAGAAAGAGACCGAGGTGGTGAGCGCGACACGAAGACGGAGACTAACCACGGCCATGGTCACGGAAGGAGGGGTACCGCTACCGCGGCTGCTGCCAGGGCTCAACAACAGCAACCCCAGCATCAACAACGGCAGGAGGAAGAGGACGATGATGACGATGATGATGTCGACGCTGACGAGCAGAGGTACTGCTTTTGCAACGGAATCAGCTATGGAGAAATGGTGGCGTGTGATGGGGACGGGTGTCCGAGGGAGTGGTTCCATCTGGAGTGTGTTGGGTTGAAGGTGGCTCCTAAAGGAAATGGTGAGTCCTTTTCTTTGTCCTTCTCTTTGCTATTGTTTATTTGCTTGCTTGTTTGTTTGGAAAACATGATTGCTAACTTCAACGTGACAAAACAGCGAAATGGTATTGCGAGGATTGCAAGAAGAGGTTACGCGCTTCGGGGAGGTGAAGATCCTCGCGGGCACAGCGACCTTGTTCTGGATGGCGGCGCGCGGTGTCCACACAGGGGCATATCTCTTGTGAAAGTACGAAGAAATCTGGGAAATGATTACAGTACATGACTTAATCGGGCGAGATCCCGCATGATCAGGGATGGCGAATAAAATGGCGTCGATGGATATCATGAGCGAACGGACGGACGGACGAACGGCATGTTTGGATCGTGGGTTTTGTTGGCTGACGACGATCGATTGATCGATCTGTTTCATCCGTCCCCAATGTATAGATGGTGTATGCGATGCTAGTAGAATGGGCCGGGACACTTTTACTGTATAGTCTCTTTCTTTGCACATACTATTCAGTCTTTTCAACCTGATTATCCTTTTTCTTGGACTTTACTAGGCTGCATTGTGATTGAGAATGTAGTGTACTAAACCTAAACTGAATTCACGGCGTCGAAAACTTGGAGGTTTGAGTACATCTTTCCACTCCCTGCAATCTGTCTCTATGGCCATCAACGTCCCCGTCTCTTCTCCTGTTTTATCAAATTCATCCCAAGCCGTTCGTACTACCATGGTTTATAAGTCGGTTCCTGATGACTTTCCTTTTCAGCACCGATGAAACGAAAGCTTCGTCATCCCGCCGGGAATAAAACATACGGACATTGATGCATTATACGAAGCACCAAACAGGCATGTCAATAAAGCTTGTCTGATGCTATACAACGCCAACCACCCATGTAACTCAACTCAATGTGTCTCTAGCATACATATCATACCCGCCTACTATATTCGTCCCCATAAAACCAAAGAGAAGCGAAAATGCAGCGATATTCTCTATACGACCTTCCCCTCACTCTCCCCTACTGTGAAATAAGAAAACCTTATGTAACGAGAACCACTTCACTCAGTCGGAACTTGAACTAACCTGTGACCTATATGTAACTTGGAGGATGACTTTCAACTGAACTCGCAGCATCTAGCGTAGAGGTAGGTACACTATTTTATGTCATTTCCGTAATCTTTGCACATACCAACCTAACTGAACCGATGGATATATATACTCTATACCTGGGACGGGTTTTTCTAGGAATGGAAGTGGTACCTGCATGCATAGAGACCAGCCATTACGGAATATTTATCTCCGTCGTCGTCGATTAATTTGATTTTTTTTTCCCATATGGAAACTGAACTGCGGCAGTCCACTATTAAGTCTAGGTACACACTTACACGTGTTCGTCCGTTCTTCATGACTTGATCGTCGTCCTCGACGATTTGCTTTCATTCCCCTCTCACATTGTCACATCACATCACATCCCCTCCCTCCCCGGCAGCCAGGTTCCATCGACGGAAGGTGTTAGTTTGATCGACAAACGGCCAGTGGTTCCATCAACGGAAGGTGTTAGTTCCATCGACAGACAGACAGATGGAACATTGCCGAGGCCGGTTGAAAGCTTGAGTGATCGCTTGAAAGCTTGGACGAAAGCTTGAAAGCTTGAAAACTAAGCGGGTATGTACATATGTCGATCTTGGACTCGTCTGATCGTCAAAAAGGAATGTTACGTTGGAGTTACATAGGTAGGTAGCTCGCTAGGTAAGTTGGCGGCAACGGCTCGCAACGGCTCGCTCGCTTTACATGTACGAGCTTGGAAAATCTTGAGAATCTGATCTCTCGATGAGAGTCTGCCGCTTAGATACGGGAGACGGAAGACGGATATCGGATCGGGATGTCGGATCGGGATGTCGGATCGGGATGGTGAGAGTGGCTATTCGGTAGGTATTGATCATGTATATGAGTAAGTAGGTAGGAAATGACTGAGGGGAAGTAAAACCTGACGAAATAGAGGAAAGAGGGAAAAGAGGGTGTAGAGACCTGAGAGATACTAGCATTCAACCAGCTAGACGTTACCAACTACCATACTTGGCAGGTCAAAACCTTACTAGACGTAACTAGCAGGTCATCACATCACCAACAAGCAGCAGGTAAGTACTGTAAAAATCCCCTTAGTTCTCTTTTCTTTCTTATTTTCTTTCCCCTTGCCTATCGATTTTTAATGTTCTTGTCCTTTGCATTCCCTAGGTGATTAACTAACTACCTTAAAAGTGCAGAAGTGTTCCTAGCTGTAAGCTGTACATAGCCAAGGAAGGGAGCAAAGCAACAGACGTGCAGTCGACGGGACGGAACGACTTCCTGGCTGTTTTCGATTTTTTCAAATTATTCTTGAATTTTTGTATTTCTTTATGGTTTTTTTGGCCCTTTTAGATTTCATAGAAGGTGAAACAACGAGAGGTAACGAACCTGTCGGTCCATCGATTGTCTTTTTGTATTTCTTTTCCTTTCCCTTTGTTGGGGACACGGTGGATGAACAAGGTACCCAGCCTGGGACTTTTGGAGAAACTTCGCACCACCTTTGTTCGTTGAAAGCCTTTCTTTGTTGTTTCTCTCGCTTCCTTTTTACACCACACTAACTGCCCCCCTGTTTTCAAGGCCTTTTTCGCGTGCTGTTGTTGGCTAGAAAAAGTTGTTCGGTTGACGCAGCGGGTGACACTCGACGGGAGGGGGACGGATCAATGCGACTGCGAGCGAAGGGAAGGGGAAGGGAAGGGAAGGGTTGGGAGGAGGAGCGATGATCTGGCCAAGACTTTTAGGAACTGCCCGAAAACCTGGGGTAAAGTGAACCTGGGGGAGATGGACGCCCGGTCTGGATGTCTTGGCTTTGAATTCTCTCTTTTATCAGATTTTATTCTGCCTGCCTGTCTGCGACGTTTGTCTTGTATTGTGTTGACTGCACTGCCGAAAAGTTCTTTTTGTTATGGGCTTTACGTTGGCTTCAGTTCCTGTCCGCAGGACGCATTCTATTTGGCGTGTACTTGACAACAACTTGGTGAACCTGGCAAAGGCTGACTGGCAAAGCAGCACTGCACAGTTACATAGAACGACACGGTCAACGTCAACGTAACCCAGTATTACGTGCTGAATGTACGCTTCCTGAATCCATCTACATATATCACCCAGCACGCAATTCCGCATTATTTCCACCTTGTCAAAGTAGTGTAGTGTATGAAGAACGTTAAAGGTCAGACGTCAGTCAGCTCCGCGGAGATGGAAAAAGGGGAAAGGTCACACGGAATATGTAAACTGCAAATGTTGTGTAATGTGTGGTGCTTGTTGGCGACTTGGATGTGTTTGTGCAATGATGACTATTACCACCTTGTTGATGTGATAGACGACGGACTTGTCCCGGGCACACTTGGTACTTTCTTGTTCCTTCCCAACGCACATATTCTTGGTATACGTTACTGTTTTCCCCCTTTTTTGTATGCAAGCTATGTGTCTGGTAGAGGTTCTCCCCCAACTGATATGCGGGGAAAGGGGGAGACTGAGGCTACGACAAGCACAAGGAAAGACACGCAGCAAGTCAAGACAGGGTTAGCTCGGGGCGGCAGGAAGCGGCTCCCCGGATTGGAGAAGACGGTGACAGGGGAGGGGGGATTTGGGGAATCAACCAGAAGAAGAGTGGCTTGTTCTCAGCAAAACAAGCGAGAACTTGCGGTGCGAATGATCAGGTGCACGTGAACAATTCTGAGCCTCTCTGGGACCATTGAATGCTGCAACCTCTGGACACCAATGGCTTGGCATCACCTCATCAATCCCGTCGTCTCCCAGTAGTCTGCTAGCAGGATCATTCCATGTCAACGCTTAAAGTTTTGGCACTGCTCAAGTGTCTTCTTATCTTCTTGGGGTGATCATCTTTGATGGCCGGCTGGCTGAGATTGACTTTTGGGCTTTTGACTCTTCTCCCCACTGTTGTTGATCTTCTGGTCACCTTGACTTCCGATGGAGAGTTTGATTGGCCCATCTAGAAAAGAGCTAGAGAGATCCGCCGACAACGGCGTGGAGTCGATCTCTCAAAGGGTGCAGAAAGGGGTCCAACGCGGCGTGTGTGTAGTGTAAATACATATGTAGTCGCCGGGCCCTTGTTGCTCCCCGTGTCAAGGAGTCATTTGACAAAAGCTTAATTGCTGGTTCAATTGCTTGTCGTAAAACGTGTTTGGGGAATCCGTAGTGCACAAGAAATATGATATAAGGGGCTGCCCGTCGGGACGTACGTCGTTGTGAGAATGCGATTTCGACCCTCTCCAAAGAGCGACAGTTCGGAAGTTGGTCACGTCAGCCAAGGGTCGTATCAGCCGCAGATCGCCAGAGCAGCATCGGAGGTGGCCAAGACAAGATAAGAGAATGATTCAAAAATGTATCGCGAATTCGGTGCTCTTCGTACCAGTCGATATGTCAAATGGTTGAAATGTGCACGGGATCGGAATGAATCTGGAGAAGCGTGAGGAGAAAGGCCGGCGTCCTTTGGTTCTGAGGTGGAGATGTCGCGGCTGTCATTCCGTCGGTGGAGAAGGTCGCTCTCAGTCTCGCCCCCAAACCATTACGTACGAGTACGTAACTTTGGTATTGTACCGCATGTACCGTTAAGTTGCTGAGGACTTCAAGCTGGCGAGCCTGGCCACCAGTCCACCAGCCCACCGGAGAGCAGCCATTGGCAGCCATTCTTGTCAACCACTGCCACTTCACACCGGTGATGCTAGGTGTGTCATGGAAACTTGGGTATTTTGGGTTATCTGCAGTTGTCAGCAACTTGAGCTGTTGAGCAACATTGCAGCGATCCGTCTCTGCGTATCTCTCGGTACGTACGTCTTTGGGAAACTGGAATCAATTAAACGATCGATGGCAAAAAAAATGATCCAAGAAGCAGTTACTCGATTTGGACGTTTGGTGGGCGATATCAGGCTCTGGTTGGTCCGTTTCGTGTCTCTGGTAGGTCACTGATGCTGCAAGATCAACCAGGCCCAAGATACCCGATTGCTTTCCATGGAATGGCCGTCAACCGAAGCTCTGATAGCAAAAAGGCAGGACAGATGAGGCAAAAATGAGAAATTCCTGCATCGCTGGCCGCCTGGTCCCTGATGGCCATCACCAGTTCGTGTGGGAAGACGTCTTGGCTTTTGACCCGATTTCCACTGCGTTTCCATCTTCCGTGCGTCTGAGTGGTAGGAGAAACCATTGGCATCATTAGAAACCTAATCCATCGACCATTTCTTTTTTTTGTAGCGGCGATGGACCCCACTATCAATCGGTCTCCCCTTCGACATTAGCCCATTTTAACTGGAGCCATCCAGGATGTGTCCATAACTGCCAACTGAACGAGGGGTTTCTGCGTTCTGCAGAGGCACAGAGGGTGGACTGTAATGTACCTAATGACTGTATTGAGGGTCTGGCAATGGACCACACGGCTGGGTCCCGCCACAGGCAAAGTACATTCCTGGCAGGCAGCACGTCTTTCCTGGGCAGGGCCACGCAGGCGACAAAGGACGGACATCCTTTCCCTTGAATTTGCGTTGAGTAATGAAAACGACGACTTAGCAGAGTGACAGAAAATTCAAGCAGCCCTCCCGGCACCGCTTGCCGGTTTGCCCTAGGTACCTACTCTTCATTTTGCAAATCAGCTCTAGTATTTAATCAGTGTGTCCGGTTTTTTCCATTCGCAACTGCCCTCGCTTCTTGTTCTGGTCGATTCTTCTGCCGTTCTTGTCAGCCATAGTGTAACAACAACCAACAAGACATTCGCTTATTTACAGTCCTGCCAACCGCGTACGGTAACCGAACAACGAAGAAGAAACGAACGACAGAACAGGAACAGGACCTCATCCGACGGACCAACACAACGCAATCCGACCGATCGACCGTCCAAAGGAACTTCAACGCAAGACCAGCGGAGGGGAACTCCAAAATTACGCATACCGCGTGCGCACTTGAGGTCATCTTGCGCTTACCCCATTACTCCCACTTCGTCCCCATCGGTACTAAAGCGGTCGGCGCACGTTTTGTACTGCCGGTCCTAATTTCTGGTAGCGCCAGAAATCCACATATTTCCCCAGGTTTCAGAGGTACAAAGACACGGTACCTGCGAACGAAAAGCCACACTTTAAGCGACTTCTACTATTCGTACCCTACTGTGCTCTCGGTCGCTCCCGACAGCCTCCATCTCCACGCTATTCCTTCCTCTACCTAGCTTGCCTTTGACGTTGCCTCACCTGACAGCAGTTTGGGCTGTTGGTCTGGGCACTTTGGCCATCTCTCTCTCTTAGGTAGGTAGCCAGCGGCAAGAAGCGGCGGCGACGGCGACGGCGGCGACGGCTCTGGGATCTCCGACCCGAGCACCTATCGACATTGGATCCTGCTGTTGCGTTGGGGATTGGCACCATCTGTGAGCCAGATCACGACTGCTGCGGAGCCAACTCCAACTCTTCAACTGCAGTGTCCAACAACGAACTGGACCTGTCCCGTCCTCTGCTTCCACTTGCATCCCCGCATCACTTGCATCGCCGGGACCCCCTTCAACCTCGTTCTTCTTACCTAACGGCACCATCCCTTGACTAATAGAAAAACACCAAGCGGCTAGTTAGACTAGTCCACGCCCGCCAAAGAACAAAAAAGTCCGGTCTTTCGGCACGCCTGTCCACGCCTGTTTTTCGTGAGCTCGTGGGACCACGCGCTTGGACACCTGTCTCACCTGTCGACTCAGGGTTACCCCAACTTGGCGAGGGGCGATCCCAGAACGGCTCTTTATAACCTCGCCGGGATCCAAGAGCTTCCAGACACCGACATCCCACCACAAGCGAAAATCCAACTGATCCACCAACAAACCATCCTTCCCTGTTCGTGGCTCTCTATAGCTCCAACCTTTTTGATCTTTGACTGTCCGACTTTTCGTCTCTTGTCGCTCGAGAGCTTCCATCCAACCCTAACGTCTTCTGCTTGTACCCCCGAACATTCATCCCGGCCCGCCAACGTCTGTGACATCGTCCCTTCTCCCCCAAGGAGCCAAAAAAAAAATCACCGAACAAAGGACGTCAAACAAGGTCATCGCTTGCTGTCAACTCTCGATTGTTCCGCCGTCGCACACCTGACCTCATAGCAATCTTGCCATTGGGCTCGGCCAAGCCCCCTCCGACCTTTCGTCCTCCTTCCTCAATCAACATGGTCATCTTGCATCACCTCAACACATTCGCGGCCATGGATGAAATCCAAGCGCCAACCCCTCCCATTACTCCTCCTGCCGACCAGGAGTGCCTCTCCCCAGCTCTGCCTTCCCCTAACGAGTGCAACAACAACAACAGGACTATGGGTGAGACTCAAAACCGCCAGCCTTCTCCCGACAGGGCGTCGCGCTCTTCCTTCTCCTCCATCCGCGAGAACGAAAACACCCTTACCCAGACCTTCACTCACTCCAAGATCTCCCACTTCGACGTCGACGAAGAGGTTGTTGACGATCGCACCCCCGAGGTCACTCCCGGCCCCTCGACCCTAAACAAGGTCGGCACCTTCAGCATGATCCAGACCCAGTTTCGCCCCCCAGTGACCCAACCCAACAGCAGGCTTCGTGGCTATGTTGCCCCCGCCGACGGCTTTCAAGGCTGGAAGGGAATCCAGGTTAGAGGCAAGCTTGCTAGCAGGAGCTTTGGAGACCTGACCATTTTGAATAACGTTTGGGGCAGTCCGCCAAAGGATCCCAGAAGTGTCAAAATCAGGCCGGGTGAGGCTCCCATCGAGAGGCTTCCTGCCGAAATTTTGAGTACGTACCCCGTCCGGCTCCATAATGCCCCTCCCCCGCTTCGCATCTGGGAACAACCCGTTCGCTAACCACCATGTGATGTGACAGCCGCCATCATCGGCCTCCTCTTCCTCGATGTTCCCCCGAACGGCGTGACCCGGCGCAACATCGATCTGATGTCGCTGTTGCTGACGTCCAAGACACTCCACCTTGCGACCTTGAGCACGCTGTACAGCCAAATCACCATTCCCCACTCGAGAATCTTCCACAAGTTCCTGACCCATATCGCCGAGCACCAAACGCTGGGCACAATCGTCCGACGACTCGACTTCTGCCACTTCAACCCTTCACAGCTCTTCTCCACGGCTGCCGAACGATCCCAGGCTCGCAATCTGACTTCCGAGACCTTGCTCCGATGCCTCGAGTTGACCCCGAATCTTCAGGAGTTCTTGGTCCAGGAGCACATTGACCAGGATTTGAGTGTGGATGTGTTGAGAAAGCTGTTTTTGGGTCTTGAGCGCATGGAGGCTTTGGACTTTTGCGGATGTACTTCTACCTTTTTTAAGGATTCCTTCACGTCGATAGTGACGGCGGATTGGCCCGCGCAGTTGACGATTCGCCGCCTTTCGCTGCACAAGTGCTTGACATTGCCCTCAACTGTTTTTGAGGCTATTCTTCCCCGACTTACCCGGTTGACACACCTTGATGTTGCCGGTACTCGCATCACTGATGCGGCCCTCATGTCGATTCCCTACACAGCCAGGATCACTCACCTGAACATCGCCAAGTGCAAATTGCTCTCGGCGCGCGGCGTGATTGATTTCCTCGCTAACCACCCTGCTGCCCAGGGTCTCGTATACCTGAGCTTGGCTACTGATGCCAGAAGCCACCAGCTCTTTGATGTCCAAGACATTTCTGAGCTAATTCCCACCCTTCCCACGACCCTCAAGTCCCTCAGTTTGAAGGGAAGCAAGATGGATCCTTCGCACATTGACTTGCTTCGGCCCTTGACCAAGCATCTCGAGGAATTGGCAATTGGCCGATCCCTCCTTCTGGAGGATGTTAACCGTATTTTCGTGCCAGACGAGACGGACGATATCGAGAAGCAGCTCGAATGGGTTCCTCACACGCTCAAGTTCCTCGATCTGTCGGATTTGTGGGGTAACGAGCTGGACCTGGTCTATCTGTTCAACAGCCGCTGTGCGATCATGAAGCCCTTCTCGGCCCCTCTCGAAGTGGTTGAGTTGGCGGAAGATGTTTTCCGTCGTGTGGTGAAGTCGTCTGCCACCTTACAGCGCATGGGCTGGCGCACCTCGGAGGTGGGAAGCCGCGGATGGATGGTGCGACAGAAGTCTCAGGACCCCTCTGTGCCACACGATGACGGCAGCCGTGGTTGGAAGATGGGCGCCGAAGCTTGGGGAATGAGAAAGATCCCCGTCGCAAGAGCTGAGGTCGGCGGAATGTACGGGAGCTTCATGTTTGGGCGCAAGCTCTAAGCAGCTCCTTTTGGATCCGCCATCGATCTGTTCCTCGTCATAACTTTTTTCCGACTCTCTACTCACTTTTCTTCATTCTTATGTATTCCCTATGTTTGCATGGCATTGCATGGTATGACCGGCTATGACAAGCGAGCGATTTCGGCGTTTATATCCTTTGGTTTTTTTGCGCCAACCAACGGAGTTTGGAGTCTTATCTTTTTTCATTCTTCGTTTTGTTTTAGTTTTTCGCATGTCGAGAGCGAGGTCGTTGAGAGTTCCAATATCCATTTCCCCAACAAAGGATTCATCGGTATTTGAGGGTTTCCGGCTTTTCGCGTCATTGTCATTGCATGGAGTTTTTGGAGGCATCGGCTTTCTGTTTCCTTCATGAAAAGAAGGGTTATCCAAGATTTTGCTTTGCATCGATGGACATCCATTTACCAAAAAAGCAGGAGTTTCCAAAGGATAAGGAATTGACTGTTTGGTCATGAAGAGATGAACAGGAGGCGAGAGACAGACAGATTTTGTGATGACTGCCTTTCGAAGTTGCATGTATATGTGTATTGATAGCTTCTGGCGGGAGAACGGACAAGACCCGAGGGGAGGGAGGTTTGTGCTACATTTGTACACATATCTACTCGGCTACCTGAACTAAGCAAAGTCTGTACATATTACACCCTCACAGCATTATGAATTCCGCATGTGCCAAATGATATTCGAGCAGCCGATAAGATATCGGACTGGCTTCAAAACCGCTCTGAATAAGTGAGTGAGTAATTGATATGTGTGATGGATGGTGGTCACTGGGTGTCACCCATTCCCTTTTGGCCCGACCCCGCGTGGGGGTGGGTGTTGGTAATCAGGGTCCCTCTCCTCGTTGGGCTGAGTTGTTGAAGCAGACAGACGCAGTGAACAACTTGAAGAGCATCAAATAAAAAGTTCTCTCCAATGGTCCCTTGATGCATTCATTATGCATACATATGCAAAGGTTGGAAAACAGTTACTGCAAGTGATGTCACTGAAACTGTTGATATAAGATATGCATTATAGATGCAAAGGACGGTACCCTGCGTGCTTGCCTCTGTGTTGGTAGGTGATGGGATCGATCCGTGTTTAGGTAGGTGTTGGGGCTGCTGGCTGACAGTCCACTTGCGCTGTGATGAGGGGTTGGTTCAGTTGTATTGGGCAAGTGAAAGTGAACTGAAGAGAGTTTGAGGAGTGGTCGAGATGCCTCAGTTGGCCCAGACTAGTTCATATAGATAACATGATTGTAAAGAAATCTAGAGGGAGCAGATAGTGTAAACCTTGACTATATCTACACCCCAGGGATATCTATGGCATGTCGAAAACGAAGCTTTCATACACACCGAAAGAATAGACAAAAGCATTGTGTTCGGGCGTCACTGCGATGAGAGAAACAGAGGAAGAGTTGGAGATCCAGGGTTAGGGTATAGACAGCGTATCAAGAGGTCGCCAGCTGACACTCTCCCCTCTTGGTAGTGCCAGCTGGAGGCAATGTGCGTCAGCAAAGTGCTACCGGCTGGCGGCGGTAGGGAAGAGGCGACATGAGTGGCCACCGAGTGCCTCTGGCGGGCGCGGCGACGCATGGTCCACCTCTGACCTTACCTTGGCGAACCACAGCAGCAACGCCTTCCATGTTGGAGGCTCCGACGTCGTAGCAACAAGCGAACCTGGAACGGAATCCAAACCACCACCAAAACCCACGACAACGACCCGGAGTTGCACACAGCATTCCGCTTCAATCGGGTCATCCACGATGGCGCCGAAACAGGACACGCCGTTCCGCTCGGCGGACATGAGCATGGTCCAGCTCTACATCTCCAACGAAATCGGCCGCGAAGTCTGCAATGCTCTGGGCGAGCTGGGCCTTGTCCACTTCAGAGACGTAATGCCACCCGAGTCCCTTCCCTGCCTGCACAGCATCACGAGAACCCACCATAACCACCACCACCAACGTCAACAAACCATAACATCAACATCAGTCAGTCACTAACAATATGTGCCACTACAGCTCAACTCGGAACTCAGTGCTTTCCAGAGAGCATTTACCCAAGACATTAGACGCCTCGACAATGTCGAACGCCAACTGCGTATGTCCCCTCCTCTCGGAGTCACCACCACTTGGCATCATGGCTAACTTGCGTGCCAAGGCTACTTCCACTCCCAGATGGAAAAGGCTGGGATCTCTCTCCGCAAATTCGACCCCGACGTAGACACCCTCACCCCGCCCACCACCACCGAGATCGACGAACTCGCCGAACGTGCCCAGACCCTGGAGCAGCGCGTCTCTTCTCTTAACGAGAGCTACGAAACATTGAAGAAGCGCGAGGTCGAGCTGACGGAATGGAGATGGGTCCTGCGCGAGGCGGGCGGCTTCTTTGACCGCGCCCACGGCAATGTCGAGGAGATTAGGGCGTCCACCGACAACGATGACGCCCCTCTGCTGCAGGATGTTGAGCAGCACAACACCGCCGCCGATGTCGAGCGTTCCTTCTCTGGCATGAACATTGGTTTCGTCGCCGGTGTTATCGGCAGAGACCGCGTCGATGCCTTTGAGCGCATCCTCTGGCGTACCCTCCGCGGTAACCTTTACATGAACCAGGCCGAGATTCCCGAGCCTTTGATCGATCCCACCATCAACGAGCCTGTTCTCAAGAACGTCTTTGTCATTTTTGCCCACGGCAAGGAAATTCTCGCCAAGATCCGCCGCATTTCCGAGTCCATGGGCGCCGAGGTGTACAATGTCGATGAGCACAGCGATCTGCGCCGCGATCAGGTCCACGAGGTCAACGCTAGACTTGAAGATGTCCAGAACGTCCTCCGCAACACCCAGCAGACGCTCGAGGCTGAGCTTGCACAGATCTCCCAGTCACTTTCGGCTTGGATGATTACCATCAGCAAGGAGAAGGCTGTGTATAACACTCTCAACCTCTTCTCGTACGACCGGGCTCGCCGGACGTTGATTGCTGAGGGTTGGTGTCCTACCAACGACCTGCCGCTCATCAGGTCTACTCTGCAGGATGTCAACAACAGGGCTGGTCTTTCGGTCCCGTCCATTATCAACGAGATCCGGACCAACAAGACCCCTCCTACGTATCTCAAGACCAACAAGTTTACCGAGGCTTTCCAGACCATTGTCAACGCCTATGGTACTGCTACCTACCAGGAAGTCAACCCTGCCATCCCGGTCATTGTCACTTTCCCCTTCCTCTTTGCTGTCATGTTCGGTGACTTTGGTCACGCCCTCATCATGCTTTGCGCCGCCCTTGCCATGATCTACTGGGAGAAGCCCTTGAAGAAGGTCACGTTTGAGCTCTTCGCCATGGTTTTCTACGGTCGTTACATTGTTTTGGTCATGGCTGTTTTCTCTGTCTACACCGGTCTCATTTACAATGATGTATTCTCCAAGTCCATGACCCTTTTTGACAGTCAGTGGAAGTGGGTTGTCCCGGAAAACTTTAAGGAAGGGATGACCGTTAAGGCTGTGCTTCGCGAACCCAACGGTTACCGCTATCCCTTTGGTCTCGATTGGCGTTGGCACGGGACCGAGAACGAGTTGCTCTTCATCAACAGTTACAAGATGAAGATGGCCATCATTCTGGGTTGGGCGCACATGACGTACTCGCTGTGCTTCTCATACATTAACGCGCGCCACTTCAAGAGGCCGATCGATATCTGGGGTAACTTTGTCCCGGGTATGATCTTCTTCCAGTCTATCTTCGGTTATCTCGTCCTCTGCATTATCTACAAGTGGTCCGTCGACTGGTTCGGCACCGGTAGGCAGCCGCCTGGACTCTTGAACATGTTGATCTACATGTTTCTGCAGCCTGGTACCCTTGACGGTGGCGTCGAACTCTACCCTGGCCAGGCTACAGTTCAGGTTATTCTCCTGTTGCTGGCTGTCATCCAGGTTCCTATCCTACTCTTCCTCAAGCCGTTCTATCTTCGCTGGGAGAACAATCGGGCGCGCGCCAAGGGCTATCGCGGTATTGGCGAGCGGTCTCGTGTCAGTGCTCTGGACGAAGATGACGAGGAGGACCCTAGCAACGGTGACGACTATGAGGGTGCGGCCATGCTTACCCACGATGAGCATGGTGATGGTGAACATGAGGAATTTGAGTTTGGTGAAGTGATGATCCACCAGGTTATTCATACTATTGGTGAGTTTTTTTTTTTTTTATCCGGGATCCGTCAAAGATGACGTGCTAACAATAGGACAGAGTTCTGCCTCAACTCGGTCTCGCACACGGCTTCCTACCTCCGTCTCTGGGCTCTTTCGCTGGCGCATCAGCAGCTTTCGGCTGTGCTCTGGTCCATGACCATGGCGAAGGCGCTGGAATCCAAGGGTCTTGGCGGTGCCATCTTCCTTGTGGTTGCGTTTGCCATGTTCTTTGTCCTCAGTGTTATCATTTTGATTATCATGGAGGGTGTCTCTGCTATGGTAAGTTTGCTTGTCGCCATTCCGGATGTATGGGAAGTTGTTTTCTAACGATGGTCAAAACAACAGCTTCACTCGTTGCGTCTTGCGTGGGTCGAGTCCTTCTCCAAGTTTGCCGAGTTTGGCGGATGGCCGTTCACGCCGTTCTCGTTCAAGCAACAGCTTGAAGAGTCGGAGGAGCTTAAGGAGTACATAGGTTGATGATTGTTTTGCTTGGTCTTTTTGGTCGTTGATTCGCTCCTTTTTTTGGTCATAGTTTCATTAGAGTGGTGAGTAGAGAGAGGATTGGGTGTGTAGTGTCGGTAGCTGTAGATGCATAGAGCACTGATATGGCATTGGTATTCCTATTGTATGACTATTGAAGCACTTCCAGAGCTCTCGTAGTCATTCTCAAAGTGCTGTATCAGTCTGGCGTGTCTGGTATCCCGAGGTTTAGAGCCGTAGTACTTGGTCTTAAAAGGCTAGTCTCCCAGAGTTACATAGGGTCGGATGATACACCCCTCCAAAAGGAGGGGGAGCCGTCTTGGCACCTGCATCGCTCTTATCCCCTTCAGGTTACACCAATCAGCTTTACCGTTTACCCGGCCGACATCATGGTTCAACGACCTGACTTCCCTTCAATTGTTTTCGTCTTTGTGAACACACCGCGTTCAAGTTCAATTCACGTCGTGTTCAAGTTCATACTCACTCAACAACTAACTCACCCGCGTCACTCTTTTTCCCTTTGCCTTCGTTTTTCATCTTCCCTTCATCCATATTGTGTAAGAAGGCGGGGGTAACTACCTACCTACCTAGCTGTCTTAATCCCCTCTGATCCTTTTCCCCCCTCCTCTATCTTATCCCCCTCCTGTCATCTATCTTCCCCGCCTTCTTGCGAACCGTCCTTTCCCCCTTCTTTCCAACCATCCTATTTTTCCCCCTTCTGCCTTACCTGTCTCCTTTTCTCCTCTTCTCCCCACCTGACCCTAACATCATATACTTCGTCAACAATCAACAATCAACAGCAGCAAAAAGCAAAAGCAAAACAATGAAACCAACAAACCACCTCCGCGTGTTTAACCCCCCGCTTAACCTCATCCTTCGTCATGGGTCATCTGCCTCGAAACAGCCGTTGGGAAGGGTGATTCCTTTGGATGTACAACTGCAGCGGAAGAGGATGGGTGGAGAGGGACGGTGGCAGGGACAGTTACAGGGAAAGCGACAGCCACAGGGAGAGCGAAAGGGACAAGTGGTGGAGGGCCGGATGCGAGAAGTGGAAGTTGAGGGGTGGGTGCCGGGAATGGAGGGTTTAGAGAAGAAGGGACAGGAGATGGAAAAGGGACATGGACAGGAGCACAGGTTAGGACAAAGGTTGGAGCAAAAGTTGGAAAAGGGACAGGAGGTGGGGCAGAAGAAGCTGGAACTGGGGCAGGAGATGGAGATGGAGATGGAGATAGAGATGGAGAAGAGGTTGGAGATGGCGAAGTGGGTGGAGATGGGACAGGAGATGGGGCAAAGGTTGGAACAGAAGCTGGAGCAAGTCAAAGTGGAAGTGGAAATGAAAGTAAGCGAGGCAGGGCAGCAACAGCAACAGCAACAGCAAAGGCAGTTTACGAGGGATGATACTATCGGGGCGCATATCAATAGGCAAAAGGGACACCAACAGCAAAGGGGGTACCGACAACAACAACAGCAGCAGCAGAGGGGGTATCATCAACTGGCGGTGGGGAGGGAGGAGCAGCATCAGCATCAACAATATCAGCAGCAACAGCAATATCAGCAACATCAGCAACAGCAAGTAAAACAGATTCGGGAACAACAGAACCAACGTCAGCAACGTCAACGACGCCAGCAAGCGATATTAGCACGGACACATCCGCTACTAATGGATCAAGATCCGTTCGCAGTCTCGGAAATGTCAGCGGCACAAGAGGAAGTACAGAATGGTGATAATGGGGTGAATGGCACTGGACAGGGACAGATACAGAGACAAGAAGACGGGAAAACAGAACGGGAGGAAACTAAGGAGACGGACTTTGGCCTCGCTAAGGTCAGTAATAGTGGTGGTTTTGGTGGTAGTGTTGAAGGCGCTGAGGGTACCGGGGGTGTAACAATTCGGAGGCTTGTGAGCCGCTGGGGAAGCAAGAACCGCGGGAGCATTCTTGCTCATATGGGTGGATGGGCTGCCGTTCGTCGTAATCGTGCTGCTGGTGCTGGTGGAAGTGGAAGTGGAAGTGGAAGTGGAACAGTGAAGAATAAGCAGAGTAAGCAGACTCAGCGGGTTCAGCAGATTGAGCAGAGTGGGCAAATTCGGCAGGGCCAGCAGAGTCAAAAGAGTCAACAAGCTCAGCAGGTTCAGCAAGCTCAGCGGGTTCAGCAGGTTCAGCAGGTTCAGCAGGTTCAGCAGGTTCAGCAGGTTCAGCAGGGTGAGCAGGGTGAGCAGGGTGAGCAGTCTCAACAGGCTCAGCCAGTTCAGCGGACTCAGCAGACTAAGGAAAGCACAGGGCTGGAAGGTGGCGGCGATGGAAAAGTCGAAAAGAAGGGTCCGTCGTATTTCACGTTCAGTCTTAAGAAAGGTCGCAAGTTTGGTCCCAGTGCGTTGGAACACCAAGAGGATTTGGGTGGCTGGAAGGTGGGAAATGATGTGATCATCAGTGGCGGAAGTGTGGTGTTGAGGTCTTTGGGATTATCCTCGCCGGGGGTAGCAGAGACGACGGCAGAGACGCGAACACGGGAGGCGCGAAAAGCAGAACCAAAGACGAAGACGACATCAGCATCAACACAAGCAAAGACATCAACATCAACCAAACAACCACAACAAAAACCACCACGACCCCTCACCACCCACCGCCTAACCCTCATCCCCCACGCCAAATCCGACATCTTCTCCCCCGCACCCCCTCCCGGCTCCCTCCTCATCCACGCCTGCAACGCCCAAGGCGACTGGGGCACCGGCATAGCCAGGATCTTCCGCACTCACTACCCCGGGGCCTACAAAACCTACCAAGCGCACTGCTCTTCCATCCCCACCACGTCCACCTCCACGTCCACCTCCTCACAAACCACCAATCTTCTTCAAGACCAAGAAGAAGAAGCCGAGTCCGTCGTCGACCCCATCCAAGCCCGCAAAAACGCTTTGACCAAGCACCAGCGCAGCTTAGTCGGCACGGCACTGCTCATCCCGCCGCGCCCCTCCGTCCCGGACGACAAGAAGCACTTTATCGGGTGTCTTTTTACTAGTCTTGGGTATGGCCCTTATAAGGATCCGGCGGTGGCGATGATGAAGGCGACGGGGAAGGCGATGGGGGATTTGATGAGGCAGGTTGCGGAGTGGAATGTGAATGTCGCTGCGAAGAAGAAGCAGAATATGAATACGGTGATTGGTCCGGAGATGAGGATGCCGAGGATTGATGCGGGCAAGTCTGCGGTGGAGTGGGAGATGACCAAGGAGGTTTTGGAGAAGTTGGAGGTGAGGGTGCCTGAGGGGATGTTGCCTGGGAAAGGGGAGATTGGGGTTTTTGAACGGGTTGGTGCCATTGAGGGGGAGAAGGGGAAGCGGAAGGGGAAGGGACGGAGAAATGGAAATGGACAGAGAAATGGAAATGGAAAGTAACGAGAAACCGGGAAAGGGGAAATAGGCGCTGGGGATTTCCTAAGAATCGAGAAAAATGAGGTCATTGAAGGGCTGGTATAAGAGTAATGTTGATACCACTACTGTAAAAAAAAGAAAGCTATTGTATCAAGAGTGATGGAACTCCCTAAGCTTACAGCCCGTTCGTGGCAATAATCCCCATGTTTGACCAGCCTAACCATATCCATAATCCTTAACGCCTCGCTATGCGTATCATTAAAACGAAATAATGCCATGCCGTCGTCCCGTTTTCTTCCCAAATCATCCATCCAGCAAAGCAGACCAACTCCACCAAATCTCAGAACCGCCCAAAAACGAAATAATCTCAACGGCTTTTCCACCCAAGGAGATCCTACCTCCTCTTCGTCGCCGTGCCAATATCCGCCTCGGCCTCCAAATCATCATCCAACTCATCCAGCTCTTCATCCTCCAACACACTCTGCTGTCTCTTCCTCTTTGTCCCGCCACCGCCGGAACCTAAACCCGACCCCGATCCCGAGACAGTACTCCCCGGTCCCTTTTCCTTTTCTCCTCCCCCTCCCTTCTCTCCCCCCTTTTCCCCACCTTTCTCTTTTTCCTTCTCCCCCTTGTCTTTATCTCCTTTGTCAGTCCCCTTCTTCTCCTTCTCCTTCTCCTCCTTATCCGCATCCTTCATCAACTGATCCTCGATATTAAAGTTCTTGCGCGCCGCCTCGATCTCCTTCTTCTTCTCAAACACCTCCTGGATCTTGCCCATGAACCGCGGATTGCGGCGCATGGCAAACTCGAAATCTTCAAACTTGACTTTTTGCCGGCCGGCGTGGTGGGCGGCGCGCGTGGCTTCGAAGCCGACGCCCTGGATGAAGTCGGTGATGAGCTCGTCGAGCACGCGCACGGTTTCCGGGAGGGGGGTCTTGAGGTCGCCGTGGCCGTAGAGGAGTTGGGCTACTGTGGGGAGGTAAAAAAAGAGGGGGGGTTAGTGTGGGGGACATGGAAGGAAAGGGAGGGGAGAGAAAAAGAGGGGGGGAAATGGGGAGGGGGGGAAAAAAAAGAAGAGACGTACGTTCGTTGTGGTTAAAGTTCATTTTGCCGACATTCTTGCCGGCGCGAGCGCGGGGTTCCATGGTGGGCTGGGGGTGGGTGGGCTTGAGGCCCGGAGTGTGAGGGTGGTGATGTGGTGATGGGAGAAGTTGAAGTGGATGGAAGTGGTGGTGGATTGAGGTCGCGGTTCGTAGTAGAGATGCGTTGTGGCGAGGTAGTGGTTTGGTTGGGAAACGGAACGGGATCCTGAGTTGTTGGATGGCCGTCGGTAGAGGTCCAAGAGAGACTAGGAAGTTCGAAATCGAAGGTTGGTGCGCTTTGAAGCTTCGAGTTGCGCGGGGTCGAGAGCTCGATCAGCCTTGTCGCGTTAAGTGGTGGAGGAGCGCAGTAGGTTTGACAACTGAGAAAATGCAGCGCGGGATTAATCGAGCAAAAATGGTAGGCTGTACGATAGTTGTCTAGTTGACTGAGAAGAGCATTCAGCCCGGTCAATACGTTCCGGATTTGGCGTCTTCTCTGAGGACAGGTCGGAAGTTGAAAACGATGACGATGGATCGATCAACAATGAGGCTCCGAAATGCCAAACTAAGAAAGGCCCCCAAGGCCCCCCAACGCTGCCAGGAACCCCTGCCTTGTGTAACCGTGGCTCCACAAGACGGTATGGGGTCCAATGACCAATCAGCTCTCAGTCTGGTCACATCGATTGAAGAGCGAAGAGCTGAAGCTGTGCGCGCCCCGGGGCGTGAGACTGCTGAGCGGCACCCCTAACGACGCTGAAAGTTCAGTGTGGCATTTCGCAGCCTCGCGGGCCTCTTTTGCCCTGGAAGCCGTGGAAGGAGCTATGACACCCTGGCCTTCACAATCACCACTGACTACACCTACGTAACCACCAACACAACTTCACGACACCTCCACCCGCGATATCCAAGGACGACGAGCGACGAGACCTTTGACAGATTTCCCGATAACGAGAATCTCTGTTCCCCGATAACCTCACCATAGTCTGTCCCGTAATCCAAAGCGCCCACCATGGTATGTCACCCGCAACGTCATGGCGCATCACCTCCCATCGTATCCCATCACATCATCGCTAACCACTTTTCTCTTCGTAGACCGCGCTCTTCAACTTCCAATCCCTCCTTCTAGTCATCATCCTCCTCGTCTGCACCTCGACCTACATACATCAGATGTTCCCCGCGATTCTCGACCGGAACAAGGATGGGTGAGTTGCCTTTCCCCTTTTTAGCGATGGACCCGGATCCTCTGCCTCGACACAGCACGAGATTTGGGAAACATGGCGGGTTTTAAGGAGAGACAAAAGATAAAAAGGAGCCGGTGGACGGAACGACATGCTGACATCAAATCGAACAGCTTGATGGGCATCTTCTGGAAGTGCGCGAGGATAGGCGAGCGGCTGAGTCCGTATGTCAGCATATGTTGTATCTTCATGGCGGTATGTTTCCCCGTTTGTTCCACAAAAATCCACTGTCTGTTCTAGACCAAAGAGGCTAATAAGACATGTTGAATAGTTCTCCATGCTTGTTGGCAACTAAACAAATCTTTCCCTTGTTACCTCGACAGGAATACACGTTTTTATAATGCTTAGCGCTTGACAGCCACGTGGTGCTGCGCCTTTTAATCATAAACTTGGAGTTGCAGGAGGGAATTTTCATACTGGGTTTCCACTAAAAGAAAAGTATGAAGAGAAGAGCATCGGAGAAAGCAACAGCCCCGGCGACATGAGGATGGACCAAGGACACCAATGCCGACGAACTTAAAAGAGACACTCAAGAGTGAAACAGGCGGATGACAATCAGGAAATGGAAGACAACAATGGAGATGACGATCTGGCGTGCTCGGGGACACCGACACTTTGCGACTATCGACGCCCAGAACTCAGCACATCCGGCCAATCCCTCTCGGTAAAGCGAGATCGACAGGGTCTTTGTGGGACTTGGAAGCAGTGGACGCCCTATCGACAATGCTGGACTCCATGATTTCACCGAGATGGGATCCGAGCGAGCTGAGCCGGTTTATGACTGTTCTACACGACACGGCGAGGCTCGAACAACACGAGAAGGAATATGGGATCATCGTGGCTGAGATATCACTAGTGGATAACATGGTATCAAACTGGGTTTGCTTGGCCAAAAACGCAGACAGTTCCACGCTCTTGTTGCAGTCACCGCTTTTGCGTCTGGCTTGCTAGGTTGAGTACGGCCACGAGGTAGTTAACGCCTGGTCTTCGGTCAGTTCAAGAAGGTTCTGGTATGGTTCTCAACAGGCTATGGCTTGACTATCAAGGTTGCGGATCCTTCATCAGACTTGGGCGGGATGTCCTGGATGATCGCCGCCACATCCCTCTCTTTGAGAGACCAAATGAAGAGAAAATGATACATTCAAACCCCCCAATGTCCAAGATTGTTGGCTAAACAGGGTGTCCGCAAAATCTGTGCTATGGTCATACCTTCTGCAACTGTTTGCCCTGGATCTTCATTCTTCTCCTGCTCCCTCTTTGACGACTTGTTTCAGTCATGTCTGCTGATATCACCTCACCGCGATAAACAATGGTAGACCGCAATAATGCTGTTAACATATTTTGTTTGCTCGCGGATGCTCTTTCCTCCTAAATTCTATTCTCTCCAAAGCTCCACGGTTGGTGATCCCAGATTATGTTATAAACTTCCTTGGCCACCAGTGAAAGGGAGGCAGGTGATAGCCGCCTGACTCGACTTTATCACTTCGCATTCACACAAAGCAAGTCGC
This sequence comes from Neurospora intermedia, assembly GCA_037102815.1. NCBI lineage: Eukaryota > Fungi > Ascomycota > Sordariomycetes > Sordariales > Sordariaceae > Neurospora > Neurospora intermedia. The sequence goes on along the minus strand of BTPP01000012.1, from coordinate 686,555 downwards.
CCTTAATGTCTCTTTCTCTCTATCCCTCTCTTTTTCCTTTGTCTCCTCACCGTTCGTGGTTTCTCACCTGCCAATTTTTTTTGTGTTGGGTAGAAGAGGCTCAAGTCATTCCGGCATCTATGACCAGAGGAGCTCTCTCATATAAGTCCAAAAATAGCCCAAGACAAGCACATACGACCATACCCACTGGAAAACTCGGGATCCCGTCCGCTCTCCCATAGATAAGCCAGTGAGGGCCAGACTAGTAGTTGGGTCGGTGACGACCAGCGAATCCCTGGTGTTGTATGTTCTTTGTTTTTTTTTTCCTTCCTGTTCTTTTTGTTATAGACGACGAACAATCAAGAGGGTAATTTCCCACCGTGTCTATGTCCCTGTCGGAAAATGAAAGAGTAATCGGGTTGCTGGATTCCATTTAGTCCATATGTTGTCAGACACCCAATGCCATGAGCGAGGTAGATCTGGATATAACATATTGAAGCAAAGATACATCTATGTTCGCAGTTGAATTTGATGTGATCTCGCTGTTACACGAATGGTGAGCTCTTTCCATTTTCTGTCTACTACTACCATTTGTTGCAAGATCTTTTGTTCATTCTCATCGCCCATCTTTCACGACGGGCAGGGTTAATTTGTACATCACTTCATATCACATTGATCAAGTTGTATATACTTTACGCAGCATTCACCCAGGTGGGATCTCCACGACAGACCAAACCATGAACCCGATGGATATATCATCATCTTTCACCGAGGATACCTACCTTACTCATCAGCTTTACACCTCGTGATAGCGTGTTGGCGTGTTGTTCATTCGCATCCCAAACTCTTGAGAACCGGATCCTAAGCAACAGACCTTCTACGATTCTCCGGCTCTATCAGATGGGAGCGGAAACCGCTTCCTTCATGTAAATGGAAGGCAGATTTGATGGCCATGTATAGGTGAATAAAGCTCCCAAAGGATACCAAAGGTGTTCGTAAGTTTTCTGCTGCTTTCACTCTTTCCTACATAATTACCTGTGAAAATGTTTTGACTTCTACCGAAAAGAAGATAGACATCAAGATGAAAATTCAAAAAAAAAAAAAAAAAAAAAAAAAAAATACTCAGAGTGTCAACCACAGATCGCGACTGTTACACTTCCCATTCAAGACTTCTTCTTCGTGGATATTCTGACCAACACCATGGAGACGTCGGCTCAAACCCATCCACATAAACGTGATCATGGTCGTCGGTGACTACATATACCAGAGAACAGTGAAACCTCAGAAGCAAGTCACCTGGAACTACAGACATACAGCAGGTGATGGTATAACCCACCGAACCGAACCGACTCTCCATAGGTACACTTTTCTTCACAAGCCACTCAAGGCGAGGAGGTATGTCTGAGGCGGCGGCGGCGGCTTTGCATCGCGACACAGTAGTGTAGTGGGTGGGTGGCGTAGTTCTCGGTCCTACGACGACTCGGGAGGGACCTCGAAAGGAACATAGGAAGACGGGAGGGAATACCTACCTACCTAGCTTCACATCATATACAGGTATGATAGTAGCCAGATATCTAGGTACTCAAATCGATGCCCTTGGTAGAGCAACGAAACAACGCAAGAAGACCTTTCTGCCATCCTTATGTAGTTCCATATCAACCCTCCTCCTCCTCCTCCATAACCATCGTAGTGTCGTATAACTTGAGAGGGGAGCTTACTCACCTCACTTACCGTACTCACCCTACTAACGTACTTACCTTACGTACCGGACCAGAAATTCCGCGGCAGTCTAATTGGCCATTAGATCAAACCCAACGAAGCTCATGAAGGAGTGATGCTAAGAGGTCTGTAGTCTCGGACTAGCCCCACCACCACCACCACCACCACCACCACCACTACCAACTGTCACTGACAGTCTGACACAGTTGTTGACGATCACGTACACTATAGGGGTAATTATGAAACATGCACTAATAGTGTATACTTGTAAAGCTTTGGAAAGAGCTGGTTACACATGAAACTTTCGTGGCAGAACATTCTCAGTACACAGCTTAGTAGCGTACGTAAGCGTGGCTGTATTGTAATGTACGTGGTTGATTGGTTGTTCTCGAGTATGGAATAGAGATGCCTCAAAGCTCAGGTCATCGATGGGCACTAGGAAGTGAAAGGAGACTTTCGAGGCGCGATAGCTGATATTGAAACGCAACTCGAGGATGTTGCATCTGAAGGGGGATTGTGCAGCAAGATTGACGAGTTGGTCCAACGTCCAATGTTCAAGGTTCGACCTAGTGATCCTGCGGCGCGGCAACGGCAAAGGGCGAAAAAGGACGGCAGCGAGCGGCGGCGGCGGCGGCAGCGGCGGGATCGGATCGGATCGGATCGGAGTCGGAGGGTTGTAAGAAGGGTTGGTTGTTTGGGTGTGTTTGAATCCGAAGCCGCCCCCCTCCCCTCTTCTTGAGGCACCCGCATCTTGCAAACGCCGCATCATCCAGGTGCAGCACGGCAACGTTTGGAGAGGAGAGCACCGCACTGATACTGATTGATGGTGCGCGGCGGGCTGGTCTGAAACTCTTTTTCTTCTTCTCTATTCATGCGGAACATCATTCACTTTTCATTGAAGCCAATCCAGCCATTCGTGGCGATTTGATTTAATTGATTGCCTGTTTGTCGCCTGACTCGGCAACATGCCTCACACTTGTAAGAGACACAGAGAAGCCAGAGCGAGGGAGGCCGGACCCGGACGGAACCAGCAAACTCCTTCAAAGCGGGGTTGGGGAAAGTATGAGAGTGCGTGAATGTGAGGAGTGTGGATGAAAATTTGAGAAAAAAGAATAAAAAAGAGGGTGCGTACGCAAGAAGGCGTAACGGCTCCCAGCATGGCTTGTGTGATATCGTGATGCTGTTGTGTCTAATTTGCTTCCTTCCCAAAGCAGTGCCGGGCAGCAAATGTGTGTATGTCGTCACCCTTGCGGCGTCCGGTCATTCATTCATCTGGATGGACTGCGTGTTAGGTATTGCTTGACTGCTTTCCTCCTCCTTGGCTGTTTCTCTGTCCTGTTCCTCTTGTCATCATCTCTGCCACGGCACAACACAGAGCGAGAGGATCCACGTCTTTCCGTCATTGTCTCAGTGAGTGTGGTATCGGCTTCCATCAAGACAGGCTCAATAGGTTTGTTGCTGTTTTTTCTGTAACAAACTATATGACTCGCGGGTCGCGTAGCAGGATTTTTTGTGAAATTCGCTGCTGCGGGCGCTCAGGTGGCCGTGTTTAGGCTCGGCTGTGACAACTCACCTGGCAGTAGTATGTTTGACGAAACAAGCACCGTCCACCGAGCGGCGGCGGCAGCAGCGGCAAGTACTGGGGATGTAAGAGAAAAAGAGATAAGAGTAGGTTTCATTGTGGATTGTTTATGCGTTTCGACGCGACGCTGCTTCCCTGTGGAAAGGCACATTAAGAACAAAAAAAAACAAAAAAACAAGGCTGGGTTTGTGTGGTGGCACCGATCACGGCGTCCAAACAGTCTGCTTGTTGTTGCTGCGTAAACTTGCCAATGGAGATTTTCCTAATGCGCTGATATGCATCTTTGAGTACGAGGCAAGCCGACGCCAATGCGAGGCCAACGAAGGAGGATGGGGGTCATCTCGAGATAGCGGTCCTTCGATCGATGCAGCTCCCATTGTCCATCATCAATCGTTTGTTGAGGTTTCTGGGTCCCGGTCACTTGACGGCGCCATCATCATCGTGAATGTTATTGTCAAGGCACTACACTAGAGGCGTGTATCGCATTGCAGCAACCCGCGAATTGTCAACCGAGGAGAGCGTGGTCTGTGTTCAGCATGAGCTGGCCTTGGCGAGTGACGACCTTCCATGGATGGCTTCAATGACAAGCAGTCCGTCCCGAAGTCAGATACAGAGGTGGTGAAATGGTCGCCGAAATGGAAATGCCAAAAAAAAAAAAGGAGTAAAAAGTGGAGGTGCTTCGCTTCAGTGGTTGCCCTCTGCTGTAACCCGCGCTTCGGTAATCGGCCACCAATATTTGACAGCGTTGTTGTACCCCCCCAGCTGACCCAAGTTTTCAGAAAAGTGGCCAGCGATCCCCATCTTATCTGTTCTGCAACCAAGTCCCGTGACCGGAAAGGTCCTGTATCCGGATGTGCGGTGCTGCTCCAAAAATATGTGCCGTTCCTGTTTCTTTCTTAGCGACAACGACAACAACGATAACAACTCATTTAAGCGTCAAGCCACTTATGCATGTACAGAGTCTTGGCGTTAGACTTGGTAAAAACGAGTTTCTTTCACCGGCTCCTCATGGGGACTTCCCTTCCGTCGACCGAAAAGCCTTCAAGAAGGCCCGAGTCGCTTGGCACATCGCTGGACTTGAAGATCGTGCGGACCATCGACCTTGGAAATCTCAACCCAACAAGACAAACCAGAAGAAAAAAAAAAAAAAAAAAAAAATGTTGGAAAAAAGGTTCGGATATTCTTTCACCCAAACGTCCAAAGACCAATTTGGGTTTAGTCAAGTATGTCGGCCACATGGACGTTGCTGGGATTAACGACCCGCTTGGATGGACAGCCCTGTCTTTTCTTTCATTTGGTACCGAATTGGATCCAGCGCCATCCACAGGGCCCAGCCAGGTACCCATCCAGGAACATCCATGCTTGGGCGTCGTGAATCCGAAATTGGCTTCCAGAACGGCATACGCAACTTTTTTTTTTTTTTTTTTTCCTCTCCAGTATCGAAACGCCGTGTTCGGATATTGGTATGGGATATTGAGTGGCAGTGTGGGAGCCGGAGTGGGTGACTAGGTAGGTACACTACAGTACAGAAAATGGGAAAGTGGTGGCATCATACACTACTTCTTTTTTCTCCTCTTTGCACCCCATGGGCCCCATGGGAATGAACGGATCGCCCCAGTGTCGCTTACGGTTCCGTTGTAATGATGGAGGTGAGGGTTCTCTTTGATGAGGACACGAGGTCAGTCACCATGATTGATGGCTCACAGTCGTTTCCAATCTTTGGCCGGGACATCATACTGCGTAGGTGTACAGTAGATGCAACCCAAAGCATGTCGACGATCAAATAATAGGATGATGATCTCGCACCTGCAATTTGCCATTGTCCGGTTTGTTTGAGAGCTCTCCTTCCATATTGACAATGAAAAATGAGAGTTCCTGATTTATCCATCACCCACAGAAATCTTATGGTTACGAAGCAAGCATTGCAACACCACACATCATCACGCACACGAAACCTGCCCAGCTGTAACCCATGTCCGAACCGCCCACATCCCGAATGCCCTTGTCGAAAATCAAGAAAAAAAAGAAGGAACAAAAGAATAATAACGGGTTGAGGGCCTACTGGATACGGAACACGGGGCCGCCGCCCACCGAGGCCCCGGTCTATGACATGTCTAAAAAAACAAGATGCTGGAAACATTAATGAGAAGCGAACCGAATCCGCGCCATCAATTCTTTACTGTGTACCCCCCTCCTGGGGAATGATGATGAAGCCGTCCGGGCCGGGGACCTCAACGAGAGAAAGGATACCGGTGGTCCGGTGGTGGTGTGGTGGTGTGGTGGTGCCCGGGACGGGCGGCGGATCCTCCGTCAAGCCCCCCTTCTAAGACCACCAGTCCCTGTTCCTGGGACATCTGTTGGTTCACGATGCCTGACGAGACCAATGAATGTCACAAATAGTGGCGTGCGAGGCGTGCGAGTTTTCGATGTTCGGCGTTCATCAAAAAAATTTGTGATGCTGCATGCTGATTAATTTCATCTTGCATGTGTTCTACACTACATATCCCTCAGCTATGGAGAAAGTGTAGTGCATGCGGAAACACTAGTGTTAGTCGGGTACGTATCGTATCCAAACTTCGCAAAATACGAGCACACACCTCTCTGCTGGGGTTACGGCTCGGAATTGAAGTAATGTGACGGGACCGGTTATGTGATCTGATAAAGTGCCGCTTCGATAGTGTGATCGGGTACTCACTCCATACAGAAAAAACTTTCACACAGCACACACACTCAGTGGATGGTGATCATGTCACTGCTTCGCGCCGTCGTCATGTCATATCATGTCATGTCAGCTCAGCTCAGCTCAGTGGACGAGCCAAGGGGATGGTATGCCCATTCGCAAAAACACGGCCTGGCAATTCGCTGTACTGTAGTGTCCATATGTACATCCACAACAATCATAGTCGGATACGGCCCGATCGAGTGACTCGAGGAACGGCAAAGGAGTGGAGATCTTCCCCGGGACTTGACGGGGCCATCACACGTGGTGGTGAGTGGTGTACTATGGTATGTAAAGGGTGAAATTAACCTACGTACAGCCAATCTTTAATTACCAGATTCCAACCTGTTATTGTTTTACACCTGTGTTGTGCTGTGTTGTGCTTCATGCTGTGTTGTTATTCTTTCTATGATGAAGTACCAATAAAACCCTCTGATATCCGTCATGACGGCGTTTCATACTTCGGTGAAAAAGGTCCTTCCTCAAGATACGAGCGAATACCTGTAGGTCAAATTGCCAAGAATCTTAGCGATCCACTCTCATGCAGCTGAGTGAGTGGGTATTTGTGGGGCTCGCTTCTTTTGGTGTAGCCGATGTGGACTTGTGGTCTTTGTGCGTGGCCCAGCTTGTTCAGGTGTGCTGACTGAGCTGAAAGGAAGGCGAGCGCGGAGGGCCCGGAGAAGCAACTTCCTCCCGTCAGGGCATTCCTTGATGGCATTGGATTGTACCTGAATGCTGAATGGCAAAATGCGAACCTGGATGAAGACTGGAGAAGAGTTCTACACTAGTGTAGGTCCTCTACGTATTTGGTTCTTGACAAGAAGAAAAAAGAAACGAAATGTGATCTGAGCAGCTTGGGTTCCAAGATCTCTTCTCGTCCACACATTGCCATCCTCCCACTTGGTAACCCTTTGTGCAAATCTTGCGAAGCTGCATCTTTTCTTTCTTTTCCTTCCACTCGGTATCCTGACTGGAGCATGATGCTGATAAATCTGCGCCGCTTTCACTCCCGCGAAATCCTCACAGGAATCACCCTTCTCCAGACATCATATGGAGTTGAGGATTTTCTATGGAGCCCCTCCCTTTTCTCCACGATGATTGATGGCCGTTGGACATCACGGAACTCGCTCCGTCCATTGAAAGAATACAAAGGTACACGAACTGCGCTAGTATAGTCCCACGCAAACTCCGTACCTGTGCAGCAATGATCCTCTTCTCAGTACGGCATAGCGTGCAGCTTTCAGTCCACTATCGTGAACCGTCGTTGATCAGGAGCCGACCAATGACCATCACCAAGTTCAAGAACCACGCAGGCCTAGCAACGATAAGTTCCACTTGCTGCATCTCTTGATTGCACCACCCATTCACCCACAACCATCAACGCATGCACTTCCCGCCTCCGAATTTTCTCTTTTCGACTTTGCTTCCCGGGGTTTGTTTTCTCGGCGGAAAAAGTCATTCGTTCGCTCGTTCCTCTATCCGAGTCATTGGAAGTCAATCGCTCACCGCAGACGAAACCGCTCAAGGTGAGAGGTCCGGAGAAGCGGAAGTGTAGGAGGCGACGACGACGATGACGATGGCGCAATGCAGATAGATGCTCGCCCGCCCGGCAAATGCAGGAGTGAAAAAGTTCATCCCAAAACACGCCAAGACCTCGATCAGATGGCACCCAAGCAAAACCTAACTCACCGTCGGTTTTTTCTTCCTGGTCGTCGACGACCGTTTGATTCTCGTCAATGATCTTGCAGATGGAATCGATTTCCGGTTTAGTTGGGGGGATGTTTTACAACAGCAACAACAACAACCTTTATACCCTTACCCCTGCGTTCGCTAGCATTGGGACTTGAGCTCGACTATCGACGTCCATCAAGAAAATCTACATACCTTGAGCTGGGGAAAAAGGGTCAAAGAAAGGTCGGTATGTATAAGACGTTGATCTTCGGACGGCAAAAAAGAAAAAAAGGGAAGAAAATTGAACAATGAAGGGGCCAATGTACATGAAAGAATGAAACAAACGATACACTACACCACTACATTACACCACAGGCCTTTTTGCCCAGCGTCCATCCGTCCATTTCAGCTGCCAGGGCCCTTCAACACAAGTTCCAGCGGTGACAGACCCCCCCTACCAAACAGCCAGCTCGGCACAATTCCGCACATTATGTTCGCTTCCATTTGCGTGCAACACTGGATGATGTTCGCCTCATATTGTCACCTTGTCATTTCTTTTCACGGGTGTGGTTCTCGTCAGGGTCCCTTATTTGACCGGACAACAATACTACACAAAACACCACGCCTTTCCACGGATTCTTTGTGGAGAAACTGCACTTTTCCGTATGATCTTCATCGTTCAAGATCGGCTACAATACTATAGTGTACGCTTTGTGCTGTCGGTCCGTCGGTTAATACACACGCTTCACTAGAGTACATACGGCACGGAGCTTCCGCGCCGTGAAGCATAGAATAATTACTTACCATCCGGTTCCGCCATGTAAAATACATATTTACTACAGCGTTACGGGACGGGAACCCAAGAAGAAAACCGGGTGGGGTCGGGTGGAATCCGGATGAAAGTCGGGCGGCCTTTGGGAAGTTAAACGGGTTTAACAGCTAGCTGGAGAGGAGCATGCATAATCCTCAAACGTACGTTTATTCTCCTCATCTTCAAAAATATTCTGGGAGGACAAAGTATAATATGCATAAAGTGGGCATTACCAAGGGAACTAGTTTTCAAACACTTGGAGACAATCGGTACGTCCCTTTGACAGTCGATACCCGTATTCAACTATACGTGTAAGATAACCCATTCTCAGACTTCTTGGCTCGTCACGGAAATCACCGATACATACCTACCTAGTACGTAGCGTATCGCAAAACCACCGAGAGCGACCCGGCCGTTGTTACACACAGATCTTCAAAAGGATCGACCAAACATAGGTAGGTAACAACTTGAAACAAATGACCGCTTTCGGGCAGCGGATTTACCTTTTCGCCTTCCTTCTGCTTAAGATTTTCTTTATACTTCCCTCCCTCTCCCTCTCACTGCGCAGGTAACTACACTATTATGCCAGAAAGCAAAACAAGGCGAACTAGGGCATGCTGGGCACGCAACGAAGTAGGACTACCATAAGTAGGTAGCCAGCTATCAGCCAAACACAAAGCACGACAGCCTCGGATCCAAATAGCCGCATACCTCTAGGTAGCAATAGTAGTAAACTCGGAACGACACTACCTACAGTACTACATCACCAAACTTGACGACGCAGTATGTAGGAGGAAGGTGCAGGTGATGGTTAAGAGCAGAAGTCGGAGTTAAGCTCCCCTCCCTTAAGTTCTCATTCATCACTGCAGTGTACTCACGAGATGCGCGGCAGTCCACTACCTACCTACCTACCTACCTACACGACAATATACAAATAATAGGTTGGGATTCAAGTTATCAGCATCTACTATCTACCCCCAGATAAGATGAGATGGAGATGGCCTCCAATTCCTTCAATTCAATTCAGTTCAATTCAGGCAACGAACTCGCCAGCGCCAACCCACACTACCAAGGAAGGGGCCGATGCACTCATGAAGCGATTCCTACAGTAGTAGATCCCCCCGGTACCCCCCCGTTTTCTTGGCGGCTCTGCTGCTGCTGCAGCGGTAGCGGTAGTCTACACTACCATTTGTCGTCGTCGTCGTTCGAGGCTGCCGCGCCGCTCCGGCTGGCACCTTGTTGTGGTAGTGGTGGTGGTGCTGGTTAGGCTGTTGTTTCGTTTCGTTTCGTTCACCGCTAGACTGCGTGATGCTGGCTACCTACCTACCACCACAGCACAGAGTGAGTGAGCGAGTGAGCGAGCTGCAATGCTTGTATGTACTAACTAAGCTAACTAGGTAAACTGACGCCTTGCAACCTTCGCAGGGAGCAAGGGCAAAGACAAAACAAGGGTCTATTAGCCCTGTTATTGGAAGGTTACATATACCTGTTGACAGACAACTCGTGAGTAGTGAGGAGGGAGGTTCGTTCGTTCGTGAGGCGTCAGCCAGCCAGCTTGAGGCTCACTCACATGCTACACTACCTGATCTAGTCTACTGCGTAGGGCAAGGGTAAGGATCCCATCCGATAGACTACTACCTCTACGTAGTGTACATGACGATAGGCGATGAGCGGTTCGTCGACGACACGCGGATGGACGGATTGGATGTATGGATGGCGAAATTTGTACAAGCGTAGTGTAGCGTAGTTCGTTGCGAGCTGATGAGCTGAGCGGGCGGGCCGGTAGGCTGACTGGCCACGGGATGTCCCGAAGAACCGAACGAAAAAAAAACCTTCTTCTTCTTGTTGTTCTTACGAATCAGGGCACCCACCCACGATCGAGTTTCGCCTCACGTTTTATGGGTTACCTGGTTACGTACCTCTAGTGTACGTAGTGTAGTGTACTTTTTTTTTTTTCTCAACTTGCCCGCCTGCCCGCCTGCCCGCCCGCTCATCCCGCATCCAATGTACCAGGCTTGGCCTTGCCTGACCTGGCCCAAGAAGGCAACTTCTCCGGGATTTCTTTCTTCGAAGAAGTGTCATGGAAGCTTTTTCGATGCGGAAAGACTCCATTCAGATTTTGATCTTAACTCAATTTTTCAAGGAACCCGAAATCGGGGGTCTGACCGTACCGTCTGATGCCCCCTCCCCCCCCCCCCCCCCCCCTTCTCCAAGATCACAAAGATCCCCACCGGCCCGGGTCGTCTTCCCGGCCGACGAGCGGCGACGGCAACAGTGACTGACTGTAGTGTCAGGTACGGAGCGTACTCGCGGTATTGTACCGCAGTACGTACACTACCTACCTACAGTGTAGTATGTTAGAGTGCGTAAATTACCAGACTGTAAAGTCTAATACGCCGGCACACACGCAATCAAGGACTAAGACATTATGGAGGTACATTCCGGGACTGGCACTACACACAGTAGATTAGGTATGTAGGTCAGTTAGGTCCTCGACACTCGCTCGGACGCTGGTGAGGCGTTGCAAAACATTCATCCAGAATTTTGGGTCGAAAGTGCGTGCCTGCCTGAACCCCAGAACCCCAAAGGTTTGAGGCGAAAGTTGAGGCGTTAAAGGTTCGCGTTCCCGATTTTGGTAAAGCGTGCCGTGTGCCTGTGCCTACGGTGCCTGTGCCTGTGCCTGTGACAAAAACGTGTACGGGATGTGAGGAAAAGTTGGGGACTTTTGAGGGGGGAAACTACCTAAGTAGGTACACTAACGAAGGAGCCTCTCTCGGAAAAGGCCTTCAGGGCAGGATTGGGATTGGAGGGGGGGTGTTTGAATTGTGCGTTCATGACTCTCGGTCGGTCGGTCGCGCGCTCGAGTCCAGTCTCGCACAGTCAATATTACCGGTCTATTCCCTGTAAGGTTTTACAATCAGGGCTAGGTTAGGTAGGCATGGGCGGGCGGGTGTCTCCAGGTTCTTGTTCGGAGTTCATTGTTCATCATCATCACATCGCTGTTTCGGTATGCACGGCACCAAAGCGTAACACCTCCCGTCGTTCGTCTCCCCCCCCCCCCATCCGTTCCCCGTTCTTCACTACACTACACTACACTACACTAGGGAGGTTCGCCATCACCAGCCGGGCGGCGGCCGCCAAACCCAAGCTGGTTATCGTCGATGATGATGATGATGATGATTGATGATGTGGCTCGCCGGCGACAGAGACAAAAATCTGCGACAAGGACAACGCAGAGCAGCAGAATCTGAAGCAATCGGGTCAAAAAGAAAAGGTCGGGATGCGGCGGCAACGAGACCTGATCTGACGACCAAGCCCGCTTGGCTGGTGTGGTGCCTGGGGGATCCAATTCCAATGGGATGCCAATGTCGTTGTGTGGTGGGGATGGCGCTATTCCGACGACGCTTGCACACCGCAAAACAGCAAGCAATGCAGTGGTGTTGGATCGCGTCGATGTGGGTGTGTTGGGTTCGGTTGTTTTTGCTGCATAATGGTGCTGGCAGGTGGCTAGTGTCGTAGGGAGCTGGAGTATGGGGCGGGGGGACCACTTCCAAGGGGGAGGGGGATGGGGGGGGGGGGGGGTTCCATTATACATTGGCTCCGTCGTTATCGACGATGCAGTCATGTTAAGAAAAAAAGGGATTCAAGGAACAATTGTCATTGAATGGGGCCGCAATTGCCCTTGATATCGATTTTGTTTCATCCCATTGTCAGGTTGTTTTTGTCGTTGTCGTCCGTTGTCGTTGTGTTGTTGTTGTGGTCCAAGTGTCAAGTCTAGAAGTTGGTGCATCCGCCGCTGCTGCAGGTGATGTGCTCAGTCGTTTTACATGACCCGTCGTCTCTCAGTCTCGTCTTTGAAGGCGACAGACATCAAACAGGAACAAACTTGAGACCGACCGTGACAGAAAATGTGCTTTGTTTCTTTTGGCTTGGCTGAACTGAAATTCTGACACTGCCTGGCACCTGCGCTGCCTGACATTTGCCAGCTGCTTGTACTTCGCAGCTTACACCACGCACTCAGGCACAATGTTCAGGTGCATCCATCACAGGAGACAGCCCCGGATTAATGTCAAGGTAAGGCAAAAGCATGGAAGGTAAGGCAAGGCAAGGTAAGGCGGTGCGCGCTGACGGGTGGGCCAGGCACCGATCCGCCCTTCCTTATAACTCCCGTTAACAAATTCCACACGAGTCCGGTCGCCTCGCCTGAAATGGTGGACTCCTCCAACAAGGGAACCTAACTCGCCTCGGCCGAGATCCAAAGCGGTCCACTCTCGCATTCAGCACCTATGGACTGGACGAGGAGAGCACGACGCTAGGATACAAGGAGTTGATGTTTCTAGTGTAGGGGCCCGGGAAAGAACAGAAGGGGGAACGACCTACCTGCACAGTGGTGTTGAGGGAGGGGGGTGTCCTTAACAAACTGAAGGTCCAAGCCCACTTCTTTACAGCTTTGTGTAATGTTTCTTTCTTTCACTTCACTGCAGGCGCAAGCCCCAGCTCAACAACACCTCAGCAGCCACCACACACACACACACACAAACCTCTTACAGGTAGTAACATGGCTGCTAAAACATGTCAGTGCTCAGTCCATTCATCCCATTTGCTAAAGGAGGGCGGTAGGTGCATGCAAAGTCGCAATGGCTGCAGTGTCAATCTGCGTCTGCGCCAGTGCACCCGACCGCCGCAGAAGATGAGATGAGACGGCTGTACTCTAGTGTACGCTAGGTAGAGTTAGAGTGGGTGCATTGGTGGGAGTGGATCGATGCCCTTTGCACCTCTGGAAGGAAACCTGATGCGCTGGATGGATGCGATGCGATGCGATGCGAGCGTGCTGGTGGTGCCCGTGTGCCCGTGGCCCGTGGGTCAATCAATCAATGTGTGTATTGGGAGTGGTTATGGTCATGTCACTGGACCTTCACGACAGATGACTTGAGAAAAAGGGCGCAAAACACGCGGACGACCCGACCTCACACACCATCTTTTAGTTGCAGGGTCAATTGTTGAACCCTGGATCGAAGAGCGATGGATATCAAGTAATTGGATATGGGATGGGACAAAACACTGCACGGTCATGGTTACGGATGGGAAAGAGGACGGAGGCGGATGCAGTGGCCCTTTGTAGGTATCTTTCATTCACAACTTTTGGCGACCCCCTTCCCGTTCTGACCTTGCCGTGACCTCTTCATTCATTCAGAACTCCATCAACCCCTGGTGGCCCCACACCCACCCTCCTCCACTCCGTTGCCGCATCGGTCGCTACGTCGCCGTTTGGGACCCGGCATTGTGTTCCATGTCAGGTCCATCCAGGTGGACGGTACCTTTTCACTCGTTCTGTGCTAGTGCGCACCAGTGTGTGTGCGTGGTGTGTAAGTTACAGTATGTACAGGCTCCTTCCTGTTTCCGCCTCCGGCATCGTGTGAAGGCAAGAAAGGAGGAGACATGGAAGCCGGACCACTGGGCTCTCTTCCTCCCTTGGTACACCAAGTAGGATAAGCTCTCGTAATATTACTCGACATGGTGTACATTGGCATCCATCCATCCTTGTACACACACGCCCCCCTTTCCTTAGACGCTCCCGCCCTTTCTTTCCACTTTTACTCTTTACTGCGCTTTCCGTTTCCTCGACTTCCATCACTACACACACCCGCTTCCAGATTCCTCACTGTGTTCTGCTCTGTTCTGCTTAATTTTCCGTTTGCTTGTTCTCCATTTCGTCTCGACTTTTGCACACAAGTTCAAAGGCAAACCAAACCCCAAACTCCTCCTTCTCCCCCCATCATCCCTCGTCCCAACCTTTGCGAGAAGTAAGGGGATAGTACGAGACAGGAAACCAACAACAACCTCCTCCATCACGCCGTCACCAACACTCAACTCACCCTAATACTACTACTACTACTAATCAACCCACCCGGCGCCACAAACACACGGCCCTTCAACGACTACACTACAACCTACCATCGAAATACCAAAGCACTGGTCTGTCTGTAATCTGTGGCAAGACACCGCCTCTTCTCGCCCAACCAAGTCCCAACCTTGAAGGCCCCCAGGTCACCGGCTTTTCATATAAGCTGCCCTCCTCAGCCAACACCACCACCGACAGTACCTTTATTAATCCGTCTTGGCCGCGCTCTCGTGTCCCAACCCATCCCTGCTTGCTACTGCAATCACCCATACACACACCGTATACACGACACACACACAACACACACACACACACACGACTTCTCTCTCTCTTGGATACTCAAGTCTTCGAGGACGCCGATTGCTGCCGAGTACCCAAACCACCAGCACCACAGCAGCAGCAGCAGCAGCAGCAGCAGCAGCCACAAGACTTTCTGCCGGTAAGCGGCTTGTTCTCTTCGCTTTGCTACATGGCCGTCACATTACACAAGCACACATCCTCCCCCTCCCACGCCCAGGGTCTTCTCATTCCTTCGTCCTTGGTCCAGTCGCTCCCTGCAGTGTACGCCAAAGACGGGCTTCCCTATCACAAGATACAAGGGCCGCCACGGCTGCAGTCTATGCCCCTTTCCGCCTTTCCGCAGGCACTCAGTCCTTTTCCCCCCATCCATCCCTTCGTTGCCTTGTTTGCACTCCTCTCGCATGCAGCAGCCTTTTGGTGATACACCTTGCTAACATGCATGCCACGAACAAAGGTCTTGGTCGCATTCATAACTGGTCCATTCGCCCTACCCATTTCCCCGGGTTTCTCTGGACTCTTCCTCCTCACCGATTTTTCCCTATAATTTCACCCGTCGTCGCTCACGTAGCTTGGCTCCAGCAATACCCTCAAAAGATCAAGGATAGTCAAACTTCAAAATGGGCGAACAAGGCGCAGGCGGTGGCTTCGAGAGCCACTTGTCTACTCACAGGCGACAGGACTCCACGGCCGAGGAGCCCCTACCGACAGAGACCGTCCCCGAGACGCGCAACCCACCCCAACAGGCCGAACAGGAAGATCAGATCATGCAAGAGTTCTCCAGAGTATCGAGGGAGCTGGCCACAGATGGAGGAGAAAGCACGGCTTCAACACCGGCGGCAGAGACGGCACCCAGGCTATCCAGGAATTCGTCGACGAGATCCAACAGGCAAAGCACAAGCGAGTACTTCACCGCCCATGCCAGGGATCGCAGGCCCTCACCGCTCTCTCGCAGCTCCAGTGTACCAATCGCCCCCAAGCCCCTAGAACCCCCAGTCACCCGCGCAACCCTGAGTGAACTCGACGTCAGCAAGATAATACACAATCCCAAGCTGCGCCATGATATCAACTTCGACCCTGAGCTACACTTCCGACCCAACCTGGATGGCGAAAAGGGAAAGAGAAAGCAGGAAAAGGCTAATCAGTTCTGGAACATGTTGATGGAGCAGCTAATACAGTTTGTTATGGATCGGGAGGGCTTTTACGCGAGATATGGGACAGACGACAACTGGTGCCTGCCAGCACTCCTTAAGGCCGCTCGGGATATCATTGAGACGCTGGTGCCGCAACGGGATCGCGACTTGCTGAATGATGGGTTGAACGTGGAGCTTTTGATGCAGCAGTTTCACCGTGGTGTTGCGGATCTGGAAAAGTTGGCGGCCTGGCTATCCGGCGTTCTCAAGCTACACTGCGCACCGATGCGCGATGAGTGGGTGGACGAGATGTACAATGAGCTCAGCAACGGGAATCGGAACAACGACATGGGCGAGCTGGTCAAGGGAATGAGGAATCTGCTTAGTGTGCTGGAGGCCATGAAGTTGGATGTTGCCAACCACCAGATCAGATGCCTTCGCCCCGTCTTGATCGAGGACACAGTTCACTTTGAGCAGCGCTTCTTCGTCAAGAAGATTCAGGCGCGGAAGCTCAGCATTGCTGCTGCCAAGCAGTGGTACCGCAACGCTGAGATCGCCGCCTCCATCGCCTACGCCAGCACCCCCAGCCCTCATGCTCAAGCCTTTGGTGAGACCGGCACTTTCTTCGAGGCCCTCACACATCTCGTATTGCCTTCCACCTCTACCGGAAACATTCCCAACACCTTCCTCTTCGACGAGGAGCGCATCCTCAAGCTCAGATCAGATATGTATGACAGCATCTGCCTCGAGATCTGCATGCGCAAGTATGAGGACTACGACAGCCTATCGAGACAGTTTTCCTCCGGAGTGCCTGCTTACGTATCTGACGACAATGGCCGTACACTAAGCACCCGCTCGTCCGCGGAATTCAACTTTTCCCGTCCTTCTAGTCTAACCTTTAGCGACCGCAACTCCCTATCATCAACTCCTTCTTCTCCTCGCAGCTCCGTCATCTTCCCAGCCACTACCAGCTCTTGCATCCCTGCTCAGGACTCTGCCGAATCCCGCCGAAAGGCACAGGAGCTCTACTCGTCTCTTCTCGCCCTCCTCCACACCGCTCCACCGGCCAGCCGTCCTGACTACAGGTGGAAGAACCTTGCCGGCGCCATGGCTCTTCAGATTCTGCGTTTTGTCAACCACCCTCAGGCGTCCCTGGCCGAGCTCGAATCCAACCTTGTTCGCGTACTAGGCGACCCCACATGCGAGGTGTTCCGGGAGGTTGAAGCCGAGTTCCAGCAAAAGCTGCTAGGCGAAGTGGCGGTCAAGGTCAAGGAGTTTAGGAATCTCTCTGGCGTTGGCCTCTTCTCGCGCGCAACTGGTGGAAGGATCCAGACCCCTGGCACTAGGGCCTGGAATGCCGGTGGAGCTGGCGATCACCTTCGCACCCCTGGAGCCAGCAAGGTGATGGGCATCCAGAGCCTTGGCGGTAGTGAGCCATCAACGACCGCTACGTCTTCCAGCCCATCGAGCAACAGGGACCCCCGCGAGGAGGCCGGTGTCGAGGACATGGCTATGCGGGTCGCCCATTTCGGCGTTCTCCACTGGAGGGTCTGGGCACAGTTGGCGTATATCGGCGATGTCGAAAGTGAGTTGGAGAACGCGGACTTGATGGCTCAGATGCAGGCCCAGGGGTCAGCGTATGCCGAGCAATTTGCCGCGGCCGCTGCGGCTGCCAATGTCGGGAGGTCATAGGTTGATGATGTGGCTCAAGTGAAAGAGGACACCGAGAGAGAAGAAAAAGAGAGAAGCATTCATTGCCTTCTTGGAGAGACGCCTTGGCGGCAGTGGCAGTTGCAGGACTGACTGCTGCTAGCTTTCAAGCTACTCGTTTTGTTGTTAATGCTCTTTTAATCTTTTGCATCGTTTTGCATTGTTGGGGTTGGGGAAAGGAAGAAGACGATGGTTGCTATACCGTCTGTGACACTCGTCACCCCCTTCCACCACTTTCCCTTTTACCACTACACTACTATTAGTCCTCACGGTTTTTCTTTTATCTACTACTACTACTACCACGGTTGGGGTTGGGTTGGGTTTGGTCTGGTCTGGTCTGGTCGGCTCGGTTTGGCTTTTGTTGTTTAGTTACTTGCACTGGTTTGGCTTGCTTGCCTGCTAGCTGGGTGCCTGGGTGTTGTGCGCGTTTGGGTGTTACAGTCGAGAAAGAAAGGGTTTTGCGCAAAGTATTGTGATGTTGGCAGAGAGAAAGAGAGAGAGTCAAACAAGAACGTTTTTAGTAGTACTCGGAAATACCCCCCCCGTTATTTTTATCAGCTTATTTTCATTATATCTCTTCTTTTTCCACAACTACACTACTACTACACTATCAAAACGGGTTCGCCTTGTTCGCCTCGTTATCATACGATAGTCATAGCATATCTACTACTCTTACCTAACTTACTCTACCTACCTTAACCTCTTTAACTATTACTACTCTACTGCTACTGCTACTGCTACTACTATTACAAACGTTGATTCAGTGTGTCGCCAGTACCATAATATTTTATCTGTGACCATTCTTGCCATAAATGCGTGTCGTGTGCAGCTCACGTTGGAACACAGATCTACAATGTCATCAAGTCTAGAGCTCTGTACTGAAAAAGCATTCTCGTCTCCTATCATACTTCTTCACATTTCTTCATAGAAGAGGTATAAAAGGGTGAGACAGTTCCCGTTAGGTAGCTATAGGGATTGTACACGATGGATACACAAGAGACAGTCAGTCAGTCAGTCAGTCCGATACAAGACACACAAGACAGAAGAAAGAAGATACAACAACAGGCACTCACGCGCTCCCAAGTGGGGTGGGGAGAAAGGGAGGGAGGAGGTAAGCAAGTTAGCAAGCAAGCAAGCAAGCAATCGAGCGAACAAAACGTAGCAGTTGGGTAGGTAGGTATTGACGTTTAGCGGTGTCCTGTAAGTAGGTAAGGTAGGTAGTGATGATGCCAGAGGTTCAGGTTCAGTGAACCACTGTCATCTTAATTTGTTTTTTTTTGTGGTTGTTGTCTTTTTTGCTTGTTTTTTTTTTTTCCCCGATTTTATTGTACGTATATATATATATATATTTTTTTTCCGGCTTGGAGCAAGCGGTGGATATATATATGTATATATATATATACTTTTGTTGGTGCGGATCGATGGTGGATGGATGGGTTGGTGCATGCCTAGGTAATGGAAGCTCGAGTTCGTTGTGTTTTCGTTTCGGGGGGAAGAAACTAATGAAAGTTGGGATTTGAATGGGATAGATAGGCTTGGGATTGGGACCGGCTGCAGTTAGGTAGAGTTTGGTGAGTGGCTCAAGGATGGTTGAGGGGTGGTTTGGTTTGGTTTCAGTTTTGAAGTCTACGGTGTACGTAAGTAATGGTAAGTAAAATGTTTTTGGGGGGCGTTTTTTGTTTTCTGTTTCAGAGATGGATGGATGGGTTTGGGAATATGGGTATACTTCTGGCAATACGTACCCTATTGGGTACTTTGAGATTATTTGCAGGTTTTGTCGTCTTGATACGTCGCTGCGGTTCCGCTGTGTGTGTCGCAGATGATGGTGATGATGATGATGATAAAGATGAGTGTCCGGATGTTTTTCCTTAGAGGTATCTTGTTCCTTGTTCTTGATTCTTTCCGCCCGACAACATGGGATCTTGTCTCTACTGCTTCGTCACGTTCAACTACGGACGACAAGAGAACCAAAAACCCATCTCCCTTCCATACGCTACGTACTGATTCCAAAACCCCTACCTGCCTTCGCTTCATAGCATGAACCCCTCTCTAAGGTACTCATCGTTCCAAACGCTAACTGACAGAACCAGATCTCGAATGCCAAGTTGAACTATCCATCACGTTCACTTCCAACCCCTCGTGCATTCTAGACATTCCAAGTGTTTCTTGATCGCCACCGTTCCCTCACGCATTCTAGACAGTCCGAGTGCGTATCGATCGATACCGTTACACTTTGTACGTTTCTGCACATACCCCAACGCATGTTCGGGTCACGCAGCACCTCTTCGCACAGATCGACACAGTATTTTCGGTCTTCCATGCTCTTATTTGTGCACCTGGGTGTCGAGCAGGGAAAGGTTTCCGTGGTTTCTTGGCACATCTTCTATTGATATTGAGCGTGGTTATGATGTTGATGTGGGTGAGTGTGGCGTGGGTTTGGTGATCGTCGGTGAGTGGAGTGCCTGACGGATGGAACGAGGCTCGATAGGTCGGGTGTTGGCGAAGGGATGAAGGATGGACTGGCCTGGACTGGGGCGGAGACGGAGGAGGCTGGAGATGAAGTGAAGGGTTCGGCCGAGGTGGTGTAGTAGTCGCCTGGGATAAAGGTAAGCCGCGGCATCAGTGGTTGTATTTTTCTTGTGTTGAGTAGGTATTGGTAACATGCTAACATCCGAGTATGTATGTGTGTGTTGAACACCTCGAGACTTTTGCGTGCTGACTTTGATTTGCTTCTACCAAGCTGATGTGCTGAAGATGTCATGGTGCTGCTGGTGATAATTACTTATGATAATGGAGAGTACCATGAATTGCATATTTGAATTTTCTTCGTCTTGCCGGAAATGCTCTTGCCTTCATTTTCCGAGTCATCAAGGTAGGTGCTAACCACGCTGCTTCCATGACTCCCATGGAATCTCATGGTGTTTCTTCGAGTACAGGTACCGATGTGTTCAAACCTCGTAGGTACACCTTTTCTGGCATAAACAAAAAATGGATTCATTGTTAACTCGGCCGTTTCAAGCCGATCAATAGGTTTCTACCTGCAGAATCCCGGCAACGTTCACAGATAGGCAAAGGATGTTAGCACTACTTGTTCACCATTGAAAATACCAGCTAGTAATGAGATATAACAAGCCCAATCTCTCCTCAGCAGAGACAGATGGATCTGAGGTTGAGTAGGAGAAGATGACGCGCATGGGAGCAGACAAGGAGATAAATCCATTGAGCAACAAATCGGAAGTGATACAAACTGGCAGGGATCAAATTTGCAAGAGGAAAAGCACGAATCCCAAAAATATACAAGCTTCTATGCGCACACAATAATAAACGGGAAGGGGGTGATTATGAGTGAAGTGTCCTGGGCGGCCACTTATACGCGGAATTACGTACCTGCATGCTGACGGGAGTCACGAGATTAGAGACCTTTGTGTTTGTGCCGATGTTCACCCGCTGCAGTCTGCAGTCTGCACGTCGTGATCACCTAGCGCCGCCCCGACTAATATAACTGGAGCCCGGGAGACCTTTTCCTTTTACGCGATGGCGGCCCGAAGCTTACAGCCAGACGGGCCAGACCCCCATCGGCTTCTTTCAGTTATCGTGAGGATCCAATGTTCGTCGACAGCCCCGCTTTGGGCCGCCTTTATTACTTAACCTCCATTGTTCTTGCCATCTGTGATGAAATTCGTTCATCCATCGTTTTCTGATTCTTTCCATCAGCGGCCGTTGGTGTTGGCAAATTGCCTAGCACACACCACCTTGGCATCTACCGTGACTTGACTTTCGGTCATCATGGACGCAATCATGCTCCACGGCCTTATCGCCGTCGAAAGCGAGCCGGCTCTCAAACTTCCCTCCGCTCCGGGAAGAGCCGTAGCCCGGACCTACCCCGGTGCTCCACAAGAGGCTGCGAGTATTGAACTTCAACCTCTGTCCCGGACCCCAAAACCCAACAAGCCGGCTTCAACATCTCGGATCAGTTTCGCTTCTGCTTCAGGCTCCGGCCATCTCCCCAAGTCTCGTACTGAGACGACTATCTTCACCGTCGGCCCCGAGCTGGAAGATCAAAGCCGTCCCACAACTCCCAAAGCGGACTCTGTCAATGATGATAGCACAAACATCGATGGTGTCGAGGCGATGCAAAGCATCATGGAGCCTTACATGAACCGCTGGCGGTTACTGGCCATGTGTCTGATCAGTCTGAGTAACGGCATGAGCGATTCCGCGCCAGGTGCTTTGATCCCTTCCATCGAAGAGTACGTGTTACCTCTCCCATTCTCTGCAGTATCATCCCCTAGAGTACTGACCAGCAACAACCTAGGTACTACAACATAGGCTACGCCGTCGTGTCTCTCATTTTCGTCGGCAACGCCCTCGGCTTCATCGCCGGCGCCTTCTTCGTCGACGCCATCCGCGAGCGGCTGGGACGCGCCAAGACGCTCGCCGTCGGCCAGGGTCTCATATCATTGGGATACATCCCCATGATCGCCACTGCGCCGTACCCGGCCATCGTCGTGTCCTTCTTCTTTGTCGGGTTCGGCATGTCGATCAATCTGGCCATGGGCAACGTGTTCTGCGGATCGCTGAGCAATTCCACTACGGCGTTGAGTATGATGCACGGCTCGTATGGTATTGGAGGTACCGTCGGCCCGTTGCTGGCGACGGCCATGGTGACGGTCTTCGAAGTGGTGTGGAGTCGGTACTATGCCGTGAGCTCGGGGTTGGCGGTTTTGGGAGGTGTGTGTGCGACGTGTGCGTTTTGGGATTATGAGAGGGATACCCAGCAGCACTTGGGTTCTTCTGCTGGTGGAAGTGGTGGCCAGTCGGGCTCAACGGCGGCACCCAAACGTGACTGGCGTGCTGACGTCACGGCCATGGTCTCTGCTCTGTCGAACCGTGTCGTCCTTCTTGGTGCGCTGTTCATCTTTGCCTACCAAGGCGCCGAAGTTAGTATCTCCGGCTGGGTGAACACCTTTCTGATGGACTCGCGTCATGTGCACGATGGCTCGGTCGGTTATGTTACCGCCGGTTTCTGGGGAGGCATCACGCTGGGTCGGTTTCTACTGGCGCCGCCGGCTCATCGGATTGGGGAGAAGTTGTTTGTGGTTATCGTCGTCGTGGGAGCGTGTGCTTTCCAGCTGGTAGTCTGGCTGGTGCCGAACTTGATCGGAAACGCAGTGGCTGTTGCCATTGTTGGTCTTCTGCTGGGGCCCGTGTACCCATGTGCAGCAGCAGTGTTCATGCGGAATATCAGCAAGCAGAAGCAGGTTAGTGGGATGGGTGTGATCTCGGCGTTTGGAAGCTCGGGAGGCGCAGCGGCTCCGTTTACGACGGGTCTGTTGGCGCAGGCAGTTGGCACTTTTGTGTTGCATCCGATTGTCATTGGGTTGTTTGTGGTTATGATGATTTGTTGGTATGGTCTGCCGAATAAGGCCAAGAGAAGCGAGTAAACGGTGGGTGAGATGGGTGTTTCTGTTGATGTGTGTGGCTTGCTGGACATCGGCCCTGATTATGGGCTTTGGGGTTGGGCATCCTACACGCTACTGGCTGGATCCTCAACTTTTTTTTTTTTTTTTTTTTTTTTTGGAAATCTTTTTCAGTTTCATGTTTACCATTTCAAAGTCTGATATACCTCGTTGTTTTGCGTGATTCCTTGCTATATGGCTGCTAGGTATCACAGCACGTTCACGCTGTGTTGTTCCAGTCGGGCTGTCGGTCGCGACTTCCCCTGTCCCACTTCCCAATCCTCTGCCACCTGGAAACCTCATGGCAAGAGCAATGCAGTGACGCGAGTACTGAGAGAGATTGAAAATAGTAGGATCCCGCACATGGCTGCGAATTTCTGTCCTTCTCTCTTCCGATTCGGCTTCGTTCTGCTCGACACTGCATAGAGCTTCACAGCCCACAACACCTCCACCCGCTTGGCCGGCCACTCTGACCAATTATATCGTATAGAACCCATCTTTACTGTCAAGTTCAAGTTTGAGGGAGGTTGACCAATGGACTGTTTGGGCGATGAGAAATGTTCTGCAGCACATCCACCCGTGTCATGGCTAACCATTCAGGTTCAGACAAAATACCTGTCATGCAGCAGCCAACCATCGTCGCCCACCATACAAGTAAGCCACTCAGAGCAGAGTGCCTTCAAGATCAGTTCCCACCGCCAAACGCCTGATCCCCGTATCCACCGCCAAACGCCAGAGCCGCTTTGGCACCCCCATCATCTGAGGCATTTTTCAGGAGTTGGCGTGATACCGGAATGGTATCGCTGGTGTCATCACATATCAGATCACCTGACTGTATGGCCCAGCCGCTCGGTCGGGTTCAATTGAATGAACTACTCCTGCGGGAGCCCACCCACGTATGTGGGTCTGTAGATTAGATAAGGCTTGCGTACCTCAAGGTCAATCGACCGTACGTAAGCTTCTTGCTTTAGATTCTTCCTGGAGTATTACTTTATATATATTTAATTAAGATATATTATTATTATAACGTTTAAATACCCTTTCAACGGTATTAAATAGTAGTTGCAACTTTAATTATTTAACCTAAACTATACTATACTATTCCTATTACTAACCGGCCTCATTTAAGAAGGCCCGAAGTAACGTCGCTATTTGTAATAATAAATTCGTTCTTTAAAGCGATATAAAATCGCTTTTTTCTTCTAATGAAGATAGGAAGTATTTAGAGGTACGTAAGACGAATTTAGGTACTTTTACAATTTTACTACTTTTCCGATTCTAGAGAGTATACTATTTATTTAATTTATATAATCTACCCCCCTTCCCTTTATAATGAACTTGGATAATTATAAAGACTTTATTTAGTAACGTAATAAATTTAGGTATTTGTAAAGTTAATTATTTACTCTTTTTTACCTTATATAGTAAATTTAGGTAATTGTATATTACTACCTAAATCCTAAATTTATTTGGACGCTAAAGGTTTCCCCTATTACCGAATTTGGGTATATAGTAGTATTTATCTATTTTATTTAATTTCTAATTATATACTTTCTATACTTTTAATACCGGTCGTTATTGTAAAATTATATTTAAATTTATATTTATTTAACGTACTTTAGCCAAAATACCTAACTCCTTCATCGAATCTAACGACCCAAAGTTGGGTTTTTAAAATATCCTCCCTATATCCGAGGTCGGTTCTAATCCCCCGAACCTTCGGCGATTTTATAATTATAATAATTTAATAGATATTTCGGATATTTAGAACGAATATATCCGTAGTATATTAATTAATATTTAATAAATCGAAAGTAAAACCGATTTATATTAACTAAATTACGACGAATTATATATAATAACCGTTACGGAACCGTACAGTAAGCTACTACTAATTAATATTTATATTCCTCCTATCGTAGACCTTTATTATAAATTCTAATACCCCTCTATAAATTATTTCTATTATAAGCTATTTAAGAATTCTAAATTATAATTAAGGATAGAGTACGAGTCTAGAATTATAAGTCTACCCTATACTAATCTAAATAAAGTCTTCCCGGCGAAACTAATTAAATTTAATAATAATAAAAAGTTAATTAAATATTTAGATATTAAACTCGATAGATAAATCGATACTCTATTTAATTAGATTACCTTATATTTAATTAATATTTAAGACTCCTTAGATAAAGACTGTAAGAGGATTGAAAGTATATTAGTAAAGCAAATAGATAAAATCGGTAATATACTAGTAGGGTAATTAAGAAGTATTAGGGAGATAATTAATTAAATAGATAAGGAAAATAAAGTTCTAAACGATTTATAGCGCTATAAGGTTAGTAGCGACTTTTAAAAGGCTTTAAATAATTAAATTAATATTTAAAAGAAATATTTAGAAATTATATTAAATAATACTATTAAGAAGTTAGCTAACTAATAGAAGGAGACGGTTAAAATTATTATAAATAACGTTACTAAATAAATTAATAGAATTTATATTAAAGTAATAAAGGAAATTTGTAAAGAGGTATTAAAAGGATTATTTAATAACCTTTATACTCCTCCTAGCCTTATACGAATTTAATTAATAGAGGACTATAGTCTTTTAGCCCCAATTAAACCGTTTATTAAAATAAGTATTTATAAGGCTAATAATATTTTTAGTATACCCTTTAAAATTACGATGTATATCTAGCTAGTTAAGATAATTGTTAAAAATAAGGTAAAAAAGGGTAAAATATAAGCCTTCTAAACTTTTATAGAAAGTATACTTAAGGAAGCTCTTTATAAAGTACTATTTTTAATTAACCTTTTCCGAAAATATATTTTATTTATTAGGATTAATTAGAGTATTGAGGAAATTATTAAGCTTAAAATAATTATTATACTACTAGAACTATAGAGTACTATTATTAATATAATTCGAACCTAGTCTATCCCGTTTCAAACTATAAATCCGCTTCCTATAAAATAGCCCAACTTTAGAAGAACGTCGGTACTACCCCCTACTAAAGCTTAGATATTATATTAATTCTAAGTATTAAGTACTTTATTATTTAACTTTCTTATTAAATTTATTATAATTATTAAAAATATTCCGCCCGAGTAAATATTAAGTAATGCTAAAATTATATATAGCGATAATAGTCCCCTCGAAGGAGGAGGAGGTTTATTAGACTCCCTATTCGACGTTGGAAGAGGTAGAGGAAGTAGCCCTTATACTCCTAATATAGGCGGTCGCTACTATTATTTCCGTTATAGTGGTAGTAATAGTAAAAATTCCCTACTAAGAGGGGGTAGAGGAGGATATAACGACCTGGATAATTAGCGCTACGGATATAGTTATAATAATAATAATTACAAAAATTTTGAAAAGGTTAAGCGAAAAGATATTAGAAGTTTCGACCTTAACGGATATAACCCTAAAGATTAAAGTATTGTTAATAATAGTAAATATACTATATATACTAACGTCTACGCTTTTTACGAATAAGTATTATCTTTTATTACTAATATAAAGTAAAGATATTTAATAAGTAAAATAAATAAGTAATTTATACGCTTATTTTATATTTATTTAGTTAGAACCGCTCGTATTTAATAGATAGTAGAAGTAGATAATAGTATTAAATTCGATTGGAAGGAGAAGGGTATTTATAAATTATTAGACTGTTTAATTTTATATTTTTTATTAAATTCTACTATAATTACCGCGAAGTTTATAAAGGACTAATTTTACTTTTATAATATTAATAATAATTATAATACTTTTATTTATTATATCTAGAAGTAAATATATTATATTAAAGTAATAAGTACTTTTATTAAGGATAATACTAATTAATATAGAATAATAATATAAATTTAGTCGAATATAAACCTATAAGTAAAGTAGTATTTAAAAGCCCTAGTCGAAGGAGAATTTCTAGCTAACTATATATAACTAATCGTAGTATCCTAAACGGTACTTACGGCCGTAATTAAGCAAAAATTTAATTTAAACTAAGGAGGCCTTAATAATTAAATAAACTTCAACTCTTATAATCGTAACCGTAATTAAAATTATAATTGCGACTGAAATTAAAATTGCTATTATAATTAAAATTGTAAATATAATTAAAATTGTAATTGTAACTACAATTAGGATTGTAATTATAATTATAATTATAATTAGGATACTTATTATAATAAAGCTACAAATTATAATTAAGATTAATATTATAATTAAAACCGCAATTATAACCTCGTTTATAATAAGAAGGTATATAACCGTACCTATTATATAAGGGAAAGTAAGATTAATAAAAATTCGGATTCCGAAGAAAATATAAATAATATAACGGTATATCTAATTTTAGAATTATTAAAAAAATATTACAAATACTCTAAGTATTTTAAAACTCGGAAGGGTAAGGATAAATATTAGGACTATTATTAATTATTATTAGCCGCTAGGACTAAGAAGTTTAGAATTCTATTTCGGACTGAAAAGTTTAGAATTTTATTACCTTTAGCCCCTAAATAATAAATATATAATTATTATAAATTGTAATATTAATTGTATAATATACTATTTAAATATCTAAAAAAATATAAATTGGTAACCGAAGGAAAGTTGAAGGGAGAAAAGCCGATTCCCGTCCCCCGAGTTACACCAGTTCCTATTAAAATAATAGCCCTAATAAAGATTTATAAAGTATATATAATAATAATTACTACCGATATTAATAATAATTCTATCTTTAATTATATATATATAAGAGTTAATATTAGAGTAAGCCTAAATAGTTGCGCCGTTGAAATATATATAGACCCCGGTACTAACCGAATTCTAATCGGTAGAAAATTCCTTAAGATTTTAAAATATACTATTGAAGTATATAATATTAAAATAAAAGGGGTAGGAGGAAAGGTAGTTTATATTTTTAAATAAATTACTTTTAAAATTTATTTTAAAGGATTTAATAAAAATAATAACCCTACATTAATAAAATTTACTAAAGGGGTATAGGTAATTGAAGAATTAGAATTAAATATTCTATTTAGTAATGATTTCCTTTATTTATACGCTGCTAATATAGATTATAAGTTTAAGATTATTATATTTTAGAATTTTAACGATTTTTAAATCGATTTTATTATTTAAATTAATTTAAAACCCTATTTCCGTAGGGTTATAACTATTAAAAAGACTATAGTTATACCCGGGTAGTCCGGATATATCCTAATCTAATATAAATTATTACTTAAGGGACGAAATTTTATACTAAATTTTAAGTATACGGCCGCTATTAATGTAGTAGTAAATTCGAAATCCCTTTTAATAATATTTATTAGTAATACTATTAATAGCGTATTAATTATACCGAAAAAATTTTACGTAGGAAATATCACCGAAATTACAAATAACGGTTACCTAGTATTAATAGAAGGTATAATTACTAATCTAGCTACTATAATATAAGTAGAGATAATACTTAATTATAAATTCGATATTCCTACTATTAGAGTTTTTAATATAGTAGACGAAGTTAACTGTAATATTAAGTCTGCGGAATTCTTAAAATACGAGGCACCCCCGGGTAAATATAACTATATTAACGATATAATAAACGAAGAGATTCTAGTAGAGTTTAAAGCCGAATTCGAAAATAAAGATATAGTATACGAGATTACCGAAATGTTAGATAATATAGTAGACGTTGAGATATTACTTCTAAAGTTAAGCGTTGAAAAGTATTCTATATTGGGTTTCAAAACTTCCGAGAACCTATTCGAGAAAGTTATAAATAGGGGTATTTATATATATATTTAAGATCCGGCCCTAGTATGTAAAATTGAACGAATTATAGATGAATACCCTTCCCTATAGGAGGAAAGAGGCGTTATTTTAATAAAAGAAGACGATATAATACGTATACTATTGGTAGAAGGGTAGTAAAATTAATATATTTAGGCTAGATCCTATCTATTAAATAAGAAGGATTAAAAAGTACTAGACTAAATATTCGGCTTATTATATAAGTAAGGGAAAATAGACTAGGTTAACCGTATTATACCCTTTACCTACCTAATTTTTATAATTTAACGAATTATTAAAGGTTAATAAAAAAGCTGTATTGTAATAAATTTTAAAACGTTTAATAAAGTTATTATTCTAAATAATTACCCTCTACTATTATAGTCCGAAGTTATTACTTCCTTTAGAGGTAAGAAATTTATAATTATTATTAATATTATAATTTTCTTCTATTAATTCGGTATTTAATTATAGTATTAGGATTAGTTTACCCTTATTAGCCTACAAGGATTGGAATAGTCTAACGTTATTTTAATAGATTATTATAATTCCTTAGTATACGTATAAAGATTTATAAATTAATTGTTAGCGGTATTATTAGTATTCTATTGTATATTTATTAATAATATTATTATTTTTTCGGATATAACGGAGGACTACTTTAGGTATTTAAAGTAAATATTTAATTTATTTACGTTAAAGAATATTGTATTCTTTCTAAAGAAGTTATATATTGCCTACCTAAATATAAAATTCTTAGGATTTAAGGTAGATATATTAGGGTTATTAATAATAAATAAGAGGATAGTTGTATTTAGGAATTTAGAATTCCCTAATACTTTAAAGTCTTTAGAGAAATATATAGGCGTATTAGGATTTATCCGGTACTTTATCCTTTACTACGCTAGAATAGTCGAATTATTATAGGAGAGGAAAGTTAAATTTTTAGTAGAAGGATATAAAATAGGGGTAATAATAGCTAATAACCTAATTAAACGAGCTAATTATTACGCTAAAACTATTTTCGAACTTAGTAATTGCGAAAAAAAGGCTTTTAGTATAGTATAAAAAGCTATTTGTAATAATATAAAACTATATTATTTAAACCCTAAAAAATAAGTATTTTTGTAGATCGATAGTTTATTAGAAAGGGGATATAGTATAATACTATATTATTTAAAAGACGGCTACTATTAGATATTAGGAGTTACGATTCTAGCGAATTAAATCCTACCTATTATATTTTTTAATAAAGTTCTTAGTAAGGTTAAGATGCGTTATAGTCTATTTGAAATAGAAGTAGCCTACTTAATTTAGGTAGTTAAGCGGCTATATATATTAATTTATTTTTATAATTAGTTTATTATTATCTTTATAGACTATATAGTAATTAAAGGTATATATAAATAGATTATATTTAATACTTTGTCTACGGATAGAGGAAATCGGCGGCTAATTAACGCTTCTATTTACTTTTTATAATACAATTTATAAATCTACTATATTATAGGTAAATTTAACTTCGTACCGGATGCTTTAAACCGATTTCTATTTAAAGGAAACGAAAAAAGGCGATCGACCGAAACCCCTATTTTAGATAGTATATAATTTACTAGGGAGGAGGTATACTTTGTAAGAGTAAAAGTATAGATAGAGGCGACGATTAAGGACTAATTTAAAGAAGCCTACAAATAGGATACGAAATTTAGCGCTATTATAATTAAATTTAAATCCTACGCTAATACTACCGAGGTCGATAGTATTATTTTATATACCGGCTACCCCTTTAAGATTATTAATAAATTATTATATAATATTAATTTAGCTAATAAAATTAGAAGGTTATATATTCTAAAAAGTATAATAGTAATAATATTAAGTATAGCGTATAAAGAGAAGTACTACTTCGGTAGAAATTATATATTCTATAACTTTAAAGACTATATAATAGTTAGAAAAATATATTAAATTAAAGAATACGTTTAGTATTATCCAATTTATTAATTTAATCGTATAGATAGAGAAACTACTATTAGCGATTATTAACTAATTAACTTTAAATATATATTACTTATATAGACGATTATTATAAATTTTATTATTAATTTCCCGAAGGTTCTAATATCTAGTACCCTATAGTATCTACCCGGTTACAATTTCTTTAATATTTTAATATTAGTCTCCTACTATTTATTTAAGAGATGTAAGTTTATTTTAGGGCACTTAATATATATAGTAGAAGATTAGGGTATAATATTAATACGAGAATTAATATTAAGCAATTGGGGCCTTCCTTAGGGTATTATATTAGATTACGATTATAAATTTACGTCTTAAGTATAGAAAAGAATATAGAAGGTAATAGGTATTAAATTTTTAATAATTACTATATACTACCCTTAAGGCAACTGTATAGCCGAACGTAGGAATTAAAATATAGAAATCGTAATATAGTTCTACTATTTTATATTTCCTAAGTCCAATTGGGTAGAAGCTCTACCTAACCTTTAATAGAATATAAATAGTATTTATTCCAACCTAATTAAATTATCCCTTTATAAATAATTCTTCGGTTTTAAACTATTTGGATTAATAGATATAATTATTAAAAAGGAAGTTCTAGACCTAGCTAAGGAATATCCTACTTTAAAGGAAGGATTTAAGGAGGAAGTATAGTTAGTTATAGTATTTACAACCGCTAAAGTAAAAAGGAGATATAATATTAATTATAAATAATAATCTTTTATTGTAAGCGATAAAATATTTTTTAGATTATATAAAGGTTACTACCTACTAGGACGACCTTTTTAGAAATTCTCCTAATAAAGAGCCGGCCTATTTATAATTATTAAACGAATTAGTAGTTTAGTTTACTAATTAGACTTGCTTCCTAAAATAGCCGGAGTTTATTTTATTATTTCGGTAGCCTACTTTAAATAGGCCTTAATTGAAGAAAATCCTTTTAGCCGGACCTAACCTCCCTTTAATTTAATTACTAATAATTAAGAAGGATTAAATAATAAGGAGTACGAGATAGATATTATTTTAAGCTACGTAGAGGATAAGAAAAATAGGGGATAGAAGTATTTAGTAAAATAGATTAGCTACGGTTATAATTATAATAAATACTTACCTAAAAAGGAGATAGGGAATATACGAGAGTTACTCGTAGAATATTAAAAGTATTTAGGAAGATTATAGAAGGCTAAGGCTAAAAAAGGAAGGAGGGTCTACTTTAAGTAAAATAAGCCGGTTGCAACGTACGACGTCCCTATTTACGGAAGGAATTTGAAACTACGGAAGAAATAAAGGCATTCCTATATATATTTTAGTTGAACTACTAAGGATAGTGGTATTTCGTTTTAGCGGCCGGGATTTAATACCGGAATAGTATTGCTAATATTATTATATATTAGATTACTTAATTGTATAGCCTAGCCGTTCGGTCGGGTTCAATTGAATAAACCACTCCTGCGGGAGCCTACCTACGTATATAGGTCTATAGATTAGATAAGGCTTGCGTACCTCAAAGTCAATCGACCGTACGCAAGCTTCCTACTCTGGATTCTTCCCGGAGCATCACTTTACACATATTCAATCAAGACACATTATTGTTACAACGTTCAAATACCCTCTCAACGGTATTATAGCGGAAGCCTTCGATTTTTCGACTTTAAACGCGTATAATTCCACAGCGCGGACGGCCGCCTAGGTGCACCATATATATTCCGGTAGCTCTTTCAACGAGGAATCCGAATCCGAAGTCCGTTTTTGAATACGATAAAAACTCGTAGAGATATCGGCGGAAATATCCAAAAATAGTAAAATTCCTAAAAATGAAGTATAGGTTATATAATAGTATTTCAAAAGGCGGATTTAATTATGAAATCCATTTTTAAATATCTTTTATTTTGGTAAAGATATAGTCAAAAGAAATAAAATTTAAAATTTCGTCTTCAGATTATATCTCGGCCAAAAGTAGAGATAATTGAAAACGGACTTCAAATTCGGATTCAGTATACTCGAAAGTACTTAGAAATAACCTTTATCTATTCTAATACTAGAATATAAAAGAAAATAGGTAAAAAGAATATTTTTTCCAAAATTACTTTTTTGAAAATTTTAGACTTTGGAAAGAATGGATAGATTAGAGAGTATAATATAATAAAGATAGTAGACTTCTATATATAAATTAATACCCCAAATCCGAATATGAAATCCGTTTCTCAATACCTTTTTTCCTTATTATAATATAATTTAAAAACTAAAATTTACTTTTTTATTCTTTTAACTATATCTCTTTCAAAATAAGAGATATTCAAAAACGGATTTCAAAATTAAATCCGCCTTTTTAAATACTATTATATAACCTATACTTCATTTTTAGGAATTTTACTATTTTTAGATATTTCCGCCGATATCTCTACGAGTTTTTATCGTATTCAAAAACGGACTTCGGATTCGGATTCCTCGTTGAAAGAGCTACCGGAATATATATGGTGCACCTAGGCGGCCGTCCGCGCTGTGGAATTATACGCGTTTAAAGTCGAAAAATCGAAGGCTTCTACCAACTCCTGAAAAAATGCCTCAGATGATGGGGGTCCGAAACGCCCAATGCCAAGAAATGCCAAGATAGGATCAGGCGTTTGGCGGTGGGAAAGGTGACCATTGGGCGACAACATCGAAAATGCCGGCGTCAGCCTTACCGAGAACCCAACAACCTCATCAATTTCAGCAGTCTCTTAGCAACTCCAAAACAGCACTCCATACCATCACGTTTTCTGCATGAGGTCTTCCTGTTCATCAAGGCGCCAGCCGTTGGTCCAGCGGGACCGCGATACGGCTGGCAGTACCAATGTGGCCCTACATCAGCCATGTGTGATTTCAAGAACGATCCCTCAGATTCCGAACGAAAGAACGGTCGAACTGTGCAACCGATGCAGAGAGATCGATTTGGAGGACTTATTTCATAACGAAGCCACAGGGATGACTCGAGGACAAAAAAAGGGGTTGAATCTCGGACAACTGGAAAAGGAGACAACATGCGTACTTTGTCAGTTTTTCTATTCAATGCGCTGTCCAACTTACCCCTCTACCGTCGATATATTATGGGCCCCCTACACCTTGCGATCGTTCATGTTTGGGAGGGAATACGATGCAAGCTCAGCGGTCTACTTTCCCTCGCACTATGCTCCTTCTAGGGTGCTGTGTGTTTTTCCCGACGTGCCCACTCACCACCCCTGGGCTTGGCCTCCATCAGACAAACATTGGATACTTCCACAGTCCCCTACAGCTGCACCATTCTTCAGCCACGAGAAACCCAGCCTAAGCGCCTTGCCTTTTTCAACAACATCCATCAATTATCCTTTACTACGGGCATGGTGCGAACAGTGTGATAGTCACCACAGCGAATGTGCCTCAGCTAGGACGGCGAAACACCGGTCTGATAAGCAGAGGGTCGGGCCTGCAGTCCGGTGTATTGATTGCCATACGCGCGAGATTGTCGAGATAGCAACCTCTGATCGGTTCTTCGCTCTCAGTTATGTTTGGGGCGAGCAGCCTTCTCCAAGGGGCGAATGTACTTTAGGCGCCAGGAAGAAAACCTCGATACACGGTACACGACAGCTTCCAAATGTTATACCGAAGGTCATCGAAGATGCAATATTTGTCGTGGTAAATCTTGGCGAGCGGTACCTGTGGGTTGATCAGTATTGCATTGATCAAAACGATGAGGACGATAAGCACGATCAAATTGGAAACATGGCTGCTATATATGAAGGTGCTTATGCAACGATTGTGGCATTTTCTGCAACAGACTCTGCTTCTGGTCTGCCAGGTGTCAGGAACCTAGCAAGAAAGCCGTACCTCTCGGTGGCACATTCAAAGCACCCGCTTGCTGCGATTCGACCAAGTCCTATCGATTCTAGTCAGCATTAATGGGATATTGGGGGTTCATAGCACCGTACCTCCATAGTACCGTTCATTGTAAGCAAACACCATCTTTGGAGATAACCGTTGAGCTCAGAATAACCGTTCAGCTCAGAAAAACCGTTCCAAGGAGATCTGAGGGATCTGATTGGCTGGATTAGTTTGGGAATGGGTGCTTCTTGCCTTCTTTCTACTCTAAACTAGCTATTTACCTAATAGAGCCTCGTGGCTTCCTAAGACCTCGTTACCCCCCTACCAAAATCCAATCTACTAAATTTACTACTTTGTATCGCTATCGCCATCGCTATCGCCATCGCCATCGCCATCGCTATCGCCATCGCTTTAATTGCCTAGAGGTATATAGAAGTTAGTTGACGAAATGAAATGGGATGCAGCCGTACCTAGGGATGATAGCCGTTGTCGTTGTCGTTGTCGTTGTCGTTGTCATTGTCGTTGTTGGTGGTTGAAAAGGTTGAAGTTGGGAGAGTTTGGGGAGTCGATGGAACTTTGGCTTTTTGAACTCCGTCTCCTTCTCTCTCCTTTTCTCTCCTTCTTTCTTCTTCTCTCTTCTTTTCTCTCCTTCTTTCTCCTTCTCTCTCCTTTACCCTCTTTCCAAACCTTCTCTTTTCCATCGTCCCTTCCTAAAAGGGGAGTCTCTTCAACTCTCACTAGCCCCGGCCAACACATAGTGCCCCAATTTTCAAGTTAGCCAATCAGAGCCTAGGAATCCACTTAAACGGTTTCTCTAAACTGAACGGTTTCTCTGAGTTGAACGGTTATTTTGAGGATCATAGATATTGCCGTTCTGTGACGGTTTCTTCTACGGCACGGTTTTCTGGCTTACCAGATTCCCATTAATGAGATAGTGGAGTCCTCAGTTTGGATGACGAGAGGATGGACTTATCAAGAAGCCATACTGTCACGTCGTCTCCTGATTTTCACTGATTACCAGGTTGAGTTCATCTGCTCGAATGTTGTGTGGCATGAATGTACTATCCCCGGAACGGGGGAGGATAATTACCTCTACCCTAACCCGCGAGCGTTCAGGTTTGGCCCTCAGAACTGCCTCAGAGAAATCACACCGATGGAAAGACCAGCCGGCAAGATCCCAATGAGCGTGGACGAACTCGGTGGATGTATCGCAGAGTACAGTGGGCGTCACCTAACTTATCAATCCGATGTCCTGAACGCTGTAACTGGTTTGCTGTCACGCATATCAACCTTTACATACTTGGGTATTCCTATCCTCGATCAAGTCGAGTTGGCCACGAGTCTTTCACGCACGTTGGTAGTGGAGAAGGCTCTATGGCAATTTCTCACTGGCCTCACCTGGTTTCCCGTCGCCGATGCAAGACCACCTCTACGGAGAAGAGATGCCTTTCCCAGCTGGTCATGGCTCGGCTGGGAAGGGCCAATCCATCTCGGGTATCAAACACGTGACAATGAAAACGTCTTTCCTGAAGATTTACGACCCAGAGACTGTGCGAGTGTTTGGATCGCGAACCAGGTCACCCATACCAAGGGCGAAACACTTGTGCCACTTACACATTTTTGGGAAGAACCACGATTGAGTCAGGAGCTCACGAGTATTTTACCGCATCTAACCAACTACCTTTGGGTGGAAGGCCAGGTACTTAGGATGACACTGACCATTAGTTATTGGATTGATGAAAAGGGGCGGTGCACCGAGGATATTGTTGAAGAGGTTGCTTATCCGCCGATAAGCAGACGGCTCAGCTCGGTCAGTCTGTCTTTCCGAAACCGTGGTTCTGACCAGGAGGATATAGACCTATCGACTGAAATTGAAGAACGAATATTTACCGGGCATTTACTCCGGCGGCACCAGCCATATGTTACAGCGGCCCCAATCCCTATACCGGCCCCAATTGGGTTAGGGTTAAACGTGGGCATCTTTTTTTACTATCTTTTATTTTAACCAGATAGTAATCGTACAACAGCCTTTCATGCAAGACAGCGCCAAGCCCAGTCAACTAGTGGAACTCCTATTTATAAGCGTTCAATGCCCAGATTTTAGACTTGGTGATTTTGAACCTTCTTTTTCCTCCTTCTTTATAACTACACTACCTTTAATCACTAGAATAAGCTAGAATCGACTATACGTACGTAAATATTAATTATATTAATTGATAAAGCTATTTACTAATTTTTTTAAAGCTTTATAACGTTGCGCGTAATATATATACAATTTTAAGATGCCGCCGTAGGAATTAGAGACGCCCGTCGACCTTACCTACAGCGATTAATCCCCCAGTTAAGCTAATTAAGCTAATTAAACCAATTAAATCGATAAAGAATAGGAAGGCTTCTCTAATAATAATACCTTTATTAATTCGCCTAGTAATAACGAATTAGAATTAAAGGAGTTAGAATTAGAGGATAAGGGTATTATTATCGACTATAGGGACGAAATCCTTAACCTACTAATTAGCGTTATCCCTCCTACTATTATAATTTAAGAATTTTACGAAGTAGTTAATAAATAGGTAAAGGATTATAGTTTTATAGTTAACTATAGAAACGGCCGCAGTACGAAATTTAGAGTACTAGCTAATGAGTATATATAATATTATTTCTTCTATAATTGGTATAATTAACTGGGCAAGTTAAAGGTAACGATTTAAAAGATAGTATTACGTAAATATAGCTATAATTAGAAAGCTAAAGTAAAGAAAAATCTAGAAGATAAATTCTAGTATTTCTATTTATATAGCAATCCTAACTACTAAGAATACAACTATACAAAGTCCTACTACCTATCTACTTATCCTCAATATTGTAAAATAAGGCTAAAAATATTTAAGACTATTAACGATATTTCTAAATTAAATACTATACGAGCTTGTGAGGTTACTTCTATAGTATAAGACTATTATCTAAATTTAATATATATAAGGAAGGATATTTATAATACCCGCGCCTTTTTCCGTCGATGTAATTTTAATAGTTATACCCCTACTAGTATTCTCCTTAAAGTATTTAACGATAATAGGGTAGAATATATTAAAAAAATGGATCTAAATAATAAAATAAGGCTATTAGGTATTGTATTTATATTCTTATACTATATTTATATAGTTTAGCGGTTCCCTAAAGTTATAATTATCGATAATATATATAATACCAATCGCTTCAATTATCCCTTTTATTAAATTTCTAATATTACTAATATTAGTTCGATATTCAATTATATCTTTAGTATTATTAATAATAAGAAGCAAATAGCCTTCGACTTCCTTATTAACGCTACTAAATAGATATAATTATAATATAACCTTCTAAAGCCTACTGTTATTATTACTAATAAGTATAAAGAAATAAAGTAATCTTTGGGAGAGATCTTTCCTAATATTCAATAATAGCTCTATTTATTCTATATCGTTAAGAATGTTCTTTATAATGCTAAATTCAAGTTTAAGAAGTTAAAGAGGGTAAAGAGCGCTAGTTAGAATAATAAGAAGGATAATAATAATAATAATTCTAATAATAAGGAAAGTATTAATAAGTAGGTAACCCCTATCCTATTTAATAATAAAGACTATAGTCTCTATACTTCTATATGTAACGGTAATACAAATTTAAATTCAACCGACTCAATTACTAATAACCCTTATAGCGTTGTAAAGCAATTTAAATTTATAATATATAATAATATAGAGAGCGAATTATTTATTACTTAGAAAGATTTAAGGAAGCGTTTTGCAGCCCAAAAATTAATCCTTCGTTATATTTAGAAGAATTAGCTCCCTATTAGAAATTAATAGGCACACTACTATATTAAATAATATAGAAATTTCAGTATTAGAATTATATTCCTAATTGAATTAAATAACTTTAGTATTAAGAGCTATTGTGAAAGCGTGATTCTACAAGAGATCCGACTGCAAGATTAGAAGCTACAAATCAAAGTAATATTAAGTGTAAAGAAGAAAGGGAAGTTCGTCGAACGAAGGTATTTGGAATTAGATATATAAGTCTATATTCTACCGACGGTCGCCGCCTTCCCAATCCGGATAGCTATCGATAAGAATATAAGCCTCATTCCATCCGATATGCTATAGTACCCAATAGTTAATGTTCCGGCAGTCTGTCCAGCCGTACTATAATATTATCCCCCCCTTGGAAAAAAGGCTCAGCCCTAAAGCTGAAAGAAGAGATAAAATAAAAGGCAATTGCTAGTTATATAAACGATTCGTTACCAACTTCCTATTACCGTTGTTTTAATCTTATTATATCGTACGAATATTCTCCAAAGAAAGCTATACTAAAATACTATACTAAATATTACGACCTTATAACAATCTGGTAGCCGTATACAAGCGAAAAAAAAGGTATAAAAAAAAAATTCCTCCCAATTAGACTTAAACCGACCGCTTCCCCGGTAGAGGACAAATACCTTCGAACCTTAGTACGTCGTTGTATAACCTTATAAACTATTACGCTACACTACTATACTATATAGTTAAAGTTATAATCGGTACTAATCTCCTCCGCCTAACTTCCTTATTAACCCTTTACTTCCTTCTTACCCAACGCAACTTTAACTTTATTATCGTCTCTTCTAATTGGTTATCCTCCGGGTATTTTCTTACCGTTCTACTATTTTATAATACTTTTAATTATACTCCAAGCCTCTTTAGTAGTCCTAACTTATTTAGGTTCGTTTTATAAAAGATCGCTAACTTCTCTACTACATTTTTAAAATACTCTACATTGTACTATTCCGGGTCTAGATCCTAACCCTTCTATATTACTTAATATTATAGTATCTTATTTACTAGTTTGCACGTTAGTGTAAGGGGTGCAGTACAGTTGGTACAGATGCTGGCCTTAATTAATCGATAAGGTTCTACGAAGAAGAAAAGAGGGTAAAAGAGCGCCCTCTGGGCGGGCATGGCCAGCTGTCCTTTTTAAAGGACGTGCGCGCGTACGGGCCATTGTAGTGTTGTAGTGGTAAGTAATTTGATTGGTTGTATTAATTACCGGCCGGTTGGGACTCGGATTGGCGAGACTGTTAGTTACTCCCGCTACGGGCAGTAAGCCCTATAATATTAGCCCCCTCCTCCCTTCTAATTAGAAAACTATTTATAAGTTTATATTCTATTATATATACCCCTAATATTAAACGATAAGCCTCTTCCTTACTATTGCTTACGTTGTATTTAAGTAATTTATATCTTTTAAATCGCTCCCTCTCTCTCTCTCTTCTTCTTTTCTCCTTCTTTAATAAAATTATAACCTTCTACTATAAATATCCTTATACCGCCGTCTCCCTACTACTTTAATTCTTACTTTATTTCTCTCCTACTCCCTTATTACTTCTCTATTTCTTATTCCGTTGCTTATTCTATTTTTACCCCGTTTTCGTACTAATATATTAGTAATAATTTACTTAAAATATTTAATACTCCTAACTAACCTAGTTTCGATTAGTTCGTTTAGTTTTAGTAATTCTAATAATTCCTATAATAGTAATAGTAGTAAGGCTCCTCCCCCGCCCCGCCTACGACTCCTACTCCGGTTCCTAAAAAATTTAAGATCCCTAAGCCGGTTTAAACCTAATTTAGTACAATTACGGTCGGTATTAGTAAAATTACTATTAATAATATAATTTCGGCCTTCGTTGTTAAAATAATTAAATTTTAGTTTAATTAGTATATTTATTACCTTTTTTATAAATATAATTATATTACTACTCCTATAGGTAGTTCGATTACTACTTATTTACTTTATTAATATAGTAAAGTAGCTTGCGAATTAACTTTAGTTTGGGCTTAGGACGCCTTTGCGGCCTAGTATATTATTAATTATATTTCCGGTCCCTAGTGGGCTATCTTTTTAATTACCTTTAAAGTACTACTGGGTTTTTCTCTCTTAGAGGAAAAGGATTTTATTCCTATATAAATTACTTATTTCTTTCTTATTTTATAATACCGGTTTTAATTTTCTCTATAATAATTTTTAGGGTAGAGTTAGTATTGAAGCGGCCGTCGCCCGCCTACCGAATCCCTCTATCGAATTTAGTAATTCTAATGCTAATTCTTTATTAGGAATTGAATTAATTAAATTCTAGAAGAAGATAGTTACCTTAGAGTTCGATATAAATAAAGTAAAGTGGGTAGCGGACCCCCCTATTATAAAATTAATAAATAAATTTATTGATTAGTATAATAATAAATTTAAGGAGAAGAAGAAGAAGAAGAAAGAAGCGGCTACTATTATTATTATTACTATTAAAATTCCCGTCCTAATAGCTAGCCCCTCCGGTATTTAATTTAAATATTATTTTTTAATTTATAAGAAGAATAATATTCCTAATAAATACCTTCGTATTAATAACCCCGCTACTACTACCCCTCGTAGATTTAAATAATAGGATGCCCCTATCCCCTAACTACCCTTTAAGGTTTATCCTTCGGACGGTATTCGTTTACTCCCCTCGTTATTACCTAATATACGTTTAAAGAATATTCGCCCTTATAATATATACGAACTTACGTTGGAGAACTTCGTTAGCGGTAGAAGGGAGGATATTAGCTCTTTTAATATAGATAACGCTATAAGGGATTTACTAGATAATAATATTATAAAGGATATTTAGTATTTTAGGGTAGTTTTAGGCTTAGCCCAAATGAAATTTTTATTTGGTATAGTGTTGTTTGAGAATTTTTAATTCCGTTTCTTAGTAGTAATTTCGTAATTAATTTTATATTATTTATTAATAAATTAGTAGTTTTATATATTGTTAGACGGGTATTTCTTAATATAACGATTAAAAAGTCCGTTGTTCGTTGCCGCCGGTCCGTATTTCGCTTTAAACCGGTTTAACGCCGCTATTTCTAAGAATTTGTATAATAGTTCTTAAATTAAATTTTAATACCCTTTTTACTTTATTAAAACCTCTCTAATTATTCCTTTATATTTTTTTATAATATTAGCGTATAGAATCTCTTCGATTTAGAATTCTAATTCTCCTTTAATTTTAATAGCGGACGGTTAATTATCGGTAAATCTTTAATTTAGGAGGGGATTAGTAGTAGTTCGGCGGAAAAGGTCGATATAGAAAATATTATAAATAGTTTAGAGAAGGCCAAAAAATTCTACTACGTACGGAGAAAGAATTTAAAAACTATATATTTCGTATATAATTAATTAAACTTCTTCTTTGGACGGTCTATTATATAATTTTTTAAATTAAATTAAACTTTATCCCTAATTTAAAAGCATTCGGCCGGCTAGCGACGTTGGTTAGCGAATTTCTTTTACTTTTAAGTAACTATAGCTATAATTATTTAATATAGGTCTATAATTTACTATAATTTCTATACGAATTAGTAAGCCCGCTTCTTAATAGAGAGAAAGGGAATTCCTAGACGGGCTTCTTCCCTTACAATAGAGATTAGAAGCTTTGTATTGAACCTATATATAATAAAGAAGGGAGATATCCTAATGGAGGTATTAATATAGTTATTAATAATTAATTAGGCTATAGGGTACTATTTATCCTAATTATTTTATACGTAGTTAATTATTATTCGGAAGTATATATATATCTCTTAGTTTATCCGTTCGGGGCTGCCGTTGGTTTGTAGGTAGTAAGCCGTACTTAGAAGACGCTTAATATTAAAGAGTTTGTAGAGCTTCATTTAGAACCGGCTAGTTTAATTTAACCCTTAATTATTTATAATAAATTATAGAAAGTTATAATAATATATAAAGTATTATAAGAAGCGTTCAGCGTATAATTCGGCTTCTATTAAAGGTATTAGTTTTAGTATTACGCTCTTATTTAACCGATCCTTAATTATTTAAAAATAAATATTATTATTAGCCTTCGGGAGGTTTATAATAAAGTTTATTTATATTTCTCTATTAAATTAATTTAGTACAGATAATAATTATATTAAACCCCGTTTTTATTCTCTCTATACCTTTATAGAACTATAAGTATAATAATTGCGAAGGAAT
Organism: Neurospora intermedia; assembly: GCA_037102815.1. Taxonomy (NCBI): domain Eukaryota; kingdom Fungi; phylum Ascomycota; class Sordariomycetes; order Sordariales; family Sordariaceae; genus Neurospora; species Neurospora intermedia. The sequence continues at coordinate 643,856 of BTPP01000012.1, read as the reverse complement.
TACTTGTCACAGGCATTACTGCCATGTTCCTGTATATAGATAGAGGGTGCTGTACTGCATTGGTGCAGTCAGCTGTGCAGCTGCCTGAGTGCAGTACAGCAGTCACGTGCACACGTGCTGTGGTCCGTGTACTGGACCCACGCACAAGCATGCCCTACATAGTTCTCGTGCGCGCACAGGATTCTCTTCCTGTTCCTCGCACAACAATCAAAGTCTTACCTTAGTGCTTGCTCGCGCCCCGTGACACTTTGTTGTGCCTAACCTTCGCGTTAAAGCGCAACAAGTGATTTCGGTCGAACCAAGCTTAGCAGAGGCTAACGCAGTAAACTGGTTCTCGCGAAATTCACTCTTTGGCGAATCGTGCAATCGCCAGTAGCGAGTCAGAGACTCCAGCGACATCAACGTCGATTCCAGCGGCCACAGTGTCGACCCCAGAACAGCAAGCAAGCACTCAGAGCAACGAGGGCGCAATTATCGCATAGTGCGACACGGTAAAAAGAATATCTCTTTTCTCATTTCAGTCATCGACGAGCTGTCGACCCAGTCAATTGCCCAGGCAATTCAGTTCTCTGCATAGGCAAGATGTCTAGCAGCAAAGATCATAACGGCGACGGTCAAGTCGACCTCGCCACAGTTTTCCCTTCTCTACTTGAAGGCTTCGACACCTTACTCGCCGTGTGCGGTAATGACTCCAACATTGGCCTGCGGGTCACACCTAACTTTGCAGCGCAGGCTAGGAGTTACGAAGAAGTCATGAAGCTCTTGTACTACTTCGATAAGAAGATCAAGCTGCTCGACGAGAACGTTACGGCCGAGCAAGAGAAGTTCAGGAACTACGAACGCGACGCCGAGACCTACGTTACAAAGACGAGCCACGAGATGGGACAGATAACTAGCCGCATCGACAAACTCGAAAGCACCAAGAAGCAGCTCGTGGACCAGCTGAAGGCCCTGCAGGGCCAGTACAACCAAGTCCTTAAGGACAATGCATCTCTGGAGCAGCGGTTGATTGCGGCCGAGAAGGAGACAGCAGTCCGGGACAAGGTCATTGCCGAGAAAGAAGTCGATTACCAGAATATCCTCGACTTGCTGGCCACGGCCAACGCTACGTCCAACGAGCTCAAGCAGGAATGCAGCAACCTACGCATCGTGGCCAAGATCGCACAGGAAGAATCCGCCAAGATGCAGGAGGACCTCAAGACCACCAAGGACGACCTTCGTCTGGCCGAGGAGAGCGTCTTCATTGCCGAGAATAACCTGGCTGCAGCCCAGGAACAATTGAAGGCCGCCAACAAAGGCAGGTTCCAGGCCACGGCCGAGGATGCCGCAGATGAGGATGCTGGCGGCTTGGGACGTGATGGCGGCCCTGGAGGATCGGGCAAGGGAACCGGCTTTGGCACCGGTGATGCAGGCTGCGGTCCTGGCGATGGCGGCCCTGGTGGATCGGGCAGGGGAACCGGCTTTGGCCCCGGTGAGGCAGGCGGCGGTCCTGGAGGTGGAGGATTTCCTGGTGGCGGAGGATTCCCTGGTGGAGGAGGATTTTCAGGCGGTGGAGGATTCCCCGGCGGACCAGGAGGACCCGGCGGCCCCGGTGGACCCGGCGGACCTGGAGGTTACCCTCTCCCCAACCCCCCGACCAACTACTACCGTAAGGCTCTCTGCAAGGACCCCGAGCATTTCAGCGGCGAGGAGACAGATACGATCAAACGCCACAACGCCTACAGTGCCTGGAACTCGGCCATTCGCAGCCGTTGGCTTATGGACAGACACGAGTTCCCCGACGAACTGTCCAAGCTTCTCCATGCCATGGCCTGCCTGAGCGGCGAGGCAAAGGTTAGCATTAGCGAGCATCATCAGTTCATCTTAGACAACCCTTATCACTCAGTCCATTGGAAGTGGAAGACGGGCGAGGAGTTCCTCACCTACCTGAACGAACGATACAAACAAGGCGACCTCGTAGCGGTGGCAGAAAAGGAGTTGCTGGGTCTCAAACAAGCCGGCAAGTACGCCAACTACGAAGACTTCGAGGCTAGATTCGTCTCACTAGCGGACCGTTGCAACTATGATGCGGTCACCAAGGTTCGCCTCTTGTACCAGAAGGTGTCCAAATCCCTAGCCAACTCGGTCTCCCACCACTACGTCCAGCCAGAGCGCGATGACTGGACAGGATGGTCTAACTTGTTCCGTGGTATCGCCAAGGCCCATGCCAGAGCTTCGCTCCGCGACGACCATGTTCAAGCAACCAACAACGGCAATGGCGGCAGCAGCAACAGCGGTAATAGCAACAAGCAGAAAGACCCCGACTCGATGGATATTGACCGAGCAAAGCTCACGGAGATCCATAGGGACGTCTTGCAAGAACGCTACGACAAAGGCAATTGCATGAACTGCGGTAGGGGAAGACACCTGGCCAAGGACTGTAGGAGCAACACCAACTACGGTCCCAGAGGCAAACAGGCCAATCGATCGGGCTTGGGCATTACCACACGCCAGAGATCCAGCGCGGGAGCCCCAGTCACCAACCGCGCCATGGCAGACACGGGCAACCCAGCACCAGCGGCGCCGGTGGCACCAGCGGCCCCGGCGGCACCGGCGGCTCCAGCCCCGGCCGCCCCAGCCCAACAGGGAAATGGCGAACCCCAGGGCTAAGTCGCGCCCCGGGGTATCCAGGGACACAGAGAGGAAAGACGGGGACAGAGAAGTTCAATGTCCACGCTATTGGTTGTTGGAGGACAGAGCCACTTAGGTTAGGTAGCTTAGAACTCCACAAACAAAATGCCACCCTTCTTTCCACTTATCTTCAGTGTCCCCAGCGCAGTAATGAAGTGCAATGCGTCTCGTTGGTGGACTCCGGATGCTCAGGCAAGGCTTTCATCGACCGATCATTCGCCGAGAAAGCAGGCCTGGAACTCAAACCTTTGAAGAAACCAAGACCACTGCATTTGGCAGACGGTGCCTTCAAAGAATGGGTAGACCAGTACGTTGAAACCACAATGCGCATCGACGACCACAAAGAGGCCATCCAGTTCTTTGTAGCCAACCTGGCAGCAGACCACCCGATTATCCTGGGATGGCCGTGGCTGCAACTTCATAACCCAGACATCGACTGGGTGGCTAATAAGGTCATTTGGAACGTTGGATGTATGGGGACATGCATAAAACAATCTTTAGAGGTGGCAGCATTCTCCGAAGCATCCCAAGGGATGGATAACCCGGAGGAGACGGATGATTTTGAGTATGAGCTTGAAGAGGACTCTGGGGAGGAGCCCGAAGAGGACCCTGAGGATGAGCCTGAAGGAGACTTTCCCAGTTGGACTACCAACATCACGAAAGCACCCAAGGGCAGCCAAGCTATGATGATGGAGTCGCCATCTCTACCAGCTCACGCGGACACATTCGAAGAACCAGTCGGTCCAGAAAGGAAGCCAGCCCTAAAGAAGATCAAAGCGCAAGCAAAGATCGTTGGCGGGCGTAGAATCTGGACTATGCAGCGACCGGAGGGAGTTCGGCGCACCATATTCCGACCGTTTGAACCAACCATCAGCATGGCAGGGCTGAACTTGTCAGACTTCAAGCTCGTCAACGCGAGGACCTTCATGCTCAACACACGGTTGAAGGGGGTCCAAGTCAGCTCTACCACATGGGCTGAACTTGAAGAAGCTCAAAAGGAAAAGAAGGAAGCCATCTCAATGCCAGCCCTGTCGGAGAACGCCTGGAGGGACATCATGCAAGGGAGAGGCGAGCCTTACAAGCATTACTTCAAGGACGCTCGGGTACACGAATTCATCGATCTTTGTAAGAGGGAGTCCGCCGGCGAGAATATTGGCGAACAGTCCCTCCAGCCCGGCGAGGCAGCCCGCGATTTCGTTAACCGTATCTGCAGGCTGGGACTGGAGGAAGAGAAGAAGCAAGGCGGCTCGGAACCCACACCCCTCACCGAGATCGACAGGATCTGCGGCATTACAGAAGAGGACGTACAAAAGTTTATGGAAAAGTCCACAAGGCCGAAGTACACCCCAGAACAGGTGAAGGCTCGTTTCCCTGACGAATATAAGGACTTGTCCCATGTCGCAAACCCCATGGATGCCGAAGTGATCCCCGAGCACCGCTCCTACGACCACAAGATCGAATTGAAGCCCGGAGTAGAATCGTTGCCCTACTCCAGAGCAAGGCCAATGTCACCCCAAGAGTTGAAAGTCATCAAGCAATGGCTGGATGATAACTTGGCTAAAGGATTCATCCGGCCATCAACCTCAGATGTCGCATCCCCCGTGTTGCTGGCAAGGAAGCCAGGCGGCGGCGTGAGGATCTGCGTCGACTACCGAGGCATCAACAATATCTCCTTGAAGAATAGATACCCGCTACCGTTGATCAAGGAGACGCTAGACGCCATTTGCAGAGCAAAATGGTTCACAAAGGTCGATGTCATCGCGGCCTTCAACCGGCTACGCATGGCCGAAGGACATGAATGGTTGACGGCCTTTATCACACGATTCGGACTCTACGAATCGCTGGTGTGCCCATTCGGGTTGTCGGGGGCGCCGGCATCCTTCCAGAACTTTATCAACGACGTACTGTATGACATCCTTGATGTTTACGCAACAGCCTACCTCGATGACGTGCTTATTTTCTCAGAAACCTATGAAGACCACGTTAAACATGTGCGGGAAGTCCTTCAGCGCCTGATTGACGCGGGTCTTCAGATCGATATTGATAAATGCGAATTCCACACTCAAAGGACCAAATACTTGGGCCTGATTATCACCCCAGGCGGCATCGAAATGGACCCCGAGAAAGTAAAAGCTGTCACTACATGGGAAGCACCGACGAGTAGGCGCCAACTGCAGCGATTCCTAGGCTTTGCAAACTTCTACAGAAGATTCATCGCCGGTTTCTCGCACATGGGCAAACCACTGTATGAGCTGACAAAACGAACGGTTGACTGGAAGTGGGACGAGGAACACAACAGCGCCTTCGAAGCCTTGAAGGCGGCATTTACATCAGCGCCAGTCCTGAAAATCTATGACTGGGAGAAGCCCACGGTCGTCGAGGTAGACGCCTCTGACTGGTCGTCAGGAGGAACGCTTTCCCAGGTTCATGACGGGGAGTTATACCCAGTCGCTTACTTCTCAGCAAAGCACTCGGCGGCCGAGTGTAACTACGACATATATGACAAAGAGCTGTTAGCTGTTATTAAAGCACTGGAAGAATGGAGGCCAGAATTGGAGGGAGCCTCCCAACCTTTCGAGATCATTACAGATCACAAGAACCTAAAGACCTTTGGCACCACGAAGAAGCTCACCCCCAGACATATGAGGTGGTCGGAGTTCTTGTCAAGGTTCAACTTTACAATCAAATATCGCCCAGGATCAACAAACGTGAGGCCCGATGCCCTCAGTCGTAAGCCAGAACACGTACCCAGAGACGAAACAGATGACAGGCTGAAAGCTAGACAAAAGCCACTCATAGACCCTGACCGTTTTGATAAAGAATCCTTCGAAGACGACCGGCTGATGGACGTCGACGGCGAGGGCTTCACATTGAACGCGTTGTCAGACGGAGGGGCGCCCCTGGTAATCTGCACACTAGCAGACAGCCTCGAGGAAAATGATGACGACGGACTGGGCATCCACACGGATGACTTGGTAGACCGAGCATATGCTACTTCCCCGATGATGGCCGACATCCGTGAAGCCGTACGATCCGGTACTCGCTGGCCAAAGCACTTGAAGAAGAAGCTGAAGATCCCCCTCGCCGAATGCTACATGGTCAACGACAGGGTGATGTTCAGAGACCGGCTGATGATTCCCCCCGACGACGAAAAGGTCCAGCTGGAGCTCATTCACCGCACCCACTCGTCGGTGCAAGGCGGTCACCCAGGCAGAGATAAGACAGTGGCGTTGATGCATCGTTATTTCTGGCCAGGAATGGTGACCGCCGTGAACGCTTACTGCAGAGCGTGCATTCCATGCAGTAAGACCAAGGCAACTCGAACCTCGCCAGCAGGGTTCCTGAAACCACTACCCATCCCATATGCGCCGTGGAGGGACATCTCAATTGACTATGTAACCCCATTCCCCAAGTCAAGACGATCAGGGAAGGGCGCGGAATATCAGCACGTATTGGTGGTGGTAGACAGGTTGACTAAGATGAGACATTTTATCCCAACAGAAGGCCTAACCACAGAGGAGCTAGTCGAGAAGTTCATAGACCGCATCTACACTCTCCATGGCCTTCCGGATACCATTGTATCAGACAGAGGAGTCCAATTCGTATCCGCCTTTTGGAGACAACTGTCCCAACGGCTGGGCGTCAAATTGAAACTCTCAACTCCTTACCACAAAGAGACCAACGGTCAGACTGAGAGAATCAACGCCGAGATGGAACAGTACCTACGTACGTTCGTCAACTGGGCCCAGGATGATTGGGTTGACTGGCTACCGCTGGCTGAGTTCCAGGGGAACAACCTCAAATCGGCATCGACGGGAGTTACCCCCTTCTTTGCCAACTACGGCTTCCATCCCCGCATGGGCGTAGAGACAACAACACCGCCGCCCCCAGACGCGACGGACGCTCAGAAGAAGCAAATCTTCAATGCAAACCAGCTGGTAGCCCGGTTCAAGGAAGTATGGGACTACGTCAAGACCTCTTCACTGAAGGCCCAGGCACGTTATGAGGCGGCCGCGAATGAAAACCGCACGGATGCCCCCAAGTACAAAGTTGGTGATGAAGTTATGCTCAACATGGCTAACTACGCCACCGGACGACCGCATGACAAGCTGGCACCTCGGTTCGAGGGACCCTTCCGTGTTATGAAGGCCAGCTCGCATACGGTAGAGTTAGCACTGCCCCAGAACATGAAAGTCACCCATATCGTCAACGTCTCCCGCGTTAAACCATACGTGGAGGGACTTCCAGGCCAGAGAGACCTTATGACCGACGTCAAAGCTAATGAGGGTATGGTCGTTACCAGAACGGACGACTACGAAGAAGACAGACGTTGGGAATTCGAGGAACTACTGGACTATCAAAAGCTTGATGGCTCATGGAAGTATCTGGTGAAGTGGACGCATCACCCACCGGACTGGCAACCAGCCAAGAACCTCGACGGCTGTCAGGAGCTGGTCTGGCAACTTCACGACGACTATCCAGAACTCGGCCCTCCTCACCCAAATTTCAGGAAAGGATGGAAGACATGGCAAAAGGCGAAGACAGCCCGAGAGGACGATGTACAACCCCCGGTCCCAGCCACGGCGGCACCAGCGGCAGACAATCGACAAGTGAGAAAGAGCGCAAGACTGAACAACAAGTGATCTCTCCGTCAAATAGTTGGTAACTACTGAGGAAAGACAACCGGCACACGGAAAGAGTACGAGACTGAACAATAGCAAAAAGTAAGGAGTTCAGCTCGACTTATTCCGCGCACCCTAGTCGAATGCCTCATGGTATACCCTTTTGCAGAGCAACCGTCAACGGCACCGAGAGATAGTACGTCTTACGGCGGTCTTACGTCTCCTGTTCCCCAGAATGGCCCCACGCAGTCAACACCAGAAGATTGGAAGATGAGAAGGATCTGAGAACGTTAGCAGTACAACAACTGAGCGTTTAAAGAAAAGACAAGTCACAAGCAGGGAGTTGAACACGCGAGCTCTTCAACACTTACACCAGTAGCAGCTACGGGCGTCCCACGCAAACCGCTACACCACGGGCGTCCCCATGGCACCCCCGGTGGGGCTGGCGATAGTGGGAGTCGTTGAGGTTCTCTATATACGTTGATTGGACTGGTTTCTAGCTTGCAGATGGATTATTGAGGGTAATGATAGCTCTCACGGTAGGAAGGTCGGATTTGGCGATGTTTTGGCTAGTGTTCTGCCCCTGAGCGGGAGTTGAAGCACCGACGGGCGCCAAGCAGCTTCCCGTCTTGGCGAAATTTTTGCCGGCATCTGATTGGGCGCAGCCACGGGAAGATCAGTGGAGCTCCACTTTACTGGTAATAATGAACATAATGTCGATTTCTCGAGCGGGAGCATTATTTTGGAGGGGGGTAGTGTCACAGGCATTACTGCCATGTTCCTGTATATAGATAGAGGGTGCTGTACTGCATTGGTGCAGTCAGCTGTGCAGCTGCCTGAGTGCAGTACAGCAGTCACGTGCACACGTGCTGTGGTCCGTGTACTGGACCCACGCACAAGCATGCCCTACATAGTTCTCGTGCGCGCACAGGATTCTCTTCCTGTTCCTCGCACAACAATCAAAGTCTTACCTTAGTGCTTGCTCGCGCCCCGTGACATTACTATATATAAATATTTAATAATAGTTAATAGAAGTGCTAATTAAATATAATTATTATACCCTTACAATTAGAATAATTAAGGATATACGAATTATAAATTATTTGTATTAGAGTAGTACGAAATATATTAAGTTGCTAAGATTAGTCTATAAGGTTTATAGCGTTAGATTTAATATATACTAAAGCTTTTAGGATTTAGAAATAGCCCTAATAGAGGAAGCGGCCTCTAGAATTAATATTGCAGTCCGCGATTTAAATCTTCAATTTTAACGCTAGGTTAAGGTGTTTGTTGTTGTTTTGGATTGCGGTCTTAATTTATTAATAGAAATAATCTTTTAACGCTATTTAGTTCTAAAGCTACTATAAATCCGGATTTTTAAATATTTATACGCTCTCTTACTTAAAGAGGATTATTTAAAATACTAAAATCCGAAGCAGCGAATACTTTTTTAATATAGAGTTTAGGATTATTTGTAGGTTGTAAGTTTCCTAATTTTCCTCCGTTAATATATTTTATTCCCTACGAAAAAGTATATTAGGGATTATACCTTCTTTCTCCGGCTAATATTTAATATTAAAATTGAAGTAGGATAAATATTTAACCTACTACGCTTAACGTTCCGAGAGCTATTATATTTTTATAAAATATTCGAAATTATAGTAGTTTATTAGGATAGTAAAGGATTTATAATTCTATAATTCTATTAATTATTATTCTAAATAGTTAATAATCGCTAATATTTCTTTATTATAAATTAGGTAGTTTTATTTAGTAGTATTAAACTTTTATAAATAGTACCTTATAATTATATATTTCCCGGTACTATTAACCTCTTGGGAGATAATACCCCTAAATATAAAGCCGCTATAGTCCGTTTTAAGGAACGTCTTTTTATCCGGATTAAACTTAGTAAGAATTGGAGCCCGGATAAATAATATTTTCAATAATTAAAAGGCGGCTTCGTATTCTTTTATTTATTTAAATATTACTCCTTTATTAGTTAATATTATAAGGGGGGCTATAATTTTAGAGAATTAGGGTATAAATATTCTATAGTAATTAACGAATTTAAAGAAGTTATATATACCTTTCTAGGAGGTAGGAGGCAATTATTTAAAAATCGCCTTAACCTTTTCAGGGTTAGCCTAAATTCCGACGCTAGTATAAATAATAAATTTGAAATATTTAACCTTTTTAATAGCGAATTTATATTTATTTGGGTTAAAGTATAGTTTAGTATTTAAGAGTTTCTATAGTATAAAACAGACTTTAGTTTTGTAGTCTATTTTAAAACCTAAAGTATAAATAAGGACGTTATTTATATACGCTATATAGAATTTATTTAAATATTCTTATAGGATAAAGTTAATATATTATTAAAATATTATTAGAATGTCCGTTAATCCGAAAGGGATAACTAACTATTCGAATAAACTATAATGAATCTTAAATACTATCTTCTATTCCTCTCCTATAATTATACGAATCTTGTAGAAGGTTTGTACGATATTAACCTTAGTATATTATTTTACTCCCTTTAAAATATAGAACGTTTCTTTAATAAGTAGTAACGGATACCGGTCCGTTTGAGTAATAGTATTTAAAGTTCGGTAGTTATAGTAGAAGCGGAAACTACTACCCGGCTTCCAGACGAATAATATAGGGGCGTCCGCTTTAGAACTACTTATTCTAATAAACTTTTTATTTAATAAATCCTTTAATATCTTCTTTAGAATAAGAAATTCTTTGTAGGTTATACTATATAATAGGCTAAAAAGTAGGGGAAGTTCCTTACCGTCGGGTCCTTTTTTAATTTCGATCCGATAATTAATATTAGGACGATAGAGATTTTATTTATTAGTATTCTCTTTTATTTATAACGGAAGGAGGTTGTAATATACCAGAGGAATTATTTTCTTAAATTATTCTTTAATATAAACCTTCTTTAATTATAATACCTTTTCTATATCCTTTAAATTAATTATATATATAGCTTCCTTAATTATTTTGTTATTAAATTCTTTTTATAAGCGGCGGATATAGCCTACAAAGGTAGTAGTAAATACGTAGGTAATAGATTTAATATCCTTAATAAAGTTTATATCCGGTATTTATTCTCCTCCGATATACGGGATTTAATAGTCCGTAATACTTAAATATATCCTTTTTTTGTAAAGGATAGAATATACCTTTATTATTTTTAGCTACGGCTTATTTAGGATAATAGGAAATTTTAAGAGGGGAATAATATACGTATATACTAAGTATATATACTTATTAACCTTAATAAAAAAATAAGTAAACCTTTAAATAGTAGTTCCCTCTATAGTAGTAGAGGTTCCCTTTATATAGCGAAGGTTAATAGAAATAATAGGAATATTAAAATTTTTGATAACTTTCTTACTAATTGTAGTATAATATTAGTAACCCTTATTAATAAGGGTGTAGAATAAATTACGGTCGTTAATAATAAGTAGGATTAATATAAATTCTATTTCTATTTGCGATTTAGATTTAAATTCTTTTATTTTACTTAATACTTCCGAGGGCTTCGGGGCCCGATTTCGCTCCGGAATTATTCTTTTCCCTATTTAAGGGTAGAATTTAATTTTTTATTCTCTTCCAATAATAGAAGAATTTCTATAATAGTAGTTTAAATATGGATATTATTATTCGGGGGAACTACTAGTAAGTAGGGATAATTATTTATACAATAATTAGAAACTTTATAATAGAAATATAAATTATTATCCTTATATTTTTAGCGCTCTTTATTAAAAACCTACTTAGTATATTTAGGGGAAGTAGATAAGTTTAAACCGTTTCGCCCTCGATTATTACAACCTTTAATAAATACGCTAATACAAATAATTCTTATAATAGTATCGCTATTAATATTTATAGTATAATTTTTAAATAAATTTGAAGGCGGAGTAGAAGATTATTAGTATTAATTATTAGGCTTTAAAATATTAGCGTAGGACGCAGGGAGGTAAAAGCCGCTACTTTAAGTAGAATAACCCCGCTAATTATAAAAGTATTTATAATAGTCTTTTTTAAATTTAAATATTCGTTTATAACCGGTAGTATAGTACTATATTTAGGCTACGTACGTATAATAGCCGTTTAAAAGGTCTATTAAAAAGAGTTTATTATAGAATTTTTTATTAATTGTACGACGGAGGTATATTAGTTTGGCCGGGCTTTCCTAATTGTAACCGCCGGCTTTTAGGAATTTATTATCGAAGGTAGCGAGGAAGGTTACGAATAGTTCTCCGTCCTTCTAATAAAGGCGAGAGAGTTTGTTAAGGGTAATGTCCCTATTCTAATACGAATTGAAAATTATTTAAATCTAATTGAATAAGGCTATAGGGTCTTTTTCGCTATAGGCGGTTTTGCTAGTCTAAAACCCTTTAAATTATAATTATTTATTATTGGGGAGTGTATTAAGAATTTTATATTATATAGCGTTGTAATCGGTATAAAGCCCGATTTTAATATTAGTATTATATACTTTAATAAATTTATTATAATAAAAGAGGAATATATAAGGCTGCTTATCCTATTTAGGGAGTTTAAGAGGCTTTCTTTTATATAGAATAGTACTGTAATTATTATTTTAGTTAGTAGAAGTACTTAAAGCGGGGGCGTTAGAGCCCGCCGCTCGGCTAATTAAAGTATTTGTAAGTAGGAAGTCTAAATGCGGAGTAAGGATAAGATTAGGATTAGAATTAAAGAGAAGGGATTTAATACGATTATAGAAAGAGGTACTACTGTTTAATATTCTAATAAGGCTCTTTATAAGGCTATTACTAAGGGTACCGCTATTAGTATTTTATTAGTTATTACTTTGGGAGTTATAGAACTCTTCTATATTATTAAAGTTTATATTATTAAGTCCGACTATAGTAATTAATAAATACCGTAATATTACGTTATAAATTGTTAACCGTCTTTAATTTCCGCTCTACTATTCTACTACTAAATTCTATTATATCCGTTAGTAAAAACGTTAATAGAACCTAATGTAAGGGGTATAGTATAATTAGTATAAATATTAGCCTTAATTAATTAATAAGGTTCTACGAAGAAGAAAAGAGGGTAAAAGAGCGCCTTTTGGGCGGGTATAGTTAGTTATCTTTTTCAAGGGACGTACGCGTGTACGGGCTATTATAGTACTGCAGCGGCAAGCAACCTAATTAATTATATTAGCTACCGGCCGGTTAGGACTCGGATTAGCGAGACTACTAGTTACTCCCGCTACAGGCAGCAAGCCCTATAATAGTTAGGATCTCCTCCACTTTCTATTCTTCGACTTCTCTTTTATTATCGTCGTTTTTAACTATTACCCCTACTAGATTCTTATTTATTTAGCCCAGTAACGGGTTGCTTAGGTCCTTACGGAAACGATTAGTATAATAAATATAATTGCCTCGCTATCGTTCGGAAAGATCTAACTTATAAAAAATACCCTTTATAGTTACAATTTTATATAGGATTCTTATTAGTAGGAAGTTGAACTTATTATTCGGCTAATCCGTAGCCCAACCTTTTTTAATAATAAATACTTTATCCCCTATTATAAAATTAAATAAACGTTAATAACGGTTAATTTATTTTACTTATTATTCTTAAGCTTTTTCGATAGTTTACTTTACCCAATTGTAATAGTCTTTTAAAGTTATTAATAGCTTTTAAGCTTCTTCTCGCTATAAGTAGCCTTTTATTTCTTTAGTCCTTTAGTTCTAATTGAATAGTATATTTATAAGGAACCCGAAGAAAACCTTATAGGGTATTAATCTTCTTAAATTATCGTACAATAGACTTACTTATACTATATTTAAGGCCGGTATTATTATTACCCAATTATTTTGGTTATAGTTAAAGTAGGGCCTTAATCGTTAATTAATATATTAATTTATAATTTTGGCCTATCCCGCTATTTATAAGTATCCGAATGAGTTCAACTTCTAATCGATCCTTAAAATATCGGACAACTCTCTTATAAATTTATAGATAAACTATAAACTGTAATTATTTATAATATTTCGGGGTAGACTATATATCCGGTAAGGGCCTTTATAGTACAATTTAGCTACATCCCTTACGGTTATAGTATTAAAATAAGGGTAATACTATAATACTTTTGTTAGCCGGTCGATTATAACTAATAAATTATTATACCTATAAATTACTTCTTTAGGTATAAATTTAAAGTCTATTATAATAGAATACTACGCCCGGCTATTCTCCTCGATAGGTTGTAGGTATAGTAGGCCGGGTATTTTATTATAGGGTACTTTCGATGAGCGATATATCCAACAATTATTAACGAACCGATCTATATCTATAGTTATACTTAGCTACTAATATTACTTTACTAAAAACTTCCTTATTTTATTTCTCCTAGAATAGGCCGTTATTAATAAATTATAATAGGCTTTTATTAGTTCTATCTATAATTAGCCTTCCTCGGGTACTACTAACTTTTAGTTTTATAAGAGTAATCTATCCTATACTTTAAAGTAGTCGTCTCCTTTAGTATAGTAGGTAATTAGGGATTTATTATTGCGGTTAACTTTTAATAGTTTATTAATTAACTAAAACCGGGGAATATCCTCCTCCTCCGCTATTACTAGGATTGCGTTTAGCTCCGTAGTTGGCGTATTTACCTTATCCCTTATATAGACGAAATAATTGGCTTATAATTTCAAAATCCTTAAAGTCCTTTAATTATTTCTCTTTTATAATATCGTTTTAAAGACTTCTATTTTGCGAAATAAGGCGTCTATTATTATATTATCCTTCCCCGGCTGATATATTATTTTAAATATATATTTTAATAGTAATTCTACTTATACGGCCTATTTTAAATTTAATAGCCTCTTAGTAGAGAAATATTCTAACGCTTAATAGTTTATTATTACCGTAAAGGGTCTACTTTTTAATTTTGGGCGTTATATCTTTATACCTTTTATTACCGCTAGTAATTCTTTATTATATACCGGGTAATTCAATTCTACTAGTACTATAATTTCGGAATAGAAAGCTACTGGGTACTAATCGCTTTCTACCTTCTAGAATAATACCCTAGCGTATACTCCGTCCGAAATATCCGTTTCTAACCTTATTTCTTAATTATAATTAAAGTATATTAGTACTAGAACGTTCGTAAAAGCTTCCTTTAAAATATTAAAGGCCTATTAGTATTCGAATATCTATTCGAAGGCTTTATCTTTTCGGGTAAATAATATAAATAACTGAACTAACCTCCTGAAATTCTTTATAAATTTGTAATAGAAATTATAGAATCCTAAAAACGCTTATACTCCTTTTAAATTTTTTAATTAAAGCTAATATTAGATTACTACTACCTTTTCGGGGTCGACTACAATACTATCGGTATTTATAATAAATCCGAGGAATTTTATCTTTATAATATAGAACTCGTACTTTTTAATATCCGCTTAAAGGCCCGCCTTCTTCAACCGCTATAGAATTTTCTTTATATATTCCCTATACTCTTCTAAATTGTTAGAGAAAATTAGAATATCGTCGATATAAGCGCTATAAAAGTTTTAGTAACCTATTAATATATTGTTAATAAAGCGTTAGAAGGAAGAAGGTCCTCTATATAATCCGAATAGGAGAACTTTATATTTATAAATTCTAAAATTAATTCGGAAGGTTGTTAAATCTTCCTACCCGGCTGTTATACGAATTTAATAGAAGGCTTACTGTATATCGATCTTTATAAAGATCTTCGCCTAATTAATACGGGCTAGTATTTCTTTAATTAGAGGAAGGGGGTATTTATCCTTCTTAAAAATAATATTTAATTTCTAATAGTCTACGTAGAAGTGTAGTCCGCCTCTATTTGCTTTCGGTATAAATAATATTAGAATTGCCTAAGGCGTTAAATTCGCTTCGATAAAACCTTTTTATAAATTTTTAATAATATACCGCCTATACTCTTCGAATTCTTATAATATTATTCGGTATAATAGATTAATATTTAACTATTTTATTTATTAGCCTTCCTCTAATATAATTATATAATCTATATTTAATTTATATTTAGGGAGCGTATCGGACTATACTTTATTAAATACTTCTAATTCTTCGTTACTATAATATTTAATTAGTACTTTCTCTATTACTAGGTAATGTACTTTATTATTATTAAAATATAACATTTCTTTTTTCTCTTTTATTACTTCGATTAATCCTTCAATTTCGTATAAACTTGTAGATTCCAGCTTAGTTTTATAATATTTAATATAGTAGGAAAAAATAGTTGTATTAATTACTACTAAATCGAAGGGTCGGGTTTTCGTCCACCCCTATTCCCGGGTGAAGCGATACGGGCCTTACTCGTTTTAATATAGATAGAGGGGGAGTTATTTAAGTAGGTTATTTTCTTTTATTATTATTTTAGGGGGCCTTTCTTTTTTTTAAAACTCCTTCTTTATTTATTACAACTCCTTCCCTATACCTTTCGCCCTTAATTGAAATTTTATATATTGCTAATTAAAATCCAATAATTTCTATTCTACCTCGGTTTTACTAACTACTTCTTCCTATTTTTCTAACGCTTCTTCTAATTCTAGAATACGGGCTTAAATTAATTAACGTTTCTTCGAATCCTCTTTAGCTTTATATTATTAATCCTTTTTATTTATTAATTCTTTTCTTCGGTTAACGTCTCTCTAATATATAGGGTCCGTTATAAGTAGGCCTATCTATCCTACTTCGATATCTTTAAAGTCTAATACTAATATAATATTTAGTAGGAATATTAATATTATTCGGCGATAATTAGGTAGTATATTGTACTTAACTATTTATATTTTACCGATAATTATATTTCTTTTCAAATTGGGTAGTACTATTAACTATTAGTCCTTATAAGTAATTCTATTAATACGAAGATATCCCTTTAAAGCCGTCCGGATAGTATTGGGTTTAGCCTTTTTATATAAAATAATTAATCTAGGCTCGAAGTCGTTATAAGAAGGGAGCTTCAGATATTTTAATAGTTTGTTAATAAAGGACTAATTTATAATTAAAGATACGTCTATTCCTATATCTACCAACGTACGTTGTATTATAATAGATAATCTATTATTTATTATAGTACAATTAATTAAGAATAATTTCCTTCCTCCTAAATAATCCCTTAGGTTAAAATTTGGGTAGGTTTAATTATTATAATCTATTTAGATATTAATATTATTAATAAATATTTCCCTTAGGAGGGAATTATTTATTCTTAGGGTATTTAATTTTCCGAATTAGTATTTTCTCTATTGAATACCTCCTCTTCTTTATTAATAAGGGTTAATTCCTCCTTCTAAATATTCTCTAATTCCTTTCTAATTTCTAATAATATTTTAGGTCTTTATATTTTATCGACGATAGTAGTTAATTAGGCTTTAATAATCTATTCGATTTTAAATTTGTCTAGGTATTAATTAAATATATAGTCCGTTTTATAGTAAGAAAAGTACTTCCCCTCGGCCCTAAACTTCTTTATTTCTTCTATAGAGGGACGGTAATATTTGGGGGTATTAATATTTATTGGCTGTAATATAGGAGTTTTTACTAATCGATTACTATATTAATTCTTCGGGGTTGAACTTCGGGAAGTAGGAAGATATATAGTAGACTTAATTCGGTTCTTAATCTTATTAACTTCGAACTAATTACTCTTATCTAGTAATTATAATAGCCGAACGTATTAATTAAAAATCTTATAGGAGTTAAAGTAAATAATCTCGCTAACTACTTTTAGAGCCTTAATTACCTTATACCGGAAATCGTACTTCTAGAATTCTTTAAGAATATAATTTTATCCTACTAAATAGATAAATACTACTTTAAAATTTTAAAAACGGTCCGTTATTTTTATTTACAAATCTTTAAACTCTTATACTATTTTCTCCGTAGAATTATAATTGTAATAATTATACTATAAATATATTAGGAGATCGTCGACCGATTTAATAGGGTCGGGGTAGATATTATTTAAGTATAAGAGAATACTATTAATTACTATTCCCCTTAAGCGGCTTATTACTTCCCTAATCCTAGTGTATTTGTTAATAAAATAATCCGAATTGATGTATAATTTATATTTTATTTAGAAGTACTATACTTCAAATAAAACCTTATCGGTAATATTATTACTAAAGGTAAATACCTCGACCTTAGTAGATTTATACTAGGATATTTTAATTTAGCGAACTAAATTCTCAATACTAAGTAGCAATATTATACTTTATTAATATTCGGGGTCTTTAAATCGCTATAATAGTCGACTAATATCGTTGTTAGTTAAATCGTCTCTCTATTCTATATTTTCTTAATATTTAATTATCCCTAAAGGGGAGGAATTCCCCTTATTATCGGTATAATTTTTATTAATATATATATCCCCGGCTAATTGTACGGCTTATTAGATTTATATAGTAGGTATACTATTTAAACGTATTATCGATATAATAGTATTTTAGAAATATTAATTCTACTCTTTCAATATAATTAATTTATTAGTAAGGTAATTATTAGTACGGGTAGTAACCTCCGTCACTTATTAGGTAAAATATATTACTTATATATTAATTTGTCGAATATTATTATCCGCTTTTCCGAATATTTTAATAAGGTTGTTAATAAGATTAGTGTAAGCGTATATTAATAAGGCGCGGGTATAAACTTCCTACTATATAATTTAAAGGTCTTTAGAATAAGCTAAATCGAATTAGGTTGAATTAACCTCGCTACTTAAGGCTTTTATAATAATAGACTCCTCTCCAACCTCCGTTAAGGATTGGAAGTACTAAATAAGGATACTAGCTATTTAATAGAATTTATTAAATACTTCGTACTATTCTATTATATTAATATATATTTTTTAGAGGGTATAGTAATACTTAAAATTCGATACGATTAGGTATATTTCTTCTACAAAAATATTATATCTCTCTTCTAGTATAGAAATTGCGTTATATAGTTCTATAACAATATTTTCGAGAGGAGGGGGCTAAGGCAAATCCTATATAGCTAGCGATTACCGCCTAATTTCTATTAGTAGAGGTTAGTAACGTTTATCCGGTAAAGGTATTAGGTTAAAATTAACTATATACAACTTCGTAGGATAACGGGGACTTCGTATAGCGGATTTTCCTTTCTTAGATAGGGTTAAGTATTTACCCTAAAGTTATAATTATTATAGTACGAAAAGAGGGGCCTTTTTTGCGACGTTTAGGGAGTAATTCCCTTCTAGGGGGGTATTACCTCCTATATCCAAACCTTAATTATAATTGAGGTTTTCTTTAAGGAAGGACTTTATTTATTCGTAATAATATATAAAATTATTTATCTCCTCATCCTCCGCTCTAATTTAAAAATCGGTAGGAGAGTAGAAGGAATTGTTTTACTACTAATTTAAAGGCCTAGCGGACTATTTAATTCCTTTAAGCTAATTAGGGGTTTTCAATTTTATATAGGAAATTAGCTATATAGTATTAACCTCGTCGTTACCGCTAACCTTCCCTAACTATACTTCCTTCGCTATAATCTCGGATTAATAGAGGTAAAGAGTATTATTATTTAAATTGTAACTGCTTAGGGTTTAAATATCGTTCGGGGTCAATTAGGATATTTAATACCGTCCCCAATTAAGGAAAGAATGATATTTAATATTATATAAAAGTATAATTCTACAAAAGATCCGACTGCAAGATTAGAAGCTACAAATTAAAGTAATATTAAGTATAAAGAAGAAAGGGAAGTTCGTCGAACGAAGGCATTCGGAATTAGATATATAAGTCCATATTCTGCCGACGGTCGCCGCCTTCCCAATCCGGATAGCTATCGATAAGAACATAAGCCTCATTCCATCCGATATACTATAGTGCCCAGTGGCCAGTGCTCCGGCAGTCCGTCCAGCCGTGCTATGATAGCTACCTTCTTAATAGTAATAGTAATATTTATAAATTAGTCGCCGCTATTATTAAAATAGCTAATAAATAAAAGACTACTTTTATTGAGAGATTAGTAAAGAGCCAAACCCGCCAGCAATATAAGTTTATTGCCCGCTCTTATCTAGGCCAACTTCCTTTATAAATTACGTATATTATATTAGAAATAATTAACTGTAAATATTTCTAAGTATACAAAGACCCTCCTCCTCTCCTTTTTTATAATGAGGAATATAGTATCCCTCTTTAATATAGGTTACCTTACTACTATAAAATATTTAAGCGGTTAACTACTAAAAAGCTATTAAAGTTTAGTTATATATACCTTCGCTAGTACTTTAAAGTGCTACTCGTACATCCCTTATCTGCCTATATTATTTATATATCTATATATAATTACTAATTAGTTTTTTTAAATAGAATATTAATGACTTTTACCTTCGATTTAGAAACCTTCGTATTACAATTACGAAGTGCGGCCGACTTAAGAACTCTACTAAAGATATCCCTAATAAATACTCCCTTCTAATAGAAATTAGTTTAGATTGGAAGTAAAAGAAGACTCTAGTATTACAAAGTAATATACCTGCTAATTTATAATAGAACCGAAATAATACCCCGGCAAATTTAAAGTAAAAGAAGACCCTTAATTTAAAAGGAAGTAAGAAGAGGGTTAAACTTATTAAATAAACTAACTGCAATAACCTCCCTCGCTTGTAGCCTAATATACAGTATAGATTATCTTATTAGGAGGATAATAATATTAACGAATTTACTCCCAGCTCTACTAATAAGGTTATAAAACGTAAGTATGTACAATAGCCGGTTAGTTCTAGTATTTCTAATTATAATAGCGAATTAGGTATAATATTTGAAAGTAATTTAAAATTAAAGCTAATATTAGATTGTATTTAAATAACTATACTAGATATAGAATTAAAGTTAGAGTTAGAGCTAAAGTCGATAGTACTCCTGCTTTTAGAATTCCCGTTTCTAAGATTCCTACCTTTTGAACTCTTTCCAATATTCGATAGTCCTTCTTTAGAATTGGAATTATAGTTAGAATTCTTACCCTTACTAAAACTAACCCCCTCTCTAAAGCGTACGCTAGAGCCAAAGTTAGAGCTAAAGCTAAAGCTAGAGCCGTAGCTAGAGTTAGATTGATAGTGGTTATTTCTAGAGATACCCTTTTAAGCGCTAGTACTAGTACTAGAGTTAGAGTTAGTACTAGATTCTATTATAGTAGCTGTACTAGAGTCGAGCTCCCTAATTAAGTAAATAGTTAAATATAAGAGAGAGAAAGTGTAAGTAGGCTTATTAATATTTAAAATTATACGAAGTAGTCGTATAAGTAGACCCAACTGGAAGGTTAAAGAATCGAATCAACCGTTGTAAATACTATACTAGGTATTACGAGATTCCTCTCTATAGTCAATAATACTAGTATAGATGTTGAGAATATTGTATACTATAGAAATCTCTATACAAAACCATGTTATTGTGCATTGTAGTTATTTTTTTATGTGGGTGTAATCCTCTGGAATTTACTGTGTAAATGATATTTTACCTTAAAATAACGTGCCAAGGATTGAAATATTGGGGCCGGTATAGGGATTGGGGCCGCTGTAACATATGGCTGGTGCCGCCGGAGTAAATGCCATTTACCGAGCAATGGGACTTTCTCCTGCTTACTATCCAGGAGAAAGAATTTGGGGGTACATGTAGCTGCTATTTCCTTATTCTAGATCAGGTTCCGCGGGACGAGAACACGGAAGCTAAAGATTGCTACTACGCGGTCGGGTCGGCCAACCTGGAAATTTCGTGTAAAGATGGTGATCGACCGTGGGATGATCCCAGTCTGCGACGGAGAATCAAGCTATGCTAGCCTAACAGATAGTCAAAGGCTTTATCCCAGCAGCCGGCTCAACCACCTATCTCGGCGCCGACACACATACCTACAGCTACGAGGGCTTGCATCTGGCAATCATCACTTTCGAGCCGGAGGGGATTTTAGTCTTGGCAGGGCTGAGTGACGGACGGGGTCATGGGCAAATTTGGCTACGGTGATCACTTGTGTGTGGGAGCCGCGATCAGTATAGTACCTACCTTTTTTTTCGCAACAGGTACGTTCAAAATCCAGATCAGGTCA
Source organism: Neurospora intermedia (assembly GCA_037102815.1). Classification (NCBI taxonomy): domain Eukaryota; kingdom Fungi; phylum Ascomycota; class Sordariomycetes; order Sordariales; family Sordariaceae; genus Neurospora; species Neurospora intermedia. The sequence goes on along the minus strand of BTPP01000012.1, from coordinate 622,428 downwards.
TATTTTTACACCGTGCTGACCCGTAGCATCGACAGGCAATGAATGATCTTTACTTCGTGGTGCCCACGCGCCAGACACGCGGACCGTTACACTCATTGCGCTTCTTCGAATACCTACCTAGCAACCGGTGCGATTTTGGGGGGATTTCTTTCTCTTCTTTTTTTTCTCTATCTGCTATGTCCGATCTACCTCTACATGACAAAGAAAACAGAGAATGATGCACGGAGAAGGGTACCGATATGTGCTCAAATTTCCAGATGGCTAGATTACGTCGTGTATTTCAATTCTTGTGGCTGTCTTTCTTTCCTATTTCTTGTTTGTTTCCTTGTCCTTCCGCGCTGCTTAACATTTCCACTGGTTGCGTTCTTTCTCTCTTCTTTTCCTTAGATCACTCTGTAACCTACCTAGATACCTTAGATATCAGGAATACACCATACCTGAAAACGTTGCTCAATGTCAACCGTCTCGCGAACAACACGCATTTCTCGTGATCAACTCCTCACTTCGGTAGAACTTCTCCCGATAGGTACCTTACACTGACGGCATGGAGTTCTCAGGGCCCCTATCCCCATCCACCCATCATCCCCACAACAGTTCTAGCTTTGCTATATGATCCGTCTCTTGCTCTCCCGACGTCAACAGTCCTTGCTAGGTGTGAATGGAAATCGAATAGTAGCTACACGGGGCTTCGACCGATGGCTACCTCTAGGAAGTGGGGGTGGGCTACAAGAATTGTAACAATAGGGACAGCGAGTTGTAAGGCGGTGCGCACAGGGATTTACCTATTCCCATGCTACTACAGTTCTTATTTTTTTTTAAAATTTTTTTTTTTTTTGCTCTATGTTGATAAGTGATTATCGCGGAGGTCATATCTGCGTGGTATCGACGTGTAACAGAAAAGATGTAAAGGCAAAATCACTGCAAGCGGGCAGACCGACCAGAGAGGGTGAATGCTATTGTTCGGTGTTCGGTTAGCGAAGGATCATCAAGAAGCGAGGGTCCGTCCTGCATGTGTGACGAGAAGGAAAGGCGAGCCTCAGGGGAAGAGAGGGGAGGAGCATGAGCAGGAAGGAGCAGGAAATACCAAGCAAGCAAAATCACAGAAGAACGAAAAACTCCACACTGTGGACGGATAACCCGAGCGATTTGGACTCCGATGAAGGCGTTGAGACGAAGATTACTACCCTGTGGCATCAACTGGGGACAGCGATGCATCGGGAGACGACCAGAAAAATCGGGCAAATCACTTCTTTCCAACAAGCCACGATATGTCAAGATAAAAATGAAAATTTCACCGGGCCTAGTTCTCCGTTTCAGCTTGATGGGTTTCATAATAGTTTGCGAACATCGACATATTACGGGCCTAAATTGGTGGGGTTTGGAAAGGGTCTGGTGAAGCACAGATCGGTGAGTTGGATCGGAGGCTGCGCACGATAATATGGAACAAATGACGAGAACACGACTTAGATTTATTTTTGATGCTATCCGTTTGCGATTCGGTTGGAAAGTGTAAACGCTGACGATGTTTACATTCCTGTCCAATCTTCCTTCATCCCCCTTCGTGTTTGGATTACATTTCACTTCATTCTCTATCACAATTATTCCAATGCAACGTATTACACAGAAACCAAGTAGCCAAAGCTTTATTTTGTTTGTTATAGAGACTGCTTCTCTAGCATGTGGACAGTAATTGCTGAGTGTCTCCCGCGTCCCCCCTCGCTTCTTCCGGTCGGGCAAACAACGCGCGACACCGACCGACCTAAAATTCAAGGACTATTCCAGTGTAGCAATTGCCCTTTATAATACCCCGTTTGAACGTTAAACAACACATACGACCATACCCACTGGAAAACTCGGGATCCCGTCCGCTCTCCCATAGATAAGCCAGTGAGGGCCAGACTAGTAGTTGGGTCGGTGACGACCAGCGAATCCCTGGTGTTGTATGTCTTTTGCTCCGCTTTCCTTTTTGCTGACATATTTTCGGCAGTCTTCCCCTGATGTATGTGCGAGAAGCGGTTGTGTTTCCTTTTGATATGGCGCGAGGTTTCAAGTGCGATTCATATCTGATATTCCAGTTTTCCTTTTTTTTCTGTGACTGGTGACTGGTGACTTAGTGTGGTAACCTCGCTGGCACCTCTCCTCTCTCTCTAGAGTCCCGGGAACCCGGACTGACAATCCCCTGAAGATCATGAATTCACCAGCCCTTGAAGCATTGGAGAGGTTGTACTGTTAGCTGATACGGGGGCGTGAAAGGGAAGGAGCAACTTTGAGGATGAAGGATGGCAAGCACGATGCGAGGCGTTAGAGCACAAAACCCCAGGTAGGTAGGTTAGGCATCCAATGGGCAAAAACTGCAAGATTATGTTCTCTACTTGCCGTGACTGGGTTATCAGATGGTGAAGGATTATCTTTCTTTTTCACTTCTGCCCAAGGGACTTGCTATCAGCATCACGCTTCCAATCCTCACTGCCAAGAATTTCTTTTCTTCTCCCAGCGGGCAATGGGAGCTCCATCTGAACTCCTCGTCACCGCTACTCAGTCGGACCATACACGAACATCTTCCTCCAAGAATTCCACCCTTGGAGTTCGTCTGCTCAATAGAGGACTGTTGCCACTGATTCGTTGCCACCAGTGCGCATCAATACACGCTTGTCGGGAAGCAAACACCGCCGGGCGCGCTCTGGCAATCACCAAGTCCTCGTACCTGTCAATGGCATTCCGCAACCCCGCAGTCGTATCTTCCAGGTGCGGAAGAACCTATTGCGCAAACCTGAGTACGTCCAAGATGGCATGGTTCGCCCCCTCACCGCGGTCTAGACGCAGGCGTTAGGTCAGTCGCATTTACTTTCCACGGAAAGACGAAAAACTTACACATGGCCATGGGATGCAAGGCATCTCCCACAAGCGCCACTCGACCTCTACTTCGCAGCCCCTTTGTTGGTGCCCAGTCCGTCAGGTTGAGACGTTTCACTTCAGTGCATGCGGGAGCATTACAGACGAGTGATTTGAAGGGCTCGCTCCATGACCCAGCAAACGTCCATCTTGAGAAGCCCCAGTTTCTTATCATTGGTATCGGGAACCGGGATGGGTGGCGATCGCCCAAGCACGTCACTGCGGATGGGCCACGAGACGACAACCTGGACAGTGTACTTATTCTTCCGCTTATCGGGGTAGTTCCCGGGCGCATCGAGGACTAGAGGTATTCTCATGTCAACACCTCACCGAGACATCTCACTAGCGGAATCTGGAATGCGTTCCTACCGCTGATGTAAACATACGACCTTGTCGCAGGACAACTCCCTTGCAGGAAGAACGGATCAAGCATCCTAACCGGCTCAATTTCTTCCTTTGAGCAGTCGAGTCTGACACCCATCACCCTCACTGGAATCCGGTACCTCGGATACTGCGCCTCCGGGAACAAGGCACGGCGAATCACTGAGTTGGCACCATCGCAAGCCACAAGAAGAGTCCCTGAGGTTGATGTCCCATCGTCAAATGTCACGGTGACAAAGTCCTCTCGGTTATCAACTTGGGTGACGCTCTTATCCCACCACAACCCCATTCAGTCCGGTTAGTATTATGCAACGCCACTGACAATGATCGCATCTGCTTAGCAACGTAACTCGAGAAGCACCAACCTTCACCTCGATACCTACTCTGAGCAACTCCCTCAATCTTCTCCTCCCTTATCCTGACCCTGCGGTACTCTTTTACCTCTGGCATAGAAGTCTTTAATTCACCCGTGCACTCAAATTATGACAATGGGAAAGCTGCCGTCTGGCCATCTTCAAAGGCGTTCCTATCGACGTATGTCTCCGGCAGTCGCTGCACCAGTTCCTCGGGCAGAAGAGAACGGAGAGCGTCCAAGGATTAGAGAAGGGCCAAGTCTCAACCCAGGTTTTCCTTCTTGTCTCACTTGGCTCGCGGCTGACCAATATGCTTTCAGTGCGTTCGCAATCTGGTTATTCTATAGAAGGCTGCTCGTGAACAGACCACATCAGTCATCAGTCCGTTGGTCCCTAGATACGACCCCTTCTTCTACTCCTGTCCCTCTCAACATCGGCACACCTTCCTCTTCTTCGTCACTCTCCGTCCTGCTTTCCCTCATACCCCCAGCCATCTCCAAATCCGCACCCTCCTGTCCACTCCTCACCCCTTCCTTTTCTGCACCCGTCTCCTTTCCCAAAACAGCCCACAACGCACTTCCAACGATTAGCCCACAGCCAACTACACTCCACCCACTCATGGTCCGTCCAAACACCCATTTATCAAACCCCGCTGCGAACAGCATCTGCGTATAAATCATGGCCGTCGCCCGATTCGACTTCGTTGCTCCTTTCGTCATCGTCACCCGTCGGTCCCTTCTCCTTTCACCCTCACCCTCACCCTCACCGACCTTCTTCCCCTCATCCCCGTCCTTACCAGGTCCAGCCCCCAACCCAGACGTCAACAAAAACTGCATCACAAACCCAGCGACGCCCAACCCTATCAATAGTCCCCATTGATACACCCCCCTGGGCAGACCCCAGCGAATAGCGGGTACCAGGTCTGTAGCTTCCTGGCCGATGCCAAGCAAGGGGCAGAGAAGCAAGGCTAGTAAGGAGACGAAGGTGCACCATAGGCTGAAGTAGTTGACGGAGATTAAAGGGTGGGTGGACGGGCCGAGGGCGCGGATGGTGGTGAAGGCGGCGGATGCGCCGAGGACGCTGAGTAGGGCGGAGACGATGCCTAGGAGGCGGAGGGAGGGGGGGATGTCGTCGGTGATATTATTAATGGCGGGGGAGGTGGGGGAGGTAACGTTGGTAGTGGGATCAAAAGAGGGTGAGACGGTTGTTGAGGTGGAGGTGGAGGAGGAGGAGGGCGAGGAAAACAAGAAGGAAATAGGGCGGGCGATTAGGATGACGCCTGCCAAGGCGACGAAGCTGGCTATTTGCTCTTTTTTGGTGAAGGGGTCTTTGAGAAGCAGGTGGGCGAGGTAGCCTGAGAGGGAGGGAGCCAAAAAGGTGATGACTGTTGCTTCGGCAATGGGGAGATAGAGCATGGAGTACCAGAGGGGGAAGATGCCGAACTGTTTATCTCTTGTCAGTTCTCATTCAACTACTGGAGTCCTTTTCTTCCCCCTCCATTCACACTAGTTGTCACAATATTCATTCCTTCACCCTTTCAATCCTACCACAACCAGCAATCAATGAACCATGCGGCAGCCATGGGAAGAAAAGGAATTAAAAGTGGAGGTACTCACAAACCCAGTAACACCCCGCAAAACCAACAACCACCGCACCTCCCTCCTCCCCCACGGCGCAAACTCGACCTTTTTCCAGTGCATGTAAAGAAGCGAGAGAAGGCTAGTCAGGAACATGCGAGCAAAGAGGATCTGGAAGGGGTGCATTCCTGCTTTTCCTTCTTTTTCTTCTCCCCCTTCCTTCCCTTCGCCAGAAAGTTCGAGAAGACGAGCAGAGAGGTTCATCAAGGCGCCGAAAAGCTGGGCGATGGCTACTTGGAAGAGGGGCCGATTGCGATGGAGGAAGTTGATGATTCGTGATTTTGCGTTGGGGCTATTGGGGCCTGTGACGAACCGTTACAAGCACAGGAGTATATCGCTGGGATAATAGACAACGGTAGTAGTAGCCAAAAGGTACTGATAAGTTGTAATAGCTATTACTTATTGAAGAACCAGTATTCGGAAGGCCTGGGGGGCCTTCCTTTATATTGCTTCCTTCAGTATAGGCCGGTTGCGCCGTTGAGGCTATTCCCGGCTACTCGGCGCCCTACGCCGTTTGCCGGGCGCCGTTGAATCACGGCGCCGGCTCCCGGCGTAGACCTAATTAGTCCTATTTAGCTTAGTTATATAATTACTTGCTATTGGATTGTAATATAATGCCCCCTTTCTTATAGCTTTATTCTTGAAGCTACAATATAACCCTATAATAGGTAATAATATTCGCCTAATTGTTTGGGTACCAACGGCCCTTATTAGTTTATTATTCTCCTCCCTCCTTAGACTATCTTTCCTTATAATACCTATATTACCCTATTCTTCCTTAGTAAGTATCCTTTTCTTGTTTTAATATATCTCTTAAAATATTGTATCGTCCTTTTAATTATTTGTCCCGCTATAATACGACGGTAAGGGCTCTTACTAATACTATTGAAGTTCTTAGCTATATACCCGATATACCGTACTTATATTATTATTGTAATAATAAGTCCTATATTGTAGACCCGTCGAAGTCTTCCTCTTGCAGTGAGTGCGTACGTCGTAAGGGGCGTTGCGATGGTGTTGAGGTTGGTAATAAATGTAAGTACTAATTTCGGGTAGTAACTAATACTCTCTGCGAAATTCGTTGTATTGAGGAGGAGGAGGGTAAGTTAATGCGATAGGCCTTAGAGATTTAGGCGAGGGTAGTTCGTTTGAGGGAGTAGAAGCTTTATATTTAAAAGTAATAGGATTCTTTATTTAATTAGGGTATAGCGGAGTTGGAGAATAATTTTAGGGAGTAGGAAGGTACTTTAACTATAGGGGACGCTTCTATTAGCGATGGCGTGAGTATTGTAGAGGAGTCTAATTAGTTGTAGGAGTTGTATACGATGTTTTTTAGTGCTTTGGATCGTTTGGTTGTGGAGGCTTCGGTTGGTTAGGATTCTATTAGTACTAATCTTCAATTTCTTTTTTAAAATTAAGGAGGTATTTAGGGGGTTCCTAAGTATTGCTTTTATAGTTATAACCTTCTTATTTAACGAGGTATTTAATTTTTCCGTCGATTAGTTTTGAGTCTAATATTCTTTTTACTATAAATTCGTCGCCTTCGTTTTAAATTTCTATTTTATTATTTAATTTAGTATTTTTAGGTGCTAGTTCGAATAGTAAAATATAAAACGTTAACTATTATCTTATTCCTTTAAGTAGTTCGAAATAATAATTACTAGTACCGACCTTTTTAAGTACTTTAAAAGGTCCTAGTTTTTTATAGTCTAATTTATCGCTAGGTCGTTTAGTCTTAATATTATAACGAAGGAGGTAGATTTTATCTCCCCTCCTAAAGATTAGCGCCGTCGATTTAATATAGTTGTAATATTTACTTATTTTATTACGTACGAACGTTAGTTTATTGTATAATATTTAGTACATTTCGGTAAGCCTTTCGGTATATATATATACTTTTAGTACGAATAATTCGGAGTCCTAGCCTCTACGGGAATTTATTTTATAGCTATAGTTAGTAAAGAATGGGGTTAACCTTATTATTTCCGTCTTTAAATTATTATAAAATATTTAGATTGTAGGTAGTAACTCTATTTAATTATTTTATTTATAATTAATATAAGCCTTTAAATATATTTTTAATATTTAATTTATTCGTTCGGTTTGGCCGTCTATTCTTATATAGTATGCCGTAGATATTTTATACTTAACACCTAATTTGTTTATAAATACTTGCTAGAATTGTAATGAGAAGAGTTTATTTCTATCCGTTACGAATTCCTTTGGCTAATTATAATTCAATATAACGTATTAGATAAATATATAATTAAATTGTTCTACATTAGTATCTTCCTTAAAAGGTAAGAAGTAAGCAAACTTTGTAAATTTATTTATAATTATTAGTATACTATTATATTCAATACCGGTAGTTAGGTTTCGCGAGGTAGGTAGCTTGGTAATAAAGTCTATAGTTACGTATTACTAAGGCCTATTTAATATTAGTAGTAGTTCGAATAACCTATATAGCTTGTACTAATTTACCTTAGTCTTATAATAAGTTTCGCATTCGTAGAGGATTTCCGTAACTACGTCCTTTATATTTATAAACCTAAATATTTATTGGATTCTTGTAATTGTTCGTACAATTCCTACGTAACCTTCTTCTTCTAGGGATTTATAAATATTACGAACGAGTTCCTTCTATAGTAATAATAGTACCTATATTTTACCTTTATATAATTATAATTCTAGTAAATTTAATAAGTACTTTTTAATTTCCTCGTCTTTTATTTTATATTAGGCCTCTATAATTTATTGAATTTAATTATCGGGTTTTCCTTTAAAGATATTATAAATTTTAAAGTCCTTATCGATTTTGTCTTTTTATTATATTAGCTAATAGCGTAGGGAGCCGTTTTCGTTGAATTAGAATAGTAGGGTAGATAAGACTATTCCTTCTTTTCCTAATATTTTAAAATCCTTTCGACAATTAAATATATTAACCTTTATATTTTTTAAACCTTTTTGGTAATAAATATTAAAATTAAACTATACTAGGAATTTAGACTAGCGAATTTATCGTTAGTTGAATTCCTTAATTGAAGTAAAATATATTAAATTCTTATAATTAGAATATACTTTAATAGGTTCGTTAATTCTATTAAGCTAGGGTTTCTATTCTTTAAATACTTATATAATAAATATAAGTTCTTTATTATAAATAGGGTAATTAAGTTTAAGACTTCTAAATACTTTAAAGAAGAAGGTAATAGGGTATAGATAATTCTAGTCGTCTCTTTATTCTAATTGTCCTCCTATAGACTAATTGGATATATCTATTTCGATTTCGAATTTTTTATTTGGGTTGGGTAGTACAAGAATCGGGTTTTTTAATACTAATTATTTAAATTTATTAAAAGCGTTATTATATTCCTTAATTTAATTGAATGGTACGTCTTTTTTAGTTAAATTATTTAGTAGCTTTATAATACCTTTAAATCCCTTAATAAATTATTAATAAAAGTTAATAAAATTTAAAAATCCTCGTACGCCGGTTACTAAAGTTGGAACTAGCTATTCAACTATATCTTTAACCTTTAATAGGTCTATACGGATCTATCCGGGTATAATATAGTATTTTAAGAAGTTTATTTCCGTTTTATAGAACTCGCTTTTCTTAGGGTTAATTAATAGTCCTACCTTCTCTAAGGCTGCTAGTATTTTATAAACGTACTATCGATATTATTCTTTATTTTTAGAGAAGATAAGGATATTATTAATATAGGTTATTATAAAGTTCCTTACGAATTATTTAAATATTATATTAATTCGTATTTAGAATAATACAGGTACGTTTATAAAACTTTATAGTATTATATAGTATTTATAATATTTGAGAAGCATCCTAAATACTATTTTAAATTCTTCCTCCCTCTTTATACGTATTTGAAAGAATATTAAAGTAAGGTCGAATTTAGTAAATATTGTTACTTTACCCAGCCGGTCCTTTATTTCCTAGATTAGTAGTAAGGGGTAACGATTTTTAATAATATTATTATTAAATTATTAGTAATTAATAATAAATTGGAACTCTCTATTCTTCTTTAGGACGAATAGGATAGGGGAGCTCCAAAGTAATTATAAATCTTTAATGTAACCCAATTTGAATTTTTTATTAATATATTCCCTAAGTACCTTTATTTAAGTAGTATTTAACTAATAGATCTTTTAATATTTAAGTTTGACGCCTTCTTTTAAGGGAATTTTATAGTCCTATAGGCTATAAGTTAATAAAATATACTCGGTAGATATTCAATAGACCTTATAACTTCGATATTTAATAGGAATATCTTTAAATCGTTCTTTATTAATTTTCGGAAGTAATTCGGGTAGTAGTATTACTTCTAGGTATAAATTGACGAATATAACTATTCTTAATAGTTCTTAGAGTAGCGTAGTCTTATATAATAAAGGATACTAACCCTTTCTATTAATAATTAAAACTTTTAAAATATTAATTATTTAATTTGGTATATATTATTTCTTAATAGTTTTATTAGTTTAATCGATATTAGGGTTATACTTTTTTAATTAAGGGCGACCTAATATAGTATTATATTTATTAATAGGAGTAATATTAAATATAATTTCTTGCGGGTCCCTATTAATAATAACCTTCATTAGTATTATTTCTCTTAGCACCTACCCGGCCTCGTAGCTTAAGTTTTTCCCTTCGAATATATATATTCTATAGGGCCTCTTTTTAAATACCTATAGTATTTTCTAATTATTTACTATTTATAGTATAATAAAGTTAATTGATAATCCGGAATTAATTATAGCTATTACCTTTCCTATAAATAGCTAGGTCTATATTATTTAGACTTTGTAAATCGAGTCCTCGTTTTAATTTACTTCGAAGATCTATAGTGGAATAATTATTTGCAATCTTCTTACGAAGAACTAATGCTATTTTCCTATTTTTTACGTCCTCCGCGATAGTATTTCCTTGTAGCTTTATTAAAAATACTATTAACCGTTTCGTTAGAATTAGAAGGTACTATTATTATTTCCTCCGTCGATTTTATTAATTTTCTTTAGTATATAATTCCCTTTGCTTTTCTAATTGCCTATTAGTTATACTATTATCTAGCTTTTTTAATTATATATATTATATAATTAATTCGGCAGTAATTTTAGTAGCGAATATATAGGGTTACTAGGTATTTTTAAAAGTACCCTTCTTTCAATAGGAACTTTTTAATTTGCCCGCTAAAGGTTTTAGTACGGGGTTTTAAGGTCGGATTTTATATACCGATAGTATTTTTATAGTAGGTAGCGTGTATAGGTATTAGTATATTGTTCTTCTAAACCCTTTGTAGGAAATAGTTATATTCTATCTTATAGGATAGGTATTAAAGGTACGCGTTATAGAAGTACTATATTTATATAATTTTATTATATAAAGGATAGTTGGGGTAGATTATTAGGTAATTTTTTACCTAAGTTATTTATAGATTATTATAAATAGTATAGATATTAACCTAGAATACGGTCATTTTAATAGAATAGATAACTTCTTTAGGTAGGTAAGGTTTAATAAATATATCTTTATTAATTAGCCTATAATAATATTTAATTTAGAATTATTAGTTATATTTATTATTGAAACCGAAAGTATATTACTTCCTTTCATCGTATATAATACGGGTTTTAAATCCCTAAAATAAGGATTAAATAAAGGTAATAAATTCCTTAGGACGTTTAATTAAATCCCTAAAAGTTTCCTTATAATTACAATAATCTTCGTAGTAAATTTTCCTTCTTTAGCGATTGTAAATAGTTTATTAAATTTCTCTTTCTAGTATAATAGTACGGTCGATGTTAGCGAAGTCCTTAAATCGGTTGAATTTAGCTTAATATTTATTATTCTAATTTATTTACTTTATTGTATCTATATTGGATTTAGAATGTATAGCGTCCGATAGGTTAATTTAGACGGCGGGTTTTTTATATTTCTTAATTATCCCGAACGGCCAATTCTCTAGATAGGGGGTACCGAACTCCGAGAGCGGGGTAGTATAAATATTGCGACTTTAGATATATTTTTTATAATCGCTCCCGTCCTTAAAGTTTTATTAATTATGTTCATCCTCTTCTATCTATTCGTATTAATCGTACTATTTAATAGAAATAAAATTATCCGTTGGTTTATTATTCTAATTAATTATATAGACTATATAAATAATATCGGGTCCGTCGGCGATAGTTATAGTAAGGGTATTGGTAAAATTGTAATTTATTTTAATATTATTAATTTTTTTCTTACCCTTCCCTTTACTAATAGAATTCGTAGAATAAGTAGGGACGGGTTTCTAATTATTATTAGGTTTACGGCCCCTACTATAGTAATTATACGTAAAGTAGCTAGGTTTATTGTATTTGAAGTATTTCTTAATTTTATTAAATATTCCTATAGTCTTTCGCTAATTACAATTATAATTATCAATTATATTTATATTTATAGGACCCGTATAAATACTATAAGTAGTACTACGGCTACGGTTATTATAACTATTACCGCTATATTAGTACTTATAGCCGCTACTAATTCGGGGTCGGCTATCGTTTAATCCTTTCTCGTATTTACGTTCGAAGAGCCGGTTATTAATAATAATAACTTCGTTTATATACTTATTAAGACTTTTAGTTTTATAGTCGACCTTAATAAGCTCGTCTTTAATATTGCTCTTTAGTCCCCAATAGAATTAATATTTAAGACCTTCGTTATTCTAATCGATATAGAATGCGAGTTATTTAAATTCGGCTATATAAAAGGCAGTTAATTTAGTTTAACGGAGTTCGTTCAATTTAATTTTAGCTTAATATATTTTATTAGTAAGTCTAAAGATTTAATTAATAATTCTTTCGAAATAATTGAAATCGCTAAAGATTTAAATAGTTTTAAGGTATATATTAGACTACCTGTATCTAAAGTAATCGGTTTAAGTAGGTTAAAATTATTCAAAGGCTTTACTAGTTAGGAAAGAGGTAGTATATAAGATTATTTAAACGGGGTTTTAGATATTAGAGAACTTTAAATTAATATAGACCTAAGTAAAGAATCTTTAAAGGTTTTCTTTCTTAGTACCGTCAAATTTAGGCGGCGGGTTAAATTTAATCTTAAGAAGCGGAAGGTTATTATAAATTGTATAGTCGAATAAAATTCTTGTATTTAATCTATTAATAATTTCGCAAAGCTCGGCCGCACTAATATTCTCGGTAATAGTAGGGATAATATTAGTAAGGGCTAGTTTTTTACTTTAGGTATTGAAGCGTTGGGCGGCTTCTTATTGGGTACGAAATTTAACGGCTGTAACCTTGCGGTTATTATCGTCTTTAATACCGGTTATAGAATTTACTCCGGGGCCAGGGTTTCTAACTATAGTACCCGGGAGTCTAGCTCCAACGGGTCCTCCAGTAGCGGGTTTTCTAATTGGATTTCCAAATATAATAATGGAAGGCTAAGCCGAGGGGTTGAGGAAACTTAATAAATTTTGAGGAAAGTTTGGGTGCAATAGTAAATCCTAGAATATTAGTATATTAATTTGAGGAATAAGCAATATATAACGAATTATTACAAGTATAGGAATATATCGCTAGGATAATAGACAACGGTAATAGTAGCCAAAAGGTATTAATAAATTATAATAGCTATTGCTTATTAAAGAACTAGTATTCGGAAGGCCTGGGGGGCCTTCCTTTATACTACTTCCTTTAGTATGGGCTGGTTACGCCGTTGAGGCTATTCCCGGCCATTCGGCGCCCTGCGCCGTTTGTCGGGCGCCGTTGAATTACGGCGCCGGCTCCCGGCGCAGACCTAATTGGTCCTATCTAGCTTAGTTATATAATTACTTGCTATTGGATCGTAACAGGGCCATGCTGGACGGACCTTGAGGGTGACGGGGAGCGGGAGAGGGTTCGGCGGATGTGTTGAAATGAGGGGGAGAGGAGTTCGTGCTCGGAGAAGGGGGAGGTGGTTAGCGAGCGGAGGGCGGAGGGGTGGAAAGTTGAGAGGTCGGGGATGGTGAGGTTGTTGTGACTTTTGACGGGCCTCGGGGCCTTGTCGATGAAGTCGGGGGAGGAGGAGGAGGAGGAGGATGATGATGAGATCATGGCGTAGGAGTCTGCGCTATCGTAGGGGTTGATGTCCGTTTTGGAGTCGGGGAGGTTATTGTAGCGGGACATGTTGACTTAGACGATTATGGTAGTAGAGGTATACTTGTCGCTGCTGTACTTTCGCTGGTGATGGAGTCCGGAGAGGGGTGAACTGAGCAATAAGCAAGGCAAACTTTGATGATAACAAACCGATGGTTGGAAGGATGAACAGTGATGAATATGTCTAGAATGCTGCGATGAACGATGGCGATCTACTATAGCCCATGAACCATGTACAAGAACAAAAAAGATCACTTAATAGAAAGGATGGTGTAAAGTTGAAGATGAAAATGAAGATTCTGCAGTTTGGTAGCCAAGGCGAAAAGGTCGAGTCACCTGCGGATATGATAAGTGCACTGGGTCCATGACAACCCTCGCTGGGAATGGTGTAGGTATGCAGGGTAGGAGAGGTCGCGTAACGGACGTGCAGAAACCCCACTTCCACATCTTCTTCAGTGACAAAGTCCAAGAAGTCGACTTTGAAATTTCAACCTCTCGTCTTTCATCGTCTGTAAGCTAATATAAAGAAAAACGGTAGAAAAGGCCCCTTTGGGTCAGCCGAGTTGCGTAGATGCGATATCCTTTGTGCATTCTGGATATTGCTTGAGGTAGACTTGAGTTGTTGAAAATGGAGGTACTTGATTTGGCTAGTGGTGGATGTGAAATTCCGGGTAATTGTAAGGAACGAAAATGTAAGGAAAAAGAAAGGAAAGTTACTGATGTTTCTGTCACACGTGACGATGCACATGCCAAGGCCCAATAATAAATGTGTATTCCAGTAGCTATCTTGGGGTGTATTTCGACTACAATACTATATATTTATAATTACACTTATCTTTACTACTTCCCAACTAACGGTATTTCGAATTTTCTTCTTAACCTAACTCTATCTCTTAATACAAATGACAATAATAGAATGAGGTTTTAGTTTAATGAAAAGGAGGTATAAATAAATAAATAAATAAATATATTTTCCAATTACATTCTACTAGTATTAGATAATAAGTCGTGCCTGTAGCGGTAATGTAGTATAAGTATAAAAGGCGGGGAAAAAGCCTTATAGGTTAGTTAGGTCGGACCCTAAACTGGCTGTGCGTTGGAAAAACCCTGTAAACCTCCGAACCTACTAAAAGATCTGCCCTTAGATCCCGGTCCCCGGCAATACAACTGCCTCCTAAAACGGGATTAACTCGTCATTTAGGTCCAGGGATTCTACTCTAATTATTCTAACCCTATAATAGCCTCCTCCTCTATTTATATAAATATATATATAACCCTCTTCTTAGAGGACTTTAACCCTCGCTAGGAAGGTCGCGTAACTAATACTAAAGGTATATAGTATATTCCGGTATATATTAGGGTTTTGGAACGTAATGATTAAGTACTTAAAGAAGTAACCTTTTTCCTTCGGAGTATTGTAAATATAATAGCGAAGCGTTTCGGGGGGGTAGTTAAAACGGGTATAATAGGAATAAAAGTCCTAATAGCTTATATATTCCCTAATTTATTTTATTAAATATTAATAGGGTAAAGTTAGGTATAGGTTTTAATAGTACTAAAATTAGTCTATTAAATACTTTAATTTATATATAGCCTAATATAAATTTAGGTCCGCTTTAGGTAAGAGGGATTAATTATTTCTATTATATAAAAGTACTTCGTAGCCCGGGGAAAACTAATTATAGAGGGCCGGTAGGCGGGGGAAGTATATATCCTCTAGCGGCTCCTTTAATACCCTTTAGGAGTCTGTTAGTACGTATAACCTCAATTAATTTCGTAGGGTTAAGCGGCGGAATTTCTACGTAAGTAGGTAGGATCCTAATAGTATATATAATTTTATTATTATGTAGGCGATTTCTTATTTAACGATTTCTATAAGTATTACGCCGGCGAATTAGAAGGGGATAGGGCGGGGGACGGTATATTAAATAGGTATAATCTTCTATAGCGCTTTGGACGCTGCAATTTCTAATTTGTATAGGGTTAATATAATATTAGTTAAAATTGGGTATTTTTAGGTGTTAGGCTTATAATACTTTAGGAAAAGTATAGGGATATTATATATAAATATAGAAAGTAAATAAGTAATAAATAATTATTTAGCTATATATAGTAAGAGGCCTTTTGATATTTAGTTAATTTTAGCTATTAGAGTTATAATTGTAGTAATTGTAGGGATGTATTTATAGATTTATATAGTTAGGGAGAGCCTTTCGTTAAGGTAGATTCCTAGCTAGCGTATTATTTTTTATAGGCGGATTTACCCTATTAATATATTAATAGTAATATAAGTAGGGTTCCGCTATATTTTTTTCGCATTTTTCCCCCGGGGGGGAAAGTAAAAGGCTTCCGTTTTTCGGTAATCGATTTTAAAGCCCAATACCGCCGCCCGGTAATATAGGTCTACTATACATCGGGATATTGTATAGAGTATTTAGGTAGTATTATAGCCTATTATAAAATATATAATATTATTTGTATAGGAAAATACTAAGTCTTATAACCTTTTTAAAAAGGATGTTATAAAAAGTAAATAAAGGATAGGTAATTAGAGCGACCCTTATAGGAGTCTATTACTTATATAGAATCTTTTATTGGCCTATTTAAATTGGAAGTATCTATTAGAATAAAAGTCTGTAATAAGGGTTATTAAGCCCTACGGTTAACTTTAGCCGTAGAGGACCTCTTATAATTTATTTACTCAGGTAAAAGGGAAAGTAGAATCTATATTATACGTAGTAATAATACTATACTAATTTAATTTATTCGCCCTTTCTATATTGTATATTAGGGTAGTAATGAAGTTTATAGTCGATTTTATTAGAAGGGCGCTTATAGTATCCCTAGGTATAAGGTCTATATTAAACGTTATAATTATTATATATCGGGCGAGGAGCCTTTCGATACCTTTGCTAATTATAAATAGGAGTACTATAAATTTCTAACTTTTATAGGTATAGGGGTTTTAATCTAATTTAGAAAAGGTAATAATTTATATACGTTTAAATGTAGATGGGAATTTACCGAATATTATAATAGTAAAGGTAATTGCCCGGATAAATAGGAGGATTATATTTTAAACGGCCTTAAAGTAATTAAAAGTAACGTTATTAGATTTTAGTATATTAGAACTATAATATAGGAAGGTTTTACGGAATTTAACGTTCGAAGGTAGGTTTAATAATTATTAAACAATATTTAGAAGGAGAATCGGGCTTTTGTATTAATATAATAGGAGGGGGTCCGCTCTAGGTAAATGAAAAATAGCTTCCGTAAGGTAGGTAGTAATCTCTTTTAAATTTATAAAGCGTTTCTAAAGGGTATTAATAAATATAGGTCTATTATCTAGCGGGTCTTTCCTCTAGCGTAGAATATTACCCAATTCCTTTAGGGATTTCGTAGTATTTATTTTATTATAGTAAAAGTTAGTACGTATTTCCCAATATACTTTTTAGTAAACGGCGGGATTTTTTTCCTAAGTTATAATTAAAGATAGGTTCTACTAAAATATATTTTTAGGCCGGCTACCTACTATAATAGAATATTTTTTAATAGTACTTTCGAATATATTAATAAATAATTAAACTAAATTTTCCAATTCTTAAATCGTTTAAAGTATTAGGACGTTCCTTAGGAAATATTTTATAAGGGCTATAAAAATATCTTCGTTCTATTTGGGGGGGAGGATATATTTTTTAAGTAGGGGTTTATTATATCGGGCCGGAATTATAATAATTAATTTTCAGTAATCCGAAATTTAAGCCCCTACGCGTAAGTATATATATACCGCTCTAAAAGTTAAATCTAATATAAATTAACCGTTAGCGTACTTATATATTAAGATATTTAAGGTATTTAGGAGGTGGAGGTCCTATACGGCTATAGTAGTCTCTAATTCGGTACCCTTATTAGAATTATAGAATTGTAAGTCCTAGGAGGAGTAGTATATATTAAAGTCGCCGGCGATAAAAGTATATTATACGTAGTTGTTATAGGACTGGCGCCCGTTAAAGCATCTAGCTCTAACTGGCTAGATTTGAGTACCAAGACGGCAACCCGCATTGAGACTACCTAAACGACCCGGGCGCTGCACTATAGCGCCCGAGCCTTCTAGAGTATTCCCTGGCTACTTTAGGCTACCAAGTAGCCAGTGTACGGCTATTTAAACTCTAGTACTCGAGCGACCCGGAGGGTAGCGTTTTCTCCTTTTCCTTCTTCGTAGAACTTTAATATATTATATAAGGCTAGTACCTACGTATCGCTCTATTATCCCTTTATATTAGGTTCTACCTTCTTATTAATTAATTATTAGAAGGAAGGACTATCTATAATTAATAGTATAACGTATACTAGTATTAAAATAGTCTCTTTTTCTATACCGAACGATAATAATAATACTAATATTAATATAGAAGTTTTCTGCAATTCTCTAGTAATTAGGAGTATTAGAGCTTCTTCTAATATTATTAGCTTGCTCGGTACCCTATTCCGAACGTTCTAGGTTAGCCCAAAGCTACGGGGGAAGGTTAAATTTATTATCCCCTTTTTTATTTATTCCTAACCTACTTTAAAACCCGAATTTATATACCCTACTAAATAGGAGCCCTCTAGTAATAAAGACGGCGGGAAGTTTAAAGCCGATAATAGTAATAATAAAAAGTCCGATAGCAATTTTAGTAAATTATATTAACGGAAGCTACTCGAACTCCCTAAGTAGGACGGTAAGCTTATTATTTTTCTTTTTTATTATAATAAATTAGTTAAGACGTATAATATAGATTTTAAAGCCGGTCTGCGTATTAATTCTAACGCCGCGTAGATTGAAATATTTAATACTCTACCGATCGATAAATAATAATAGTTAGAGGATTATTAGATTGCCCGTACCCTTTCTAGTAATAAAGACCCGACCGAACTACTCGAATAAATCCGGCAAATCTTCGGCACCTACTATACTTAAAACTATACCTTCGATAACCTTATTAAAATAAAGTAAAAGGATAGCGAACCGTTCTCCGAGTTCTTTATTAACTTTAATAATGAGTTTTTAAAGGCGGATAATTATAATTAGAATAGCCGCGCTAAATTAGGATTCCTTTATTATACTATTAATAAAAAATTTAGTAATTATTTCTTTACTATTAAGCTCTCTAATAATTATTTTATTTATATAGAGCAATTCTAGAATATTGTTTATAAGTACGAAAAGACTATAGAATTCCGGGCCCTCTATTAGAATTACTTATAGAACGGTAATTAAAATAATTAGCGGTCTAAAGTATACGTTCTTATTACTACCGGCTTAGGACGCTCTAATTACTAATATTAAACTTATAATTCCTCCTCTACTCCGTCCTTTAGGATTTAATATAATACCGATAATAATATTCTTATAGGTGTAATTAATATTCGTAGTACTTGAAGTAAGGGGTCCTCCGCTTAATAGAAAAAACGAATTAAATAAGTATCCTAGGAGGAAAGAGAGAAGCGTTGTACTAAAAGATAGTATATTTATTATAATACTATTAATTATATTATTATTAAATACCTATACTTCCCGGCTATAAACCCCTAAGGTAAGGGAATACGTATTTAAATTATTTAGGTAGCCCCGCTACTTAATAAAGAGTTTCGAATAACCGAACTCTTAAATTCTAAATCGGACTAGGGAAAAGAGTAGCTCTAGTATAAAGTTAGGTACTAGAACTTACCCCCGAAGTACTAAATAAAATAGAAGAATTCAAACCCTAAATAGAAATAGGACTAACCTTAATATTAATTATTATTAATTCTACTAGTCTATTCTATATTCTTATTAATAAAGGTTACTAGTATTATATTACTATCATAGCATAGCTAGATAGATTCCCAGAGGACTGGGCACTAGGCTGGGGGAGCCCAATAGAGGGAGCTATAGCACACCGGATAGAATAAAGCTTATCCTCTTATCGATAAGATAGACGGATTAGGAAGGCGGCAACGAGCGGTAGTACTAGCTTATATACCTAGAACCGCAATACCCTCGTTTGCCAGCTTCCTTCTCCTCCTTACACTTAATATTACTTTAATTTGTAGCTTCTAGCCTTATAGTTTATCTCTCGTAGGATTACGCTTTTACATAATATTAAGTATCATCCCTTTTTTTGACCGGGGACGGCATTAAACATCCTACCCTTTATTAGTATACTCGTAAGTAACTAATTTCCGTTTAATTAAACTACAATCAATTATTAAAACTTAAAATCAATTTCGTACTATAGTAGCTATTATAAACAACTTCGCCCCCCCCCCCCCCCCCCCCCATCTCCCGCCCTTCGGACTAAATTAATTATACAATATTTAACGCTGGAGATAATTCGAATTCTTCCCTCTATTCGAACCCTAATTCCCAATACAAAGTAGAGGTAAACCTCTTCAATATTATAAGAAAAAACGAAGGATTCAGTCTAGTAGTCCGACTATCTAACCCCTTTACTTAATTAGAAAATCGTACACCTTCTAATCCCAACCCCCTCAATATAAATTCCGGAAAACTACGCCCTAACGTAATATTTATACCGGACGCTTTCTATAACCCTTAGAAACTAAAAACGCCTACTAAAATAAAATATCGTCCCCCTAAAATAGAAGAGGACAATTCGTTTATTTATACTAAATACCCAACACTTAAACTACCCCTATTTATAAACCCTCAAATTATCCTATAGGAAGCTAAAAAAAAATTAAAGGGTAAAAGTAAAATAAAACTAGTAAAATCACCGAAATACAATCTTACTTTAATTTAAATTTAAAAGAAACTAATTACATTTTCGTTATAAATCCTCCGCCCTACTAAAACTTTATATAACTTTAACGAAGAATAAAGTATTTAATTTACCGAACTAGACTCCAATTAATTATACTTAACCTCCAAAATTAAAATCTACTAATAAATCTAAAAAAAAAGAATACCTATTCCTATTAAGGAGGAAGTAAAAACTACTATAGTAGATATATCCTTATTAATTAGCAACGGAACTACAACGGTTATAAACTTAAAAAATTACTATCTACATCGGTTATATCCTTATACAAAGTTCCCTCGTTACGTACTTAACTACGAAGAATTAATAGAAGAAATACGAATTTAAACCAATACTATAAATAAAATATAGAAAAATAATATATAGGAAGATACTTTACTTTTTAAACCGGTAGCCCAATTGGCCGAAGCTAATCCCAACTTTAGAAGGTAAAAGTTCAATATTATTTATCGCTTCCTAAACGAAATCTAATTTTATAAAGCCTACTAATTAAACCCCTTAATTATATAGGAAAAGTTTTGTACCTAAGTATTATTAAATAAAGCTACGAACGACCTACTATAAAATATTCCTACGCTATTCGACCGTTTAAATTAAAATATAATCTACTTTAACTTTTAAATACTCTATTTTTTTAATTAAACTTACTAACTTTACTAAGAAAATAAACGCCTCCTATAGGACCTCAATCGTATTAAAAAAGAACTATAGGAAATAAAATAGCAAATAAAAAACGCCCCTATAGAATATAAAAAAATACCTTCCCAATTTAATATATAATTTAAAGCATTAGAAGAATAGAATCGACTCCTTATATATACTATTACTTTTTTTACAACCCTACCCCCTCCAACGGCGGGGTAATTACTACCCCAAAAAGCGGTTAAACGAAGCATTACTTTCGTAAATATAATTAAACGAAATATATAGAATAATCCTAATTTAATAAATAATAAAGAAGTATAATAAGGAACTCCGCCTACCCCGGCGTATTTCTATATACGGACCGGTGTAAATCCCCCGGATAATAGTAATTTATTTAATAAATAGAATATAGAAGACTATAGAAGAAATAATAATAGAAGAGGCAAATAGTATTTAAGACGCTCCTCTCTATCCCCATCACTACCAACTTCCCTAAGCCCGGACCCAATTCCGGAACGCTCATCTAAAGGATATATACTATTAAATCTTTAAGTACCCTTCCAATATAGCCTTAAAAAATCGCCCAAAGTAATAGACCCTATTACGTTTAATAATAACCTAAATAATAAAGTCTCCTTCAATATATAAATATTATAAATATAGAATAAATTTTGTAATAATATAGACTACTTTTTAAACGAATTAATACGAATTAGAGAAGTCCTCTTACGTTTAGAAGGTTAAATAGCCGAAAAAATCCTACTCTACTTTAATAATAAATATTCTAAAGTTATTTTAATAGTAAACGACCTTCTAGAATATTTATAGAACAATTATTACAATTATACGGTTAAGGAGAAGGTAATTCAAAAGTTCGAAAAATTAAAAATAAAATTATTAGAAAAGTTTCAAAACTTTAAAACGGCCTTTATTCGGTTAATAAACTAATATATAGTACTAAAATATTTTTAAAAAAGGGATATAAGGAGGAAAATCCTAAGGGAATTAACAATCCCTACTAAAATTACTTATTTAAAAAAGTATAAGTCTTTCGAAGACTATTACCTTCTCTTATAATTATTAGACCCTAATATTAAACGTAAAGAATAGAAGCCGAGGGATAAGAAGTAATATAATGCCCTATACCCCTCTAAAAATATAAATATAAAGCCCCGAACCTTAGTAAATATTATAATTCCTAAATATTAACGCCCTATTTTAAATAAAATAAAGAAACTAAATATAGAGAATAAGTGCTTCAATTGCCGAGAAATAGGCTATCGGGCAAATATTTATTTAGAAAAGGTAAAAATAGTAATTAAATTATAAGTCTTCGAATCGGAATTCAATAATATCGCCGATAGTATTTAGGGTCCTTAAAAAGAAAAGGAGGACCTTAATATTAAATTAGAAAGTAAAAATAGTAATAATAGTAATCTAAATTTAGATTTAGAAAACTAAATTCCTTAGGGAAAAGAACCTCCGTCCTAGGAGAAATATTAATTAATAAAATACAGTTTCCTTGGCCGGAGCCTATGTGGCCAAGGAAGATAGAGAAAC
>BTPP01000011.1:600000-887995 GCA_037102815.1 Neurospora intermedia | reverse complement strand
TAGCAAAAGGTTTACAACCGCCTGCTCAGAATTGAGGAGCAGCTCGAAAAGTATCCTAATCCGCCACCGAACCCTGAGATGGAAATCATGCGCAGCTTGGCGGAATTCGCAACCAACGTCAAGACCCGTGTACTGCAGCAAGAGTTCATGAGTCAGTGGGACTGCCTTTTTGCTGAGCCGTTCAAGAAGAGAATTCTCGGCTGCAAACCGAAATTCAATGTCAAAGAGCCGGACGTGATTACTATCGACGATAACAGCCCGATGGCCACTCCGGCTCCACTGGGACAAACCCCTAGAAAGAGGTCCCTAGCACAGGAGATCAACATGACGCCTTCCAAGCGTCGTGGCCAAGTTAAAGTCGAGGATAGCGACCGCATGATCATGTCTCCGTCAACATCTGCCACCATGCGGGGTACTCCAGGTCCCGGAACCTTCCCCTTCTCTCCCGGACTTGGCGGCGGACCCCCTCCTCGCTCCAAGAACCTGATGGAGCTTCGCACGATCATTAGACGGAGCGCCATACCCGGCCAGCCCGGGCTTGTGTCGGCCTCCGTCTACGAGCCGCTTTACACCGAGGCAGCCAGAACCTGGGGTCCTCACCTTGAGAATTTTGTGAACCAAACAATTCAATTTCTCCAGAATGAGGTCATGAAAATACTCGATAACTCTTTCTCCAACCTCAAGAACCGGGCCGTTTACCGCGAGTCAGTCGAGCACATGAAATACTTTATGGAGAAACATAAAGAGGAGGTTCGGAACCAATTGAACCTCATCTACAATCTCGAGACACAACGCATCTTCACCAAAGATGAAGATGCGCTCCAGCGCAACAAAGCCGCAGAAAAGCGCATCCTAGAGCGCCACCGCCACTTCCTCCGCATGGCGGTCCGAACCGGCGAATCCCCAGCCATTCGTAAGATGGAGGAGCTGACGGAGGAAGAGCTGGTTCAGGAACAGGCCAAGATGGCCAAGGAGCTCAAAGTCATCGGTCCCGACCCCTACGACCAAGAGATTACGGTCGCCGCCTACGTGCGCGGCTACTATTTGACGGCAGCCAGCCGTTTCATTGATATTGTCGCTATTCACATCATGTCGGGCCTTTTACCTAGAGTTGCCTCGGTGATTGACACCTACCTGCACGAGAAACTCGGTCTGTACAGCCGCACTTCTGGATCGGGGCCGGAGATCTTTATGCGACTGATGAGCGAGGGCCCCGAGACGGAGCGCAAGCGCGGAGAGCTGAGGGTCGAGAAGGAAAGGCTGGATCAGGCGATGGAGATTATTGTCAATTTGGAGAATAAGGAGCAGATGGCTACTACGGCTACGGCGGCTAATTCGCAGGTGACGACGCAGATGATGAGCCAGGGTGGTGGCCATGGTGGTCAGAGGCCCGAGTTGAGCATTAGGACGAATGCGAATGGAGGGGGGGTGGCAACGCCGGTGAGTGAGAGGGCGCCGACGCCTATTGGGACCTATGAGGCTTGAGAGGGAAGTCTAAAGTCTGTGTGTGAGGAAAATGTGCAAAGGATGGATGGATGGAAAAATCCGGTGTTTGTACAGATGGGAAGGATTTGGTGTTTATCTTGTTGTTGTCGGAGTTGAGGTGGGATATACCTTGCTATACCTGTTGCTTTGTATGAGTTTGCTTTGTGGTCTAACCGTCTAAAGACTGGTGTGTTATAAATGGTCTATACCTATGGACAGGAGAAAGAGAGGAATGTGTGTCTAACTGGTTTTCTGTGGGTACCATCGCCCATAGGTAGTCCCAGACACGCGTCAAGGTCCTTGTTCATATCACTGGATTGGAACTTGTCGGTGGGAGAAGACTATATATAAACCAGGCCCGAATTTGAGGTCATTGTCTCCCGCAATTGCTGAGAGGGAAACCATAACTGGCACATACCTCGAGTGGTGGGCATACAAAGGTATCGATGTTTACGTATCGGTTGCAGGACTGTCATTATCCACGGGATATTACTGCCACGAGCTCGTGTCTTTTCGTGGATGGCACGATTGTCGGGGTTACTTGCTAGACAGATGAAAGCTATTTTGACGCCCAACAGCTTCACGTTATAAAGGAAGTGTTGGGTACGAACAAACGAATTGAGCTCAAGTTGTCAACGCAGATTGGCAATGATGACCTTTACAATACGAGACCTTACCACTTGTTCCTCCGTCGTCTCGTGTGACGCTTGTGAGCACTGCCATTCAACATACCAGGGCTGCTACTTGATTCGGAGATGCGCCTAGTAAATCACTCCGAAGGAAATTCGTTTCCTGCCACCTCCTGCGGCCCGTCCTAGCTCGCCTGAAGCTCATTCCCTTCATACTAAGTGGGCGGGTGCGAACCTGCCAGGCGTAGCAACTGCGAGTTCGCAGCTTCAATTCAACCATCATGAGGCAGTCGTCATCCGCCTCTATCAATCCCTGTGTTCATCTTGGACTACGATATTCCCTCGCTTTAATCCCTCTTCCTATGAGGCAAGCAGCCAAGATAGATTAATATTTGAATGATAGCAACACATACTTCCGCCCCAGCTCTCCTAAAGTCTGCGAGATCTATGATCATGGCAAACCGCCCAATCATGACATTATTACCATCCACCGGCCATCTACACTTCCATGAAACTCGTGATTATCCCGTCCTGACAACATGTATTATGTCCCATTCAACTCAGACTTGCTCATTCCATCGCGATATCACTTTATTAAAATACAGCCACAGGAATTCGTAAGTCCAAAATCTTGTCTTAGCCACTTCGCCCGCAGAACCTTTCCCCTCCAGGACAGGACGGACACATTCCAGCGACACCACAAGAGTCGAATAATCCACCCCACGCCACGTAAACATTTCAGAGGTACACCACCTTCAGATTGATATACTACTTTTGGATTACCTCTCTGACGTTTGGCGAGCTGAATATTCGGTCACTCGGTCATGGGGGCCAAGTGAGTGTGTATGCCACATCCATCATCACGTTGAACTGCCAAGACAAGACATTCAGAGCTACTACCCCTTTATCGCTCTCTGTGCCTGACCTCGGGCTATGCCTGACCTCGGGCTATGGACAGACTCATGGAATGTGAGACTGAGTCCCAAAATGCCGCCCACATTCCCAGCACTATGTTGAGTCACGCAAGTCCTAAACTTTTAGCTTCACTCCTCCGAGGTCTTCGCCTCCCCACTGATTTCCCTGGCCCTAGACTCCAAGAGGCAATCACAACCTCATCATCAGACCGCGCTGGCATGCTTTTTGTAAGCGCCACCTACACTCGGTGAGCTATGCCAATGCAGCCAGGAGTATATTTGCTGGTGAACTTTTCTTATCAAAAACGCGGCAAAGGCCTGAATCACTGGACCGAGAGTCGGTATAAATCCCACGATGGCGCCATACCTTCCTCCTCCTCCTTGCTGACAGACACAGCAGAGGCATCACCATCATCTCCTCAGCTACCAGTCTTTACCCCTTTAGACAAAGGTGCCCTCATCTCATAGACGTTCATCACCCAAACTAGTTTGCCAACAATGGCGCCCTCATCATCCCGCTCCGTTCTCCTCCAAGGAGCCTTCCTCCTCCCCTTTTTCATCTCCTCCATCTCTGCCTTCCCCTACACCACCAACAGCAACGCCAACTCCAAAGCAGTCGACGCCAACCTCAACCTCCTCAAACCCCGCTCCCACTTCCCCACTCTCTTTAAACGCCAACAAAACACCACCTCCACCTCCCCCGCTACCGCCGACATCGATGACGACGACGACTCGGACTCTTCCACCATCACAGCCAGCATCCCCCCATCCAACCCAGGCAACCGTCTAGGCTGCTACCGCGACGACTCCCCCACCTCGCGCCTTCTCCCCACCTCTTTCACCGCCTCCGACACTTTGACTCTCGAATCCTGCGCCGTCTTCTGCGGTTCTTCCTCCCCTTACTTCGGCGTCGAATACGGTCGCGAATGCTGGTGCGCCTCCTCCACTTCAGGATTCAGTCCCACCTCCCCGTCCACTGTATCCGCCAAGGTCGACGACGCACAATGCTCGTTCCCGTGCGCCGGCAACGCCGACCAGACCTGCGGCGCAGGCGATCGCATCGAAGTGTACACCAACGCTTTGTACCGGCCTCCTCGCATAGCCAACGTCCGGGGGTTCGATTACCTAGGCTGCTACCGCGAGAGTTCACCGCGGTTACTCCCTAATTCCCTGTTGGGGGACGATACCCTGACAGTCGAGAAATGCGCTGCATACTGCACCGACTTGTCGTTCCCTTACTTTGGCGTCGAGTACGGTCGCGAGTGCTGGTGCGGCGTGTCCCAGCCTGACGAGTCGCAGCTGACTCTCGCGACGGACTGCAGCATGACGTGCGCCGGGGCAGGTGACGAGATTTGCGGTGCAGGCAACAGGATTAATGTGTATGGGAGGCAGATGGAGGTCCCTGCGGATGTTGGCGACTACGTGTACCAGGGGTGTTATACCGATTCGCCCGTGCCGAGCGAGAAGAGTCTGACGGGCAAAGTCATGTACGATGCCGAGATGACGCTTGATGAGTGCCGAGTAACCTGTCAGGAGGATGGATACCCTTATTTCGGCACCGAGTACGGTAGCCAGTGTTTCTGCGGGACCAAGCTCTATGATGGCTCCGACAACGACGACTCCGATAACGAAGGCGATTATCCCGCTAGAGCGTTCCTTGTGCCAAACAGAGAATGCTCAATGAGGTGTGGAGGCGACGCGACGAACGCGACTACTTGCGGTGATGCCAATCGGCTGTCGGTGTACTGGAATGGTCTTGTCAGTGGAGCGCGGAACTTGGGTCCGTTGGATCCTGAGTTTGCGGACTTGCCGGGCTGGAACTACCGAGCGTGCATGAGGGATGATGTGGTGCAGAGGACCTTGACGGGATCGACGTTGAGGAATAACGACATGACTGTCGAGACTTGCGTGGCGTTTTGCAACCAGGGGGGTTTCGTGTATGCTGGCCTGGAGTTCATGAGCGAGTGCTACTGCGGAAACGCGTTGAACGGTGGTGATGATGTTGAGGAGGTTGATGATAGCCAGTGTGAGCAGCTGTGCGCTGGAAGTGCGAATGAGTACTGCGGAGGCCCGAATAAGTTGAGCTTGTACCAGCGTCCGGTGCTTGTGGCGCCTGTGGTGCCTGGTGAGGAGTAGAATTTGATCTGGAGGGCGCTTGGGAATCCTTGGTGAAGGTTTCGCCGTGGTGACGGGTGGCTTTTTTCCTTTTCCTTTTTTCGGATATCATACACGATGGATGAACTTGGTTATATCGTTTGGATTTCAGATGCAATGGTGTTTTTCTTGGGTGTATGTCGCTTTTATTATGAGTTCCTAAACCAAGTATCTGTCTCCCATCAATGCAATTGTTTGCTTTTGCCGCGAGTAAAGTATAGTCTTGGCCTGCTTTTGCCTCGCTCATCAATAACAAGTCCTGGTGTAAGCAATCTCGGACGTACAATAAATATAAATATATATACTTTCTTTCAGTGGTCAAACAAGCCGACCAGTTCCCTTTTCAACGTGAAAAGTTGTTGTCGATGGTGTTCTGTTCTTCCACTTGTCTGGTTGCTCCTGGCTTTTTAGTCGGGTGTAGTTCCCATCACCCTTGTGGAGTGGTGCCCTTCCAACAGATGGAAGGATTCAAAGGAATTATATAATGTTCCGGCACCGAACTGTGTGGCACCGAAAAGCCAATTTTTAGGGGGAAAAAAAAAAAAGAAAAAATCCCGCCGCCCGGAAGAACGCCTGATTCCCTCAATGACAGAAAGTAAGAGAAAAAGAAATGTCGTCGTCAAGTTTCGTTATACCGGTTAACCGAAATGCAGCAAACAGCCCGCCTTCGGTTGAATATATATATATACCACGCATGGTGCTGCGTTGATCAGGTGAAATCGGGCTCTTCCAACTTGAGCCCGGAAAAAAAAAGTTGCCGAATGGTTCGCAGCATCGCTGACCGAAAGAAAAAGGTGCAAGTCCAGTTGTTTGCCGCTTGTTGTAAATGCCATCATAACACCTCGTCGAAACCACCATGCCATATGTTTTTCGAATCACTCCCAATATCTCCTCCACTTCGTCCGCTTTGGTGGCCGATCCAGATGACAGCAAGTCCCTCCCTTGGGATGAATGACACTCGTACAATTTGTTGAACCGGGGGTTGGCACCGTCAAGACATCAGTCGACAAAGACATGTGGGTGCCTGGCGATGCACCACCATAAACCGCACGCACACTACTAGATGATCATGTCGTCTTCCTCGCCTTCGTCATCTTCTTCAGCTCCACTGTCACTTGCAAGAGCCTCGATATCCTGCCAGCCATCGTCCGAAGCAGCATCACCGTCATCTTCCTCCTGATTCTGAGCAGCAGCAGCAGCATTCTGGCCACCACCAGCGGCAGGAGCATTCTGCTGACCTGCAACACTACTCTGACCAGTAGTGGTAGTGTTTTGAGCATCATCAACAGTTTGGTTACCGCCGCCACTTCCACACGCACTGCCACCACCCTTCTTTTTCTCGGGTTTAGGAATGGGCCTGCCGGTCTGGTCCAACACAGGCAGCTCATTCCACAGCGTCGAAAAGTTGGGGTGTTTCCTACAACTCCTGCTAGCGACAGTCCGCCTTACGACGTGGATCCTGCAGCGCCTGTTCCTGTTAATCAAGTGGCACATGGGTATGAAGAATTGGCCGGGCTGCTCGAAGCCGGCCAGGACCAAGTTCATCAAGTTAGGAAACTTGCGCAGGCCGAAGCGCATCTGGTACAGGGTCCACGTGTTGATGGGCGTGACGTGGTTGGGGTCCCACTGGCGGTTCCAGTGCATCTCCAAGACCTGCTGGTGTCCTCCCGTTAATGAACCGGCGGGCCCGGCGGGGATGGTGACAGGGCGGGTTTGCATCGCGTGTTTTTCGGCGATGACGGCCAGCCGGGTCAGGTTGGGTGCCAGGCCGGACAGGGCGAGGATCAAGTCCGAGTAGTACGAGTCTGGGCGCGAGGAGCGCTCGGCGCGGATGCGGATGTGCAGGTTGCGGACCGACAGGGCGTTGTTGGGACCTATCAGGCGGAGCCAGTTGCAGCTGCGGTGGCGGGCACAGTCCTGGGCGTCCGGAGAGTCGTCCCGGTGCTCGTCGCAGGGCTCGAGAAAGACAAAGGTGTTTTTACTGTACAGGACAAAGGCGGCCTCACGGGATATCTGCTTGTCGACGTACAAAAGACTTAGGTCAAGACGAGGCTGGGATTCCCAGACGCCGGCCACGTCGGCGGCGGTGGGGATGGTGAGCAGTTGCGAGTAAATCATGTTGCGGACCTCGGCGGGCAGTTCCAGGAAGCGCCAAAACCGAGGGGGGCGATTGGCACATTGTCGGTGTGGTTGGATGCGGGTGACACGGAGAGGGCTGTGGCCGGTTTTGACCCGTTTTGATGGTCTGGCCGACATGGTGGCAGAGTATTTTCAAGGGAAATGTGCGAAGAACGACGTCAATGACAAAAATGACGCTGTCTGTCGCTGGCGATGATGAGGATGATAATGCAGGCAGTGAGTGAGTGAGTGTGTCGATTTGTATGTTGGGCTGGGATAGAGGGCAATGACCATGCCCCAGTTCCTCCTGGCCAGGAACCTGGTGATGTTTTCCCGGATGGAGGGAGAATGGTGAGAAGAGGCGACGAGGCCGAGGGAACTTTGTGTTGTGTGATGGAAACTGAAGGATGTGTCGAAGGAGTCAAAGGTGGTGGTGGTGCTGGTGGTTCTTCGTTGGTTGAAAGAGTCAAAGACGGGAGGCGGAGATGCCCTGGCTGGTCACCCGCCCGATGGACGTCCTCGAGCGTGATGAGTGGTTCCCTTTAGTTGAGTTAGGTTGAGGCTGACAGTGACGTTCCCGGTGGTTGCCATTTCCATGTTCCGGGTTCATGCCTGCTGTTTCCCTAGGCTGTTACAGCAGGTTAGGCGGTCACTGTTAGCGGAGAGGCCATTGTTGTTGGGCATCTGCTGCTGCCCTACCACGACCATGTGTACCTCTATGTAGCGTCCATAGTGGGACAGTGCAGTGGGTCTGGTAGTGTTAGTGCGCAAAAGGCCCACCCGATTCCCGGTCAGGAGTCCGAAACCCCAGCCCAGGGAGGGGAGACGGGATGGCAGGCGCCAGGCGCGCAGTGAGATGATGTCTTGCTGGATCAGGATCACTCGGGATCAGGTGCTGTGCATGAGTGTGCAGCTGATCAAACGGACCGGTCCGCACAGACCAGACGGATGTAAGGTATGTACTTCAAGCTGTGAAACGCGGGGTAAGTTACCCACCATCTAGTATGTAGTGCTACGTATGTAACTTTCAAAGGCTTTGCAATTTAAAGTCAGCAGATGATGAACGATCTTATAGCTGCGTTTTAAACAGTGGGGAGCACTCTGATTGAGCTTCAATTTCAATCTTAATAGTTACCATACCTCTAGGAAGCTCACTCTATCTTGCTGTGGTGATCTGGTCTGAACTACATGCCGTGTAGTCGAGATCCGGAGTGGACCTTTAACGACCACTGCACAACGAACTTCCTGGTCCCACCGTTTTGGGCTCCGTAACATGTGGAGATTCCGCCGTCGGTGAGTAATCCAATGTAAAGACCACCGTACCCGTTTCCATACACCACAGTGCTGCTACTGCAAGCACTCAGCCCAGACCTTAACCCAACGGCAGCTCATCGGGTACCTTTTCCTTCAGTCTCTCTCTTTGGTGAACTTCCTGTCCTTTTCGGTTTCGACACATTTCAACCGAACAGCGAAAGGTAACTGTGGTTGGTTCGGAGAAAACTTGGCGTCCTTTGTCTTGTTTTGTCTCATACCGAAATTTTACCGGTAACCGACTTCGTGGTCGAATCCTCACGATGCTTACCATGTGACGTCTACATCGATATGTCCAAGTCGAGACAGCGATGATGGAAGCTCGTATCCGTCATATTCCTAGGTACTTCAATGAATTCCATTGCAGATGCTCTCGGCTTCTTGTTAACTATTCTAAATCATTGACCAAGTTCGCTTGCAATGAATATCAACACTTTGACAATGGAACATTCTTCTTTCCGCCATTTCATCCATAATACCTATCTTGGCTACTTGAAGACGCTTAGCAATAAAAAGGCGGAAGCCAGATTCAACGACCCCAGCGAGGTCTGATAGGTGATTGAAATGCCGAATTCGGAAGTTGGTGAATGGAACCAGGTCTACTTGCCAACACGGCAACAGCCAACAACCCGCTCGTGTTGGGTTGTCCTTCTAGCCAAGGTTGGCCAGCAATGACACAACACAAACATGGCAACTGCTACCATGACACTTCCTTCGCAACCCTTCACCTGCCTTTTGGGACAAGTGAAGAGTCCTCGCGATGGACCTTCAGGTTCACCTCCAGCCGAACCGGCCAACCCCAATGACTTGACAACCTCGAAGCAAATAAACTTACCTCGTTTTTTTATCTTCCCACCACAAATCCCTCCACCACTTTTCATACCCAGCTCATTTGCGCCATTCCAGTATACCTATCCATCCTTAGGTCACAGCTCGTTTCGACAACATCAGCACCCATCTCATAATGGATTCCGACTCAGCTCTCGACTCCGATGTTGAAGTCGACGTGGTCATAGTCGGCGCTGGCCTAAGCGGCTTAAGAGCAGCTGTCGAATTGCACAAAGCAGGCCTCAAAATCGCTGTCCTCGAAGAGAGATACCGCGTCGGTGGTGATTGTCACGCAGATTCCACTCCTGATACAGCCAGGATCACGTCCATAGGCGACACCCATACCGAAATGCTCTCCCTGGCCAAGGACTTCAAGATCGACCTCACAAAGCAGCACAGGGAGGGACTGAGCCTCCAACAGCGCTATGACCTTTTTAAAGACAGCCCCCAAGTTTCCGAAACTGTCCCGGCGCTTGAAACGGCCGTCTGGCCACCTGAAGAGTACCAACTTTCCTTCAGGTCACTGATCGAAGACCCCGCAATCCAGAAGTTCTACCGCCGCATCTCCGATCTCTCTGAAACCTGGCATGGCCCCGACGCCTTGTTCCTCGACGCGGTCTCCTTCCTCGAGCTCGTGGAAGCTAATTTCTTCCACAGCAAGGCGGTCCATCAGGAAGCCCACTTTCTCACCAGTTATCTCCTCGGCGTTGCCCCCGCCTGTGTCTCGGCTCTCTACGTCCTCGACCACATCGCCTCCGGCGGCGGGCTTGCCAACCTCTACTTCCACCCTGACTCACCTGGAGGCGGCGCTCACCATTTCTGCGTCCCACAGGGACGGCAAGCGTTCATCGCCAACTTAGTTGGCCTTCTTCCCAAGGGATCCATCCATCTCTCCACCATGGCGACCAAAATCACCCAACAAACCACTCCCATCAGCAAAATTTACTACCCCCCTCACCCATGCAAAGTCGAAACTTCACCTCCCTCCGGTACCGACTCCACCGCGAGCACCACCGCGAAAACCTTTTACGCCAAAAAGGTCCTCCTCGCCACGCCCCCGGCCCTCTGCTCCCCTTTGTGGACCGACGTCCCCAGAGCCATGACCTTCCACCCGCCTCTGCCTCCCCACAAAACCACCGCCATCAACCGCCACAGCAGATACTGCGGCGTGTTCACCGCTGTGACCTTTTACTTTACCCAGCCCTGGTGGCGCGACGCCGGGCTCTCGGGATCCATGGATTGTCGCGTCACTCGAGACCTAGACGGGCCGATTTCATGGGTGAGGGACACGAGTGAAGAGGCAGGTGGCAAGAAGAAGGTGTGGTCATTAACCTGCTGGTGCACAGCCGAAAACGGGTACGAAGTCTGGAGTTGGACTAACAATACTTACTCGCGGGATGATGACGAGCCGGAGGAGATGAAAGGTGGCTGGGAGGCGAATCCGGTGTGGATGCATTTGCTGAGAGTGTTCAAGGAGCGGATGGATGCCCTGGAGATGGAGATTCCATTGCCGAGGAAAGGGTCCTTAAATTGGAAGGAGGAGGAGGAAAAAGAGGGGGAGAGAGAAGAAGGTGCGGGACCACCGATTATGTACAATGTGAGATGGTGGATAGGGATGGGGGTTACGCCCCCGAGGGAATTGCCGAGCGATGGGGAAGAATTGGAGGAGCTGTTGAGGACTTGGAAGTATGATGGGCCGGGAAAAGGAGATGCGACGATGAGAGAGCCGTTCAGAAATGTGCATTTTGCGGGCACGGAGACGGCAGAGGAGTGGAGGGGTTTCATGGAGGGAGCGGCGAGGAGTGGGTTGAGGGGAGCGAAGGAGATTATTCAGGCGTTGAAGAAGGGAAACTTTAAGGACGGAGAGGGTGGACAAAATAAGGTGTTGAAAGCGCTATTGTAGGTGAGGATATGAGTGAGAGGGCGAGGAAAGATAGGGTATGCGGGAAGAAAACAGGGTAAACAATATTCGCGTAGGATATTAGGTGCCGACAACTGGTAGCTCAAGCGGAGTAGAGGGACAACTGGATAGCCTAGAGAGGAGCACGAGGATAAAAGCAAGAAGAGAGATTTGGAGCGTAACGAAGGTCGAAAATGGTGATACATGGCGTGATACAAAAAATGAAGTCGTGACAATGGTGACGGCGGTGAGTGGCGTCTCCAGCGAGACTGAGGGGCAGCCGCACAAACTTGGACATCAAAAAGAGACTGTGAAAAATAGCAGAAGAAAGATCACAAGATACCTGAAAAAATGTAGAACGCTGGATCTTTTGGAAATAAAGTTGACTGTTGCGAACTCGGGCTGGAAACCGCCGACTCCGCATCATGGACCGGAAGTGCGGGGTAGTTTGTGCCCCGATAAGTAAGTAAGCGCACCGCCGCGGCGCCGGAGAGATCCAGTCCGTAACCGGTGCCCGGTGCCAGGGGTCTTCGAGTCGGGTGCGAACACTAAAATGACTCGTAAAAAAACAAAACTACACTACGACAAAACAACTGCAGTAGATAAACAGAAAGAACTTTGTGAGCATCACCCTCTACGATAACGCTATTTGAATGCTCGAAATAGATGCCCCAAAAAAAAACACAAAAAGAATGCCGAAAGTGGGGTTCGAACCCACGCTCTCTCGCGAGAACTTGAAGACCTTAAGATTGGAGAAGAATCAAACTTAAGTCAAGCGCCTTAGACCACTCGGCCATTTCGGCAGTATGGTAAATTGTATCAAATTGCGCTGAATGGTAAGGCTATGTATGCCATTCACGTCTGAACTGTTTGCACATTTCGGATATCCACGACATCGTCTTCCGAAATACCTGACGACATTACTATCCTGACATTTTATTTTCAATCCCGTTGATGTGTTGTTCAAGATCTTCTTCCTGTTTTCTTTTCGTTGGATGTCGGGATTTTCTATATTGCGCGTTGCGTTCAGCTGTCTGGTACATCTCATGTTCCCTGACATTTACACCCCTTTCTTGAGCTTGCCCATAGTTTCACATCATGTCTACGTTTTAGTCTTTAGTAACTGCTTCTAATTAATCGCAGTACTCTACTAGCCGCTCGCTAAGCGGTAGTCCTTATCAGTGTCTTGTATTCCCAGATACCAGCGCCCAAAACAATTACCCATGCCTTCAAGTGCTCGCTCTCAACACTCAAGGCATTTGATCAGTATGGACGCCGCGCATCTCCCACACCGTGCAGGGCCCACACTGTCATGAGGTGGTTCCATGTACTTGTCACAGAGCTCGTTAAGACACATCGTCCATTTCTACATGTCCAACATCCCCAATCAAAGAAACCAAAGACGGCATTTGATGCATTTATGAACATCGCGGCCTCAATTTACACGTTTTCGAACTACGCATTTACAAGAATGACACCCCTACCAAATTAAGACAAAATTGATTTGATGAAAAGAAATATACAATGAAAAGTAAATAAGGGGTGGATACAGCAAAGAAGATAAAACAAAAAGAAGAGCGGTAATCTGCTCCCATGAAAGCTCCTCCTCCCTTCATGGACAAAATATGGAAGTTATGTACCCAATAATCATCCTCATCCTTCCTTTTATTCTCACTCTCGTCCCATGGTGTGTCTGAGTAATCTCAGTCACCCTGCCTACCTACCTATTTTTTTCCGAAAGTAAACCGGTCCAACCCTCGCATTTCTGCCAAGCGCCCATTATTCTTCCTACCATCCTGAAGGGGGAGTGCTTATTACCATCACTCATCCCCCCATGTGCTTTTTCCAGTTCATGCGTGCAAGCCATTTCTGGGCTCCTTGCAAGCGCCATCCACTCATCGTCCTCCTCGTCTCTCTTCTCCTGCCTTTCGTGCAGGTAGGTAGTCATTTCATTATCATTATCATTCACTCTCCTTGGGCTTATTTCCCCTCATGTCATGTTTGTGGTGGTGTGGTCAAGGTAACTCCAGTTCGCTCGGCTTTCCGTTGTGCTTTTTCCTGGCTTCTTCTGGTCTCTTGGCTTCCCTTCTGAGTGGAAGAGCAACTTTGTCGAGGCGATCTGTTGAGGTTGTGCTTCAGGTTGTCTTCTGTGGTGCCCGGTGGTTGTCGTCGAGGAGGATCCTGAACCTGGAGGAGGAGTCTTGGTTCTTTTCTTCTTCTTCCCTCTTAAGGTTCAACTCAGGCCTGTCGTCGTTGTTTTTGTTTTTGCACTCACTAACCTCTTTCCATTAACCACCACCATCCACTCCCCACCATCATCCCCTCCCATCTTCACCCCCTCCCATCTTCATCCACTTCTTTCAACTTGAAATTTCCCCGTTGTGAAAATTCACCCACTCACACCTTCGCCGTAGGCCTCATCGGCGCATTCGGCGTCGCATTCGCCTTCGTAATCGTCACCGGAATAATCACCAACGGATCATCATCTTCACTTTCCACCATTTCCAGCGTCAACTCCCTTTCCGGCCCCTGTCTCACCCACGGATTATACTTGTCCCCCTTGATCGTACATTGCGTCCCCGCCGGCACATGCATGGCGCCCGTCCACCTCCCCGAGGCACAGCGGTAGTAAACAAACCCGTAGTTTTGGTTGCGAGGTAGGTGGCAGATGTACCATCCGTCTTGGTAGGCGGGGCAGGGGCCGACGGGCGGGACGGTTTCGGGGAGGGTGCCGTCTGATCTCTTTTCGACGATGATGGACTTGGGGGAGATAGGGGAGACAGGGATGGTGGGGATGGTGGAGGTTAGGAGGGTTGAAGGGGGGACGTCGACCGATGACTTGGTGATGGAAACAGCAGCTGGGAATGATGTGCTTCGGTTTATGTTGACTTCAGGTGCGCCAGTCACAGAGACAGCTGCAGGAAAAGCGGCCGTGCCCGTACCCGTAGCCCCAGTCCCTGTCTCGCGCTCCATCAGGGGAGTTGCCGTCCCATTAGCAACGGGAAACGGAGCCGGAGCCGGAGCCGGAGCCGGAGTTGGAGTCGCCGCTTCTCTACCAATGGTAGTCCCAACGGCACCAGGCGAAGTCGGCCTCTGACACCCCTCCCCCGTAGGCGCAGCAAACGCATCCGTCGCTCCATTCGCCTTCTCCACGTTCTTTCCCGGATTAGGAAACAGTATATCTCTATTTTCGGGAGTCCCACATCCATTATCCAGATTCGCCAGTAAGATATCCGGCAAGCTTTCAAACGTCTCTTTCGCTCCCGGCTTCTCCTCGCCCGTCAGCTGCACGGGCCCGCACGCCATGTACATCTCGCGGTACCCCATCTTGTTGAACCATGTCCAGGCAATGGTGCCGTTGCCCGCAGGGATGTCGTCGGGGATGCTGTACTCGTAGGAATCCGGGTTGACTTGGACGGCGCTGGCGCCGGGCCGGTTGCCCGCTTCGTTGCGGGCGATGCACCCGCCTTCGATGGATTTTATGACCTTGAATTTGCTTTGGGGCGTGGGCGGGTTGTCGTACGTGATGGAGATTTGGCAGGAGCCTCCGCCGTGGACGGCGGTGCCGATGAGCCGGAGTGGTTGTTTGGAGCCGAGCGGGAAGACGTTGTACCCGGAGGAGGGTAGTTGGAGACTGGTTGCGCCCGCACCTCCGCCGCCATAATGGCAGGGGAAGGAGGCGCCGTTGATGGGACCATTTCCTTGTTGAGGGGATGTGTAGGGGATGGGGAATGTCATCATGGCGTGGGAGGCGACGAGGGGGGTGAGTGTGGTGAGGAGGAGGAAGAGGAAGGCAGAGACATGCCTTGCTGCCGTGGCAAAGGGTGTGAAGGGTATCATGTTTGCTCTCGTAGCCAGACTCTAATCATCAAGTATCTGTCTGTCGAGTTCCTAGATTCGAGATGTAAGTTCTTGGCGGAAGAAGACTCAAGAACCAACAAACATTCGATGTTTGTTCAAGTGGAAGGAGGGAAACGAACGTGTGGAAGAAAAAGACGAAGGAGAGACTCGAGATCAAGGATTTCAAGCAAGTTATTTCATTCGATGCTACTCAGCAGTCCGTGATGAACAGTGCAGTTGCTCTCCCGCAATCATGCCCCATGGTCTATTAGTACCCGCTTCTTTGTACCTGAAAGCCACGAGTCATTGTTCAATGCCCATTGTGCACGGCTGGGTCATTCAAAGGCTTGTTACATGGACGCGGAATGGACGCGGAATGGCGGAAAGTTTCATTGTCAGTCTGTCGAGGGTCAAAGGGGGTTCGCTTTGTTACCACCAGGCGACAGGCGGGTTGAGTCGGGTTGAGGTGGTGGTAGACGACAGGCTCAAGGTCTAGTCCAACACGTGCTGACTGTGGAAGAGATCGAGATCTTGCTATGTTGCAACCTCGTCGTACGGAGTAGGAAGCGGGATGTAACAATAACTGGTGATTTGACTCGTGATATAAATGGGAGATGTATGGCCAAGGCGGGAAGGGTGTACTGACGACCTAAGCCCGGATTCAGATGATCCCCACCCCTGGCTGAAGATACCTGACACTCCACTGTTGTTCATCCATCAAAGCAGAAACAAAGCGGTGAAACAAGTGAATGGAAGTGTAAATGCTTTCTCAATCCTGGAATGCAGTGAAACATACAGAAAATCGTCTTTCCCTGGGACGGAGCCAAATTCCCGGTGAGACAGTGAAGCGGCCACGAATCCACTTTGCTCCAGACGACCCACTTTTCCCGGGCGTTTTTCCCGGCAATCTCCGCTCTCGTTACCGGCCTCGATGTGGGCCCATGGACCCGGATGTTGGGTGAGTGCGTTTCTCTCACGACACCTTGAGCCACGATTGAACCTTGTAGTTGAAGGAATGGGCGTTTTATCTGGGCATTGTCCGAACAGTAGCTCACCACCAGAGGTGATGGTCCACTGAATCACCACCCCTACCTCCCAAATCCCACCCCCAAAATCCCAACGACACTCCAAAACACCGCTACCGCACAACTGAACATCTCCACGCCCTTCAGTCCATCTAGACCATCACTCTAGATCGAAGTCCCCTTCTCCTTTACTCGACGCCAAAAGTACGGGCTTGTATCTCCTTGTTTCCGTGGATTCTTATCCCTCGCAAAGTTCCATTCAAACCCCTTCCACTGCCCTACCATCGTCTCCCGTTTGAACACCACCACAAAGTCCTCCACCTTTAACCTATTTGTCCCTCCGACTCCGCTCGGTATAAGCTCTGCCATCGGTTGGGCAAAGGTCATTGTCTTTTCCAGCCCTTCATTGTCTTGTACCATTTCGTGCAGTTCGCGTAGCAAGTACCCGTACCCGGCGCCGTAAAGTCGCAGGATTAGTCCCCTTTTCTCTCCAGTGATGGTGATAAAGACATCCTGGGTGAGTTCGTATCTGCCTTGAAACCTTTCGAGTTCTGTTTTGCCTGTGTCCCCTGGAGGTGATACCACTTCACGGAACTGCGATGCAAGAGTTTGTTCGTATCTCGCCAGATCGTATAGATAGTCAATTTGTATCGCCCGAGCCATCTTTTTCGTGTCTTCAAAAGTCCTTCTCACAGTCTTGACGACAGATTCTGTATCGTGGCGGGAATCGGAATCGGACTCGGCGAGAAACAAACACTCTGCCAACAACATCCCGCTCAGATTCGCAGCGTCGAGCAAGAAACCCCTCGTATTGCAGAGCACCACTACGGCTGTTTCGTGGTCGGGAAGCAGCCAGCAGAAAGACGTAGCGCCGACCATGTTACCGCCGTGGTAGAGGGCGAGATGCTTGTTGTCCTTTTCAGGCTCGGTGACGGGGGGCTTTTGGATGTCCATGTTGAGAATGGGAACATTGAGCTCAGGCTTTGTAACGAAAAAGGTGTAATTCAGGTTATCCCCGTGAACCTTGCTCTGGATAGCTTTCTCTAATCGTCTGGCGTTATCACCATCTGCGCCTGGCCATCGTGGTCTTGGGGAAGCGTTCCGCTCTTCGGGGGTCATGCGAACGGTGACGGTGTTCCAGCCGCCGGAGTAGGTGCATGTGCTGCTGAGCGGATTAGGAGACAATCTTCTCTCTATGTGAGAGAAGAGATGGTTTATGCCTCGCTCGAGAGGGGAGCTGACATGGTCTTGA
Source organism: Neurospora intermedia (assembly GCA_037102815.1). Classification (NCBI taxonomy): domain Eukaryota; kingdom Fungi; phylum Ascomycota; class Sordariomycetes; order Sordariales; family Sordariaceae; genus Neurospora; species Neurospora intermedia. The sequence continues at coordinate 870,539 of BTPP01000011.1, read as the reverse complement.
TATGAGCGAAGCTTGCTGTTTTGCTGCAGTTGTCTTTGGTTGTAAACATCCATAATCTTGCTGTAGAACTTGAGAAGATCAGAGGTGGTAGACATGATGCCTGCTGCGGCGGCGAGGGGTGATGGCCCCAAAGAACCGGCGCCCGAAGCTTGGGACGGGAGAATCTCGACAGATCGTGGAATGTGACCGTAGTGTCTGTCGAAGCATTCTGCAATCTTAGTTCTGCACACCACCCCGAGTGCATCTGTGCATTGCAGAAGTTCCGGTATGACCCCCGTCACCTGAACCGAATGTGACTTGGTAAAGATCTGGGACTTGCTATCTCTCTCAGCTTCTGTTAACCCGACCAAGGTGTTGTGCATTCCAAGTGGCTCAAAAACCTTTTCATGGACGAATTCCGTCCATGAATGCCCAGTCTTTCTTTCGATAATCATAGCCAATAAGGCAAAACACTCGTTCGAGTAATTCCGGTTGTAGACAAACCCCTCTTGAGACGTATAAGTATCGTTTGCTGGAAGATGTTGGAGTAGAGAGGTGACTGGATCTATGGTCTTCCATGGAATATCGCCATTGGGGCTTTCCCACAGATTCGTCATCCACTGAAACGAGGAACGAAGGTCTAAAAGGTCACCAACGGTAAGCTCCTGGTTGGTGTATGTCTTCAGTATACCGGGACTGCCTTCAAGCTCAGACAGGACTGCTGACACTGGAGTGTCGAACTTGAGCTGGTATCTCGAAAAGTCATCCATCATAATCCCTACTGCCGTAGAAATGATTGGCTTCGACATTGATGAGATGAGGTAGACAGTATCCTTATCCGGAAGCGTGGCGACTCCCAGACCCTGAGTCCCCAGATTGACAAAATGTTGTTGACCATGGCGAAGGACCCCTATGGAAGCCCCCACACTCCCGGAATCTTGCAAAAGCTTCTCGATAGTGGGCTTAGTAAGGGTTAGGATCTCCTCCACCGACAGTGGCAACGAAGAAGGCTGCTTGGGAAGAGTTGCTGAGTGACTGGTGTCGTTGATGAGGGTACTAGTCGCTGATACCTTGGGTGAATAAGGGTTGTCGACAGCCCGTCTAGAGATGCTATCTTGACGATGGTGTCTGGAGGCTTCGGAAGGTGGTTGGCATCTGTCCGTATCCCTCTTTCCGATGGCTTCCTCGTCAACAACCTCCGTACTCTCATGACGAAAGCCAAACGTTCGTGAAACAAGCAGTTTTGTAGCAGCCATGCATTCACCAAACACTCCGTCGGCAACGCCAGAGGCACGCGACAGGAACCGCATCGTGAAGAGTCGTTGAAGTCATCGACGTCAAAGTTGAACTAGTAAAAAAAATCGACGAACAGCGTAAGAAGCGGCCGAACAAGCCGCTGTCGTCATGAGAACTTTGGTGGTTGAGCATCATGGCCATGGACAGGAGCGAGCTGGAGGCATATCAGTAACCAGTGCCTGGCAAGGGTCACACTTGTGTATCGTCAAGATCGCTTACATGAGTAGGTGAAGCATGGGTTCAGGGACACAAATCGAAGTTTGATGAGCCATCGAGCTTGCTTCCCTCATGTATGTGCCCTTTTCGACAGGACTACTATCCAATCGGCTCATCTTGATCACGATACGCAGCGGACAGCATGCAAGATCCTGTACCTACTGACGCCTCCCGCCGGTCTCACGCACGCCCACACGATTCGCGGCACCATGTCATGACACCACCCTATCATGTTGCGACGCATGATCGATTTCGCTGTGTAGTCCTTTATACGATGTAGGCGGCCGTCGGACTTGTGGAAGCGAGCTAACCGAAGCCGGCAAGGGCGGACCAAAGAAAGGTTTGCTTCTCAACAGAGTGTCGGTCGTGCGGCGAGCCGGCATCGTTCCTTGGTTGCGCGAAGTGTGACTACCTGGATCGGTGATCGGCCTAGGAAGGAAAGGGATAGAACTGTTGTATGCCAAGGGACTTTGACAGCCTTTGAGGTACATTGCGTAGTCCGTGGAATCCAAGAACATGGTTGTTAGGAATCAGAGTCACCGTGGACTGGTTGAGACCAAAGTGATGCTGAAGAGTAGAAGAACATGACCAACTGCAGTCTCGCTTTCTTGCGGAACTCTCCATGCGGTGAGGTTAGGGGCCAGTCTCCATATCAGTCCAGTCCGACAGGGTACATCATTGACGGGGAAGACGGAATGAGGAGTGTGTGACGATACCTTAGGTAGTCTGTCGAAGGTGCTGGGGACGTCTGGAATGTCTTGGTGTTGAGCAATGGCGGGCAAGCCGATGGGGAACTCTAGCAAACTTTGTTTATTATCAGATGTTCACAGGCCGGTATAAAATAAAGCGTCGTCTTCAGTTGACGCTTTGCCACATTGGAGGGAAGGATTTGCGCCATGATCGATGTCTGGATCGGCTACCCCCATTGGTTAAGGGGTATCGAATTCTTCAGCGCATTGTGCTTATGCCAAGCTGCTACCCACACCAACTGCTGAGAGCGTTGATGAAGCGAGTGTATCGTAGTGTCAGTGGCGCGGAAGCACGCCGTAGCCGCAAGCCCACAGCAGCGCTAGTCAAGCCCCAGGGTTACATTCTGTTGTGGTGATCCCAAGGGCGTGGACCGCGGACTATGCCAGGACTTCTTTCGGAGCTGCGTGAAAGGGGCAGACCCGTAGTGCTGGTATGTGGCGCAATTGGTCCTTTGTCCAGGTATAAGAAAGCTAGACTAGAATACTCGGGCTCAAAGGCTTAAAGCAGCCACGGGACGACAGCCAGGGGTGTTCAGTCAACTCTCCCTCCATCTCTAGTCTTGCCTGTCTCACCTGTATGGCTATGGTCAGCAACGTTGTCACCAATCAGCCCGGAACTCGATGATGGCGTTTCAATTCCCTCGAATAAACCGGCCAAATCTCTTTTTGCCTCTGCTGAGTAGTGGGATGCCTGGAGTTTTCACCAATTTCCATTTGCCTATGGTCCCTTCCCGAAGGTGATTAGCCGCCCGTGTTGACAGGATTGGATGCGAGCTGAAAGACCACATTGGACTGGCTGGCTGTCGTATCGATTGGAGAGAAGAAGCGAAACCAAAGGCGGTGAAGGGCTCTGTCGACTCAATCAATGACTCGATGATGCACTGACTATTCTTGTCAGGCCAGTCAACACAAGTGAACCTAATCCCCATTGAGATATGGAGGACATTGTTGAGAAAGATGCCAGGTCAACTGACCACCTTCTCCTCTCAGCCAGCTCCGCACGGTTTCGGCCAGACTCATCCTTTGCTATTTATTAATAGTATCGGAGAAGAGTCGGCATCGATTGGTGATAATGAATCGTGGAAATGAGAGTCGGCTTAATGTCTGCTTTGGAGTGCAGCTGCAGATGGATGTGATGTCGGGATCAGGAAGTTGTTGAAAAAGAGGACTAGACGTAGGTAGTAACGACGTGAGGCGTCCGACAACGTGCGATGTTGGGAAATGAGACAGACGGTGCTGAAAATACCTTGTCCCGTCCTGTCAGGTTTACATACATAAATGGTGGGGGGCGGTGATCTGCCACATCCCGACATGGCCTGCAAGGTACCGACGTACCCCGCCGTTGGTCTGAGACAAATTGACCCACACATCCGTGAGTGGAGCTTCCGATAGCCGCACCGGTCCGGGATGAGAAGTGGGGCGTCATCCGGCTTCCGACATACAGCACTCAACTATCGCGCTTCTCTGGAAAAAGAAAGGGATGTGGAATATGAGCTTTGCTTCATTTTCTATGCGCCTAAGCGTGGGCAACGGGCTAGGGAAATTGGCCTATCTCTTCGCTGCTGGGGGACACCGTGGAAACAGCCCGGCCCAGTGCGGGGATTGAACGACGGCGACAAGGTCAAGAACAGTAGACGATGCTTGGGAAAAGTGTAACAAGAAGATGAAAAAATGAAGACGCATTGAACAGCGAAGGAAAACTCAGGCACTACATGCACGTGCGACGACAAACAGTTAGGGCAATGCAACGGCCTGCAGGGGGGGAAGTGACAATCGACAGCGCTCACTGAAATGATTCCCTTCCCCGCACCATACGCTACCTCTAGCTCGCTTCAAAGACGGCAATTCTTTTCTTTTCTTTCCTTTTTTATTTCTTTTCTTCTTTTCTCCTTTTTTGTGTCCACTATCATCAATTATGGCCTCGAGTTAAATCAAAGGAAGAGAATGACAAATACCGATACATGAAAACGGAATTCAGCAACCCGAGAAAAAGATAGATCATCCTTCCCCGTCCAGCAGACTCCGCCGCGGTCCGTCCAGATGCTCACTGGGAACAAGCACCTCGGTCGAAGTCACTTGCGGACTTTTTTTTTTTTACCCCTACAAGAACTGCCTCGTAGTTAGACCTAGAGGTATACTGTCTGATAAAGACGCCTGGTGCGTGATAAGAGTATGCCCAAGGTGCAATGTACTGACCATGACATGTCCGGTTTTTACTTTATTCTCACAACCATTCAGCAGTCGACTCTTGCCGCTCCATCAGCAGCAGAAAGAAAGTCTCAATCGCTGAGTCTGGTCTGGTCTGCCTGTTCAGTGCCACTGCATTCTTGTGCTACAACCAGTCAAACCTCTGACAACCTCGACGCCCTGTTTTTCGGGTATCTACACACTACTAGGTGCTATGAGCATGGTCGTTCGCTCCAGCCCAAAACTCGTGTCCAAGGCGCCACCAGACCCAAGATACGAGTATTCGATACCTCGACAGTTTTCTCCCCTACCAGTAGAAAAGAATCATCTCCCACTTCATCTCATTTCACCTCCCAATGAATCTCTCCTTCTCCTTCCACTGCCCTCTGGAATGCGCCATTGTGTTTTGTCCAATTTCTTACATTCTTGATCCACATCAACGATATATACAGTAACGGTAAGAAGACCTGCTCCAGGCTAGGTGTGCATGCGATAACCAGCAGTTATAGGAGTCGGTGGACAAGCTCTAATCACCCCTTCGACGCCAGCTATCAGATCTGGCCCATCAACGCCCTGATCAGTGTGCCATTGAACTCCGGCAAACGACAATGCCAAGAGTTGCGCACCTGCCATTATCAGAGGCGGGTTGATCACCGCAGCACCGGCCGCAACAACTCCCACGCCTGCCAGAACTCCAAGCAGCGGGAGCACGTTCCGCTTGAGGAAACGCCTCACCCTTACCCATGTTCCGGCTCTGGGAGGGATCGGGGGGTTTTCTGCAGTGGCGAGGCCCTTGGCACTGTCCATCTTGGGTTCGAGATGACTCAATCTCTGCTCGAAGGCCGACAAGCGCCTATCAATCTCGCTGGCCATCTGATCCTCTTGTTCTACCCCCTCCCAGATTCCCTGATACAACTGTTTGTATTCGCCCGTCTTTTGCTCGAAGAGATCTCGCTGGCTGACGCGGAGCCCCTGTTGGGAAGTCTCTGATCTGCTGAGCTCGTCCATCAAACGGTTCACCTCCGCTTCACCCTCGTTAAGCTCTTCCCGTGTAAGACCAGAGGAACTGAGTAGCTCAGACCTGAAGTCGTCAAGTTCCTGCTTGATCTTCTGACGTCTGTCTTCGTAACGCGTCATCATCTCACGCCCGGCTGAGGTGCTGTCCAGGGGTCGCTTCTCGTCGATCAGTTCGCGTTGGATCTGAAGGACTGGTGAGAAGGTTCTTTGACAGCTCGTCTGAATGACTTCCCGAACAATAGAGCGGGCTGATGCCTCACTTCCGAGCCATCTGTACGATTGGCTGCCGTGCTGGCGCATGGCGCCCCAGAAGTTTGAAGTGTACAATAGTTCGTTCTCTCGGTCACAGGCCGCAAGGTCATCCTTTGGACTGCGCAAGGCGCCCCACTTTGTGGTTACCAGAGCAGCGCAGTTCAATGCTTGCGGGCCACACAAAGCTCGAAGCATGTTGAACGTTCTCAGAGCCGACCCGCTGACTCGATTGTCGGTAATGGAATGAAGATAGAGGATGCCTCCTAAGCGAACGTTTCTGAGATGGAGCTGGCCAAGAAAAAAGGCAATGTCCTTCAAAATCTCGACGTCTGAGATTTGAGTGTCGTTAAAGCCAGGAGTATCCGCCACAAAGATTCGCTGGCCATCTTCGACGCAGCTGTAAAGGTCAAGAGAAACAGTGCCTGCATTCAGTGAAATTGTCAGTACTCCAGATTGTGGTGGGATCCTGTATATGATATCAAACATACCTTCTGTGAGACTGTGACCAACGCCGGCATTTTCTCCCGTCAATTTTGAAACAAACTGACTTTTCCCACTGCCTGTCATTCCCATGACGAGAATGACCACATCGGATGGGCCCATTCGATGGCTTGTTCTACGGGCCATGGCTGTAATGATTGGACGAAATAATGGACGAACTGTATTTCCGTTGGTGAATTAGAATCAAATTAAATGAGACAGCAGAGCCAGCTGCAGTGGAAGGAACGTATTTGGTGTCAGAATGGTCAGACCTGGGTTAGGTGTGAGATGGGGTCTGTAACATATCAGAAACAAGAAGCTGGGGACTGATGACTGACCGATTCAATGCTGCCGACATTTTGGAACCTTAACATATGAAGAGTCCGGTCGTCGACTTGAGCCGCATTGCGGGGATTTGGTGTTCCCCAGTTGAGCTAACACTCCAAAGCCTTATCCATCACCCACCTTTGTCGAGGGAGCGGGCTGAGTTGGGCATCATCATTGAGTAGCATTATGCAAGTGCTTTTCAAGCCGCAGTTGCGTGGAACAATCCACACCAATACGCTGTGCCTTGCAGCTGCCGGCTTGCAGGTTTTCAAACTATCGAGCGACCATCCAACTCCCCTGACCCAATCAGCCGCGACGCATCAAGATAAAAACGAGGCTTGCGAGTGGTGGGAGCGCCGGGATTGACGGATGGTATAAGCAGGCTGTGAAAAAGACCTGCGAAAAAAAGTAATTGTTGCATCTTGGACTTTCTTGATCCAAAGCATGATTGGCCTTTGGCATGCGCTCGCTGCAGCTGTTGCGTAACGAGCTTTTGGGTTTGAATTCAGAAAGTTGGCAGCCTGACAGAGCCTTACTCTGCTTGACACAGAAACGGACAGCTTCTCCGTGCCATTTGACTTGTCCCTGGAGACTTGCATAATAACCTGCCAGGACGGCTCATTTTTCACAAATTCTTCAACGATTAACTTTGCGCCATGCGTTCATGAGGCTCTGCTCTGCTTCCTTCGTTTCCACTTGGACACCTTTCATACTGTATACTGCGTAACAGGCACCAGGCTGCCGATCCATCATGTCGACCATCAGCGAGTCTCAACATGCCACGAAGTTTGAACCACGCCCCACAGATATTATTGTGGCGGTGATGGGAATGACTGGCTCAGGCAAAAGCACATTCATCTCCCATTGCATGGGGGTGGATCTCGGCATTGTTGGCCACGGTCTCCAAGGATGTGAGTGCAGTTGCCAAAAGAAAACTCTGTACTGATCGCTATGACTGACGATCTTTGGGTTTGCAAGACACACAAGCGGTTGACTTCTATGTGTTCCCTTATTCAGAGTCCGTCAACGTGTATCTCGTCGACACGCCCGGCTTTGACGACACCAACCTCACAGACAGCGAGGTGCTCAATGCCATCGGTACCTGGATGGGCCAAACGTACTCGAAGGACATCAAGCTCAACGGCATCATATACTTGCACCGGATCACTGATCCTCGTATGGTAGGGTCAGCCAAGAAAAATCTCTTCATTTTCAAGAAGCTGTGTGGGCAAGATGCTCTCAAAAACGTCACTCTGGCCACCACGATGTGGGAGGCTGTCCCGCAATCAGATGGCGAACGCCGAGAGCACGAACTACTTGAAACCCAAGAATTCTGGGGCTACATGCGGTCAAAGGGTGCCAAAGTGGAAAGACACTACAATCATCGAGAGTCTGCCATGCGAATCCTCAGCAAGTTCTTCACAGAAAAACAAGTTGTCACTGCCATGCAAGAGGAACTCGTGAATGGTGGGAAGGAGTTGATAGACACCCAAGCTGGCATGGAGTTGAACAGTGAATATCGCAAAATGGAAGAGAAATTGAAGAGGGAGTTGCAGAGTACAGTAGCGGAACTGAAGGAGGCACAGAAGAAAAAGGATGACGAAAGTGCAGTGATGATATTGGAAGAATGCCGGAAACAGGTAGAGGACCAGCTTACCCATATTTTGCAGGAACGCGATCAGCTTAAGGTGACACTGGCCAAGATGGTCGCTGCCAGCGCCTTACCCATTGTTCGCGCGCCAGGAAGCTTTGGTGATACGGCCAGAAGGCCCGGCAACACTGGTAACGCAGACCAAGCAGAATCAGGAAGGCCGGCAAGCCCATACCTGGACCCGAGAGCATCCGGTATGTGGCAGGGCATGGAAGTGCCCGCCAGAGGCAGATCGCCAGCACCACCATACCAGCCAGATGAGCAACCGATCCACAGATGGTTAGTTTCATGAAGGATGGGAGACGGTGTAGCAATTCCCGTGGGCGTTCGTGGCTAACTGTTGGCATATGTAGTGAACGATCTCCCGCACCCAGTGACGCAGGGCGTCCGCCAAGAAGGCGAGATTTGTTCCGGGCAATGTTTGGAATGGGACCAAGACTGGTGGTACCGGGACAGTAGAGGCGGGTGTAGGAGGAGTCGGCGTTGTTCCGGTGGATGATTGTGCGTTGGTATGAAAATAGTAGGAGGTGCGGTGGATTGTGGCTTTTGTCCCATCAATTTCTTGATCTTGGTAATGAAGGAAAAAAGAGACGGAAGAACGAAGAGGAGATGTCGCTGAAGGAAGAAACTGAATTATTCTATGTTGGGAAGCATCCGCCATGACCTTGGAGAACCAGAACGACGAAACTGTGACCTGTGACCGGGCAGTAAAACCTCTCGTGCTTGCCAAACTTGTAATGATGGACTTCATCAATGGGAAAGCACTGATCACCAAGCCTCTCGAAATCTACCTAGGCAACAGTCCTTCCATTTCCTTCCGAGTTCAGACGCTCCGTAGTTCCTTCTCTGTCGTCGAAAGTGGAGTTATGCCAAGCGATGACAGAACGGGAGGCATTCGTACCTTTTTGCTCAGACCATGATCCTTGTGAGTCTCGACGCTTGGCAAATCAGAGACTCCGGAGTGTGCGACAACGGCAGGCGAGATGAACCGTCAATTGTCCATCAGCACTAAACGGAGGCCAGGACTGTGACAGCAAGTGCGGGGGTGAAGAAGTTCAGCTGTCACTCGGCAGCAACAGAGAAAGAACTGAAAAACGGGGGAAAACGAGGACGTAAAAGAGGTGGAAAGGGAAAGAAACAGAGCTTCCAGATGATGAAAACACAAGAAGCACATATCAACAAACCACCAAAAAAATAAAAAGAATTAGTAACACATACCACCTGTAATCCAACAGGAACGCCAAAGGGACATAAGATACCTACAAGTATTCGTACATTACCTCTTCCCCTTCTTTCACCCACTCACTTCGACAAGAACTTTTGAAACGCCGACTGATCAATGATCACGTTACCCACCGCCCTCAACCTCTTCCTACCCGCCTTCTGCTTCTCCAACAGCTTCCTGCGTCTTGTGATATCACTAGCGTGCAACTTAGCCAACACGTCCTTCCTGAACGGCTTGATAGTTTCACGGGCGACAATGCGACGGCCAGCGGCGGCTTGAATAATCACCTCTGTTTACGTTGTTAGCACGTTCCCTTGACAGAACCCCCAAGATCAGGAAAGCAAAGAAAGAAAAGGGAAAAAAAAAGAAAGGGGAAAAGAAACTCACCAAACATCTGCCGATCCACATGCTCCTTAAACTTGGTAACCCACTGCCTCCCCAACCTCTCCACCTGACTAACATGGACAATCCTCGCCACTGCATCCACCGCCTTCTTATTGACCAACAAGTTCAGCTTCACCAGCTGCGCCTGCCTCCACCCCGCATCTTCGTAATCCAGCGTCGCATACCCCTTCGTCGCGCCCTTCAGTTTGCCAAAGAGATCATCGACCAGCGAAGCAGCGGGAAGCTCGTACTTGAGAATGACCTGCGTGGCAGTGAAGAACTCGAGCGACTTTTGCACGCCGCGCGCGTTCTCGCAGATTTCGATACACCTGCCTACGTACTCCTCTGGTAGCGTGACGGTGGCGTTGACAAAGGGCTCATACAAGGTGGCGGAGCGGATGCGGTGGTCGTCTGGGTCGGGGAACTCGGCGGGGTTGGTAACGATGAGTTCTTCGCCGGTGGACCAGACGATCTTGGTAGGGACGGCCGGCTCGGTGATGATGATGGAGGCGCCGTGTTCCTGGCGCAAACGGTCTTGGAAGACGGAGCAGTGGAGAGAGCCCAAGAAGCCCAGACGCCAGCCGGCGCCCAGGGCTTCGGAGTAGTCCTTTTGTAAAGTGACGGAACGGTCGTTGAGCACGAGGTGGGCGATGGAGTCGGCCAAGCGGCCGTAGTCGTCCTGGTTGGTAGGGAAAGCGGCGACGAAGACCATGGGTTTGGGCTCCTCGAAGCCGGGCAAAGGCTCGACAGTGTCTTCGCATCCGACGTTGGTAAAGGTATCGCCTAACTTGGCGTCTTGGATGCGCTTCATGCCGGGGTTGAAGAAGACGTAGCCGACTTGGCCTGCCCTCAACACCTTTTGCGGGACGGCGTCAGGGTACTGAATGCCAACTTCACCAACAATGTACTCGTTGCCCGTGGCGAAGGAGTAGACCTTGTCGCCCTGCTTGAGCGTGCCGTCGAAGAGGCGGACAAGCAAGACGACGCCCTTGAAGGTATCGTACCACGAATCCACCAGGAGCATGCGCAGCGGCTTCTTGGCGTCGCCAACGGGAGCCGGCACGTTAGAGATGACCGCGGGCAAGATCTCGCCCACGCCTTGACCCGTCTTGGCGCTGACCTTGACGGCCGTCGAGGTGTCCAGCTCAAAGACAGTTTCCAACTGTTCCAGCACGCGCGGCACGTCGGCGCTGGCCATGTCGATCTTGTTGACGACAGGCACCAGAGACAAACCCTGCGCAAAGGCAAGGTAAAAGTTGGCTACTGTCTGCGCCTGCACACCCTGCGAGGCATCGACCAGCAACAGGGCGCCGCTGCATGACGAGTAAGAGCGTGTCACTTCGGCGCGGAAGTCGACGTGGCCTGGGGTATCGACGAGGTGGAGGAGGTAATCGAGGCCGTCTCTGTGCTTGTAAATCATGGTGCATGTCTGCGCCTTGACAGTAATGCCGCGCTCGCGCTCGACGTCGAGCTTATCCAAGACCTGCTTGTTTCCATCGCCGGCCGTGATGGTTCCCGTGTGCTCCAACAGTCGATCGGAAAGTGTGCTCTTGCCGTGGTCAATGTGGGCGACGATACAGAAGTTTCGGTAGCGCTCGAGCGGAATGGCGGCGATTCGTTTTTCGATCTCGATCGCTTTCCTCTCGAGGGGCATCTGGGAGGTAGCAGTCGTGCTGTTGTGTCTCGCGAGAACGGGGGCGGTCATCGGAAGGAGTTGGGAGCTGCTGAGCGGCCTTAGAGCTGGAGAGCATTTTGTTCGGTCATTTTGGCGCGATCCGAGGCTAGCTAGCGAGGAGAAGCCAGCTCTACCTGGCAGTAGTGTCCTGGGTAGTTGTTGACATGATGTCGTGATGATAGAAAAGGGAAGACGGCGGCTAGGAGGCAGACGAGGCAGACGCGCGCAAGGCCTCAGACATGGCCGCATCAGAACGTCGGGACGACAGAGCGCGCCACGCATTCAATTGGACGTCACCGGGTCATGAAAGGAAACGAAGTGGCTGGAAGGAACCGGTCTGGCTTGGTCGCAAAATGAATCGCGACTTTTGCACTTGGGAGGAGGAGAGAATGACGGAACGAAGGCTTCGGATAGGTACAGTGAGTGGCCCACTGCTAATCCTCCGAGTCTGGACCTGACGCTGCCCGGTCTGGTGCCGCCGAGTCCCAAAATTCGGCCCCGCTTCCAAAAATCCCCGAGCTCTTATCTTATCGGACCCTGATGCCCGGTACTTGTAGGGTCAGCATCTTAAGTACAGGTACTTTGCTAGCTTCGAGACACGGCACAATAAGCGAGGCGTATGAGAAAATACAAGTACCCGTACCTTTGCTCGGCTTGATTTCCGAGCTCCCCCAGCACCTTATGAGCAGGTAGAAGGTAAACAAACCACCCCTTTACATAAACAACAGCGCAACCGTCAAACATGCTTGATATCACAGTATTTTTACTCTGCTCTCTATTCCACTTCAAGAATGTCTGACGCAAAAGTTTTCTTTCTCAGACGTTTTACAAGAACAGTCATATATCACAAACGCCCTTTGATGCTACTTTATTTCCACTTCCAAGTCGCTATTTGCTTTGCTTCTGCCCCCACCCCCCTCCCCAGTCCCTTCCACTCGATCTACTTGTAGGTAGGTGATCATAACCACCAATTGACCGCTAGCACCCAACCATCATCCGCCAAGTTTCCAAACCACTTTCTGCTTCTGCGTCACCAAAAAGCTTGCTTCATAAACCCATCATCCTTTTGCTCTCTTTCTCTCTTTTTTTCCTCATGATTATGTATAACATTTCAAGCAGTATAGGTATCAAGAAGAAACACAACAAACAACAACAACAACAGCAACAGTAATAAAAACACATATGTCCACGGTGTGAAGTAAGCCAACCGGGGCTTTCGCACATCCCACCCATCCGTCCGTCCGTCCGTCCCACGCATTCCAATCCGTTCCCATCCATCACCCCGTCCACCCACCCACCCACCCATCCACCCATGCATGCCTTCCCTTCCACTCCCTAGCCAGCCCTTACTTCCCTTCCCTGTCCTCCCAGTTTTCGTTCTCTCCTCCCATTGTACGGCCCTGGCAATCCTTTCCATCCTTACATACTCGGACATCTACCCTGTCTGTCATCAAACCCACGGATACGAGTAGAGTATATCCACCACGCTCCCTCCTTCCCCGCTGCTACTTCTCTTATGCTTGGGTACTCCTGCCTCCTAGACAAGCACCCACTCGCTTCCTCTCTTGAGGAACTTGTCCAGCATCAGCGTGAGGTCTGACAAGACGAACCGACAAATGTAGAGGGCAAAGAATTCCGCCGCATGCCTAGTGCTGAGCTCGAGTCCCACCTGCGTCTTGTCGGCGTGCCGGAGGCCTGGGTCTTCGACTTGGCGAGCGATTTGGTCTGTTTTTTTGTGTACCTTCGTTAGTAAATTGCCAAAGGGAAAGATAGATTGGACGCAGGGAAGGGGGGGTGAAGAGGGGAAGAAACAGGATAAACAAACATACCAACTAACTGAGCCGCATCAAACAATCTCGCCAACGAGCTCATATAATTCGCATTAGGCCCCTGAAACAGCACGTTTCCTACGTCTCTCTTCATCGGTCGGTTCGTCGGGTGCGTCGTCATCGGCAGACTAGGGCAGATGATATCCTTCCCTGCTCCCTCAATGGGTGTCGACGCCACGTTACCACTAGTCCCACCAGCACTACTGCTTCCCTTGCCTGCACTGGTGAGGTTCGCTGAGCTGTTCTTGCTTCGCAACCTCCTCCACGAGAAAGCGCTCGTCTTGGCGCTCACGCTGGCTGACCGTGGCAGGGACCCATCTTCCGCATGTACTGGGTCCTTGAACGAGGTGGCGTGGGGTCCGACTTCGCTGGCGCCAAGCTTCTTGACTAGGAACTTCTCGACGGACTCGATCACCGTTTCGAGAGCTTGCATCTCCTCCAATACGGCGTCCGCGTCGCACGTGTCCACCCTGGCCAGCTTCTGTAGCGCGGCAGTCATCAGATCACACTGCGAAATCTTCTCCTCGACGTACTTGAGTTTTACGCCCTTGACTCTCCATACATCCCGTGGGACAAACAGTTTGTTGCTGATGTACCCTCCGCGTGGGTGGCAGAGGGTCTGGTACAGACAGCGCATGAGCCAGAAGGGTCGGAGCAAAACATCGCTCGGGCAAGGCTCGAGTGGTGCTGGCGCATCAGCGAGCGTTCCGTTCGGCGATCCAGGATCATTGGCAGAGTGAAACTCGGCATCAAACAGATACATGCCCGCTGTTCCGACAACTGTGTCCGCCCTTTCTCGGAACGAGCCAGCTATCGGGGTTGGCAAGGAGGGAATTGATGGCAGGCGGGTCGTTGAGCCACTGATGCCGAACTGGTTACTCACCGGCGTGCCAGGAGACATATCAAATACATCATCATTGTGCGACACAGAAAGCTTCCGGTGCGCGCTCCGCAAGCTCGATGAAGAAAAGGTCTTCTTCAGACTAGGCCGAACAACCGAGGGAGACCCGGCTCGAGGGGGGTAGTCGTCCTGCAAATGAGCCGGCAAAGGAGGAGCTCCCCCTTCTCCCATGGATGGGGAAACCACACGCCGGGCGGCAAGAGGATTAGCATTGCGGTGAGGACCAGCAGACAAGGCTTGTCTCTGTTGCGCAATGTAGTTGTGCGATTTTGCCGGTTGTGGTGGGAATGCTGGCCCGGCTGTGGTTGGTCCCGGCTGAGCAAGCTTCGTGGTCTCGATCTTCAGCTGCTTCAAGTTTTGGCCAGACAGACGCCGTTGTCTTACGCTCCGATTTGAAGCCCCGGATCCCGAAGTTCCTGGTGGTCGATCAGGTAGCTGAGGCAGGGCACCCGCTGGCGGAGGCGGTAATGGGGGTAACGGCCCCTTGGGTTCCGGATGAGTCGGGCTCTCGCTCACCGTGCTAAGTAGCGTTGTAGAGGTATTTTGGTTGGACCCTGTAGAGCTATTCCATGTACGATTCGTAACCCCGCTGGAGTCGGACTCTCGAGGAATTGATTGCTTGTTGTTGGGTCCAAACGCAAAGTCCTCGATCTGGTACCCTTTCGTCATCTCCTCCAGAAATCGTTCCTCCTCCTCCGAGTCATGGCCCTCGTCGTAGAAGTCATCGTGCCCTGTCCAACCTCTTTTCCGGTACTCCTCATCCTCCAAGTGTTGCTGTAGCCGTAGTTTCCGCTCCCTTTCGTTCGCTAATTCGAGCGCATCCATTCCCTCATCCTGTACCTGGTCTCTTGGGTATGAACTTCCCGTGACAGCATCATGCCCATCTGTGTAATACTGATCCTCCGGCTCAAATCCCTCGTCGTACGCAGCTTCGATAGCGTCGTCCAATGCAGCATCAAATTCGGCTTCCGTATCCCCACTGGCGGCCCGGATATGCTTCCTTCGTATTCCTGTTGATGAGGATCGCGAGTGTACCGAAGACGCGCTAGATCCACCAGATTCCTCGATCGGATCAAGCCATGATATCGACTCGTGACTGGGATCCCTCTGATGTCCACCATTCGTCTTGTAATTTCTCGAAGTAGCCTGAGCGCCAGACATGGAATAGTCAGGTCGGAACACTTGTTGGCGAGGGGCATCCTTTTCGGGCGCCGGCGGAGGTGGCGGTGGCTGAGCGGGTGATAAAGGTCTCCGAGGCAATAGTGGCGGTGGCATGTAAGCATTATCCATCGGTGCCTTTTCAAATCGCGCTTTGGAAAACGAAGACTGTAGCGAGTATTGCTCACTCAGGTAGGAAGTAGGTCCATTGGAACCTCCCGGTGTCTGGAGAGTCAATGTGGGTGGTGCTGGCGGTCTACCGGACGGTGGTTGTCGTCTGAACTGAGTCTGCACAGACAGGCTAGGCTCCCGAGTACGGCTACGTTCCCGGGTGTAGGTTGAGAGCATCGGCTCGTCGTCAGACACTTCTCCATTGTAAGCCTGACCACGCATGTATCCCCGTTCATCGTAGCTTTCGGGCTCCTCTGGAAGCGCCTTCTCATCCAGACTGTCACCGAGGATCTCGTTAAGTTCGTCAATTCTTCCCACGTATGTTTGATGCTGTTGACATGGTTGGTATCAGTGGTTCAAAGCTTCGAGAGCAATAACATGCGAGTCACCTACAATGGCTTCCAATTTCCTGCGATCCACCTCTACCGAAGTTCGCTGCAATACCTCCTGTAATAGGTGGCAAGCTTCCGTGTAGGCCCTCCTAGCGGCCTCAAAGTCTTGCCCATTGTCGAGTTGTACAGCGGTATTGGCTTTTGACAGTGCCTCAGAGAGCATTGCCTTTTTGTCGGAGCGATGGCGCTGGCGATCTCGGTTTCGGTTTGAAGCAGTCGAATCAGTACTTGACTTTGCGCCATGCGACCTCCCTCGCGATTGCCCTCGGGGGTCGCCGTTTTGTGTGTATTGGGGCATCATGCGGTCTGGCGCGAGTTCTGCAGGAGGTAACAACCCCGCTGCTTGATGTGACCGTGGCAACGATCCTGGTGTGTCTTCTGGAATCTGCGGAGCACCATCCCAGAAGGCGGCGTTGTCGTCAGGAGGCGGCCGAAGATAATACCGCCTGGGTGGTACCGGTGATTGCTTTCCAATCTCACTGGCCTGGTGCCGGAATGCCTCTACCAAAGAAGGCCCGGTCGAAATGCGTGGCAGGCTAGGTAAGGGCGGGATCGGATGACGCAGGGGTGAATCACTGCGGCCTCGGAGGTGGCTTACAGAGCGCGGAGAGATTTCCGACGTTGAGGGTCGGCGTTTGTGTGACTTTTGACCAGGTGAGTCTTCCCTCTCTTTCCCACTATCCCACCCAATGCGCCAACTGGAACCACCCCCGTTTGAGCCTTTGCTTGACGCGGACGAGACAGACCAGCGATTGAAGTTCCTAAGACGATCGCCTATACTACTCGAGCTCCCAGATCGCGAATGACCTCGCTTATGCGATGGAGGTTTCAGGCCTTTGGTCGAGTCTGGAGTTGCTGGGCCGTGGAGTAGTGGCTCATTGAACGATTCCAGAAGGTCTTGGGACGGTCGCGAGTCAGTCGGGACTTTGGGCGGAAGACGGTCGGGTGGAAAGGGACTGAAGGTTGATTGATTATGTTCGGCCGCGGTGGGCACCGTCACAGTGCCAAAGCGCTCAGAGTGTTGTTGTTGTGGTTGTGGTTGTTGTTGTTGTCGCGGTGGTGGTGGCGGCGGAGGTCGGCTGGGTCTCTGCTGCCCCTGGGGATAGGGGTTCCGTAAACCGGGGCTGATGAAGTCCCGGTCCGGCAGCCGTGTTCGCGGCGACGGCGAGGACGTGTACGAGGCAGAGCCAGCAAAAGTGGTGACGGTCGCGGGCGGCGTCCGGGCAGAGGAGATATCGGTGGTGGCTGAGGCAGACGACCCAGGGTTGTTGGACGAGGTCGGGATCTTGGACGAGGTCGAGGTCGAGGTCGCAGGTGCGGGCGGTGCTGGTGGAGGTGGTGCTATGGTGAAATGGGGCAAGGGCATCGCTAAGGGTCGAAAGGGGAAGCCAAGTCGGCCACTCCCCTACCCTGGAAAATATGGAGGTCGCACTCGCTCGTTGGCTGCCCTGGACCTGGGTGTGGTAAAACCAGGGGGGGACCAGATGGAAACGACAGGGGGAAGGGGGGAGGGGACAACAAGGGGAGGCAGAGTGCACGGCGAGGTGGGATTGATTGGGCAATGACGGGATATGCAAGCCAGATTGGGGGTCAGCACTGGAAAAGGTCGTTATTCGCACTGCCTGGTGAGGTGAGGTGAGGTTGCTTAAAGTTCAGTTGTAGTTCCCAGAACTTGAAAACGCGAGATCAGGTTGTGGGTGCGGATGGTCCTGTCTTTCAGTTCACTCCTGCCCTCGCCTCGGCTTCCTCCAGTCTTCCACTAAGTATTGTCTTATTTTCCTTTTCTTCTTTTTTTTCTTCTTTTGGTTTCTTTTTTCTTTTTCTTTTTTCCCCCTTTGATGGGAATCCCCCGGGTGCCCTGCTGTTTGGCTGCTCGTCCCGATGGATGGCTCCAGACAACCGGAGCGGTTTTGCTTTTTGGTTAAGCGACCGACCGGATTTTCTCGGTGTAGCGTAGCAGCGACGCTTTTTGGTTGCCGGGGTTGGCCAATGGAAATGGCGGACGGGATTCGATGATAGATTAGGTACGGATTGGCGTTGTGCCCCTGTCTCTGCCGGTACTACTGGGCCTGGCGTACACTAGCTCTTGTCTTGGGGTCTGTGGACGCCGCCGTGTAATTGCGCGTCACTGGATATTCCTGGGTGGTCCCTGATGTCGACGATGGGATGCTGATCTCGAGACGGGATTCGTGCAATCCAATCTGCTGAAGGGAATGGTGTGCAGGGTGCGGCTGTTACACTGAAGTGGGAGGCGGTTGTCGACGCTTGGAGTGGTAACACATAACGGCGGCCTTTGAGTGGTCAATGGTGGCTATTAGCTGGAAAGAGAAGGTAGCGTGCTATGTGCCGAAGTCCGTCGCGTTACATGTGTGGGTGTCTGGGTAGGTGGATGGATCGATGGATCGATGGATCGATGGCTTGGGGTGGCAGAGACTGAAGGACAAGGCAAGACAAGACAACGAAATGCGTGTGGGCGTGATGAGTGACGGGAGATGGATCGGATTTCCCCTCCTCGGATTGCGAATGCATGGAGCAGCTGGAGACTGGACTGACTGCCCGAGAGCGAGGACCACCACTCAAGACTACACTAGTGTAGGTACTCTTAGAGTGAGTGCTCCGACCCCCGGGGGTTGACTGTGGGTAGAGGTAGGTAGGTAACAGATAGAATACTGCGTATAGTAAGAGATGGGAACTGTGATTTTTATCATCAACCATGGCTCTTCAACCTCTTTTTTAAGCCTCAGTTTAGACGCCCTATATCTACCCAATGTACCATGATGCAGTCATAGTACGTAGTCGTTTCTTTTTTTTTTCGCCTTTCTTGATCTCTTCCCTGCTTTGGCTCGTCTCGTCTTGTCGCATTGTCGGCCGGCAGTCAGGTCGCTGTGTCCCAAGTGGAAAGTCACACTCAGCTACCTTACCTACAGTACCTGGGTATCCAAGTGGGGAGACCCGACCTAGGTGACCTATGACCCGCGCCGGAGATCCAATCCAACTAAACTAATCCACACACGGCAGGTCCCCGCCAATGCCAAATTAGTCCAAGAAAACGTGAGGTGGTGGTGGTGCCTGAAGAGCGACGACGGACGACCATCACAGCTGGAGAGGCTTCAAGTGCCGCCGCCGCAGGAACAGCAACCCACAGCGCTCATCACTTGTTCCTGTTAGAGGATAGGTGCAAAGTTCTGATTGGTTGAAATGAAAACTGAAAGATGTCCATCATCAAATTGTGGAGACACCTAGTCAGAGGAAGCGGGACCTGGGACCTGGGGCCCGGGGGAGATTCGGGGATTCAGATCAACGAAGGAAACGTCGGTGCGCGCAACCTCAAGATGTCCTGATGCAGCCGGGGGTAGTACCTCAGCTACTTTCAACTAACGAGGTTATATGTGTCTGAACCGCCTTTGCTGATAAGGAACTTCAAAAGATGCACTTGACCACTAGTGTAAACTTCAATGGCGTGTTAAGAAGGGGGGGGGGGGGGGGGGGGGGGCCGGGGGGGATCACAATCAACCGCTGGTGGAGCCTCTCAAGGATTTCCCATTTCGTGCTTCAGTTCCTTCCCCCCCACGTGCGTCTGGTGCTTTGAGCTTCAGTTTCCCCCAAAGGACCTCCAACGGTTCCTTCACTCCCCTCGCTCGCCATCATCTCGATCTTGTCTAAGATCATCTCGATGTTGAGTAACATTTTGAAATGATTTCTTGCATTTTGGCATCTTGATGCCATGTCAATTCGGCTTTCTACCCCCCAACACGCCTCTCCACCTGCTTCTCCATTCGAGGGGGCATCGATTCCTTTAAATGCATACAAAGTATAGGGGCGGTCGTATTGACAACAACCCCCAGACACGCCACAAAGATCAAGCATAGCTCCTATGATATCAGCGCCATCGACTCATCTACTTATTATTTCTCATGCCAATGCTTCCACATATAACGCCAAGTTTACAAATGGGCGTCACTCGGCCCTCTTACCATCTTGGCACCTTTGATAAGTCCAAAACGCATAATGTTTCATGCTTGCCTCATCCTGGTCGCCGTCGGCCGTTGCGGAAGCATTAGTGACTGTGTGGTATAATCATTGACGGTTAGTCGCTGGAAAGCCGCCGTCATAGGAAAATCACGGAAAAGGATAGGACTGGATGAATGGTAAGTATGGTCCCAGAAATATTCTTGTTTGATTTCAAGGTTCCTCCTTCTTTGACCTCCCCAAAAACCCGAAAGTCGTTGTTCCGCGGTATATAGTGGTATCAAGTGCTGAGTTCTGCCATAAAAGGACAGAATGACACGCTCGCTTGCTTGGTGTTTCCCGGCCCTGCCTGGTATGATATCTGACTTCAACGAATGTCCAAAAAGTGTTTCAAAAACCCGCCCATCCATGTTGTTTTGCCCCTCTATATCCCCCATCCATGCTCAACTCTCCGACTGTTTGCTGTGCAACCTTGCGTCATCTCTCTTTTTATGTAGCCGCCGACCGTGATGACCGGACTGATCGTGCGTAATTGGATATCGGTGGTTTCTGTCCATACACAAAGTATCTGGACATGATGATGTCAGTATCGGGTGCTTAGCTCAACCCTGGTAGCTCTAAGGAACAGACGAGATTCAAGGCGAAAGGAAAAAGGAGGACTTACGTCAAAAAGTAGAAATGTATCCGCAGATTCCTGATATCCTTTCTCACGTCCACCAAAAATACCTCCACCTCTTCTGGCGACATGCCCAACCCCTTTGTGAAAATAGTCATGCTCACAGCATGCAGCCCCTCAAGAAAGTTGGTCATCTGCCACACGCCCGTCACCTTTTGCTCCTTCCCTTTAGGCCACGGGTTCCCTGGTATCACGAGCTTCTCCTCAACCACGTTGATAAACCCGGCTTCTTCCATCCACTGCTTGTACCTTCTCGGTGCAAGCATGTCTCTCCCAAGTCGTTGACCGCCCTCAATGTACATCCGTGACCAGCGCTCAAGGGCGGTGCCAGCGATGCTGCCGTCGACGGATTGTATGTGGGGATAGTAGTCCTGCCACTCCATCCAGCCGCCGGGGTTCAATTGCCGAAAGGCCGACATCATAACCTCTTTGTGTGAGCTGAAGGCGTGGAACAGCAGGCGGACGTGGACGTAGTCGAACTGTTGCGAGAAAATCCACTCATCCTCGGCGTCATCGATCTCAAAATGGCAATTGGGAGGTACACTAATTGGTGAAAGGAGTTGGTTAGCCTGTTGACGGTGATCCGAGGCTCCGACCGCATGCCCATGTTTGAACAAACAGCCATGGGTAACTACTTACTACTCGGGCTGTATAGGACTTAGATCAGTCCCAACTACATGAGCCGCTGGATTTTGTATCGCTAAAGACACAAATAGTTAGTCGTACAGGGCTCGAAGCCTCATTGTATTTCTCTTGCTTACCATACTCAATGGCCCATATACCAGTCCCTATTGATCTTCGTTAGTGGGATTTCGTCCAATCTGGCCTGAACAAGCCTTACCTGTGCCAATGTCGAGGACTGACTGTGGATTTGTGACTGGCGCTAACCCAAACTTCCCCTTCAGCATGCGCATAAACACGGCATGTTGTAGATCTACCAGCAAGGGGTGTTAATATTCCGAAACCATGAATCCGACCCTCGGTGATCTCGTCCGTAAAAACTCACCCAATCGGTCCTGCTCAATCTTTTTTCCACGTAAAATCCCACGGTCAGCTCCCATACGTAACCCTCAAGAAAAGGCCAAACGTAACACTAACTTTGTCATTGGGCATCCAGTACTCTGCCGGTTCAAGGTCAGTTCCCGTCCACGTGAAAGGTTGCACCCGAGACACTTACTGCCCTGCTTGTACCTGTGGAACGTCCTCCCATGTTCTTCAATGTAGTTGTAAATGCTGGATCGTAACGAGGATGTCGACAGCCTGTAAGAGCGGGGCGCACAAAAAAAAGGCAAAACTGTCAGATAGCCGTTCACTTCCCGCCAGTAGTGAAACCTTCAGGGGAGGGAAGGATATGTGGGAGAGCGCTGCAAGAAAAAAGGACTGTTTCCACTTACGCCCCTGTTATGTCGCCCATAGCCGAGTCTGCGTCGGAGTCCACCTGGTTCTCGCGAGTATATGTTCAGCACCCGTCCTTGCTTTGTGCCGCGTTCGTTGAGCCGCTTCCCGTTCAGGTCCGCTACCAGCACTTGCTAACTCCTGCGCCGCCATGATCTTTTCATCCGTGAGGGAAGTCCTGGAAAAATTACCATTTGCTCACTTACACTCAGCCCAGCTGAATCTTGCCCGCTATTGATATGGTCACCTGACAGCAAGGTCTCCATTTCCGGATCGTTATTCGCGACATGGCGGGCGAAATTTGGGTCGTTCGACGGTAGATCCTCGAGACCTGTAGCCGCCGTCACATACGACGAAGTTGACACCGCTGATTCGGAAACGGGCGTGTACACGTACAACGATGACGGATGTGTTGCTGAGGATGAAGCTGACGCGACTGATGTTGACGGTTGCTGTTGCTGTTCTGGTGATATGGCGGCTCCAGTGGCCTTGCCGTTGCGGAAGGGCTCGTGGGATTGATGGGTGTGTCGGAAGCATGAAACGTCGCCGGGGACACTTGGCGCAGTCTTTGAGCGTGTCGGTTGTGTCAGTGGCCGTGGCGGCAAGGGCAATGGAGAAGCTGGTGTTGGTAGTCGCGTCGTTGTTCGTGTTGGTGATGCGCTTGCTAGTCCTGTTGGTAGTTGCGTCGGGTACGTCTGTGTTCGCTCTGGTACTGGGGCCGGTTGTGGAGCCGGTTTGGAGGCCAAAGCTGACAAGTTTGGCAACGAAGATGACAACGGGAATAGAACCGGCGACGGCGATTGTAATGGCGATTGCAAAGTACTTGATCGCGAATGTTGTGATGGTGCTCGTGGTAATGGTGGTGGTGGTGGTGGCGGCGGCGGCGATTGATATGAAGGATACTGGCGGTTCTGTTGCTGCTGGGTCGGCTGATTGAGCGCTGGACTCGGTGGTTCTTGGTTGTAATGATCGGCTTGGTGTGGTCGCTTCCCCTTTCCCTTCCATTCCCCCTTCCCCTCTCCCCCCGGAGCTTCAGACATTTCCACGTGTTCCCGCGCTCGCTATTTTTCCGCCCCCTTCTCTTTTGACGATCAACGACTGTTGACTTCCACTTGGACCGAATGTCGTGTCGCACCGCAACACCCGTATCTTTTCGGCGACGCCTCTCAGCCGTCGAGACGCGGGACTCGGTGATGACGACTCGGACGGCGTCGGTTACTGAATGGCGCGATTGCTGATCCTCGATAGGCTGTGGGGGTGTTTCCTGGTTCTCGGGGCGATCTTCCCGTTCGCGGAGGTGGCCGATGGGCGTCAGCGTCGGCGTCGCGCGCGAGCTGGCTGGCGAGATATGTTGTTGGATGGAAGCACAAACGGCCAACCGCAAAACCAACGCTTGTCCCTGTCTGCTGCTGACTGGATGCTGACTGATTGATGGAGTGCTGGGCTACTCGTTGCTCGTTTCTCGTTGGATTGCCACTGGAGGAGTTTCCCCGCCGCCAACACGTGGCGCTGGATGTTGGCCCGTTGTGGCCCGTTGGATGGGACGTTGTGTGCGGTGCTCCGTGACCCGTCGCGCCGGGAGAGGGCGGCGGGTGAGGTTCGGTCGGGTAGGGCGGCCGTTGCTGCTGGATGTCAGGTCGTTCTGGAGTCCCGTCGCTGCTGGAGTCTGGGCTTTCCACTTTCAGGGCAGAGGTCGTACAGGAAGGGGACATGATGGGCGAGCGACAGCCCCGGGTTATGGGGCCAGCCAACGGGCAACAAGCGTGCACAAAGCGGTAAAGCTTCCAGTTGGTCGAAGCTGGCGAACTGTCCCCGTCGCTCCCGGTCTCGATTCCCGGCGCGTCAGCTGCTGTGGTAGGGGTGCCCCAGCATTGTTAGCACCGGAATAGCGTACCCGTAACCGCAACGGCCGGTGGGAAAGGTTAGGAACCTTGCCTTTCCAATTTCATTCCAGAATGCCCCGTCAGCGAGATTGATTCTGTCCACCATCTGTCGACCAAGAGCCTCACGCTGACATGCCCAATCTCTGCCGGAAGCCCTGCCGGTGGTCGCTACATTTCTGGGCTGCCGTGGGTGCATGATTGAGCCCAGAACGGCCAGGTGGCGGCCAAGACTTGTACACAGCGAACCTCTGGAGAAGAAGGGATGCCTGCCAGGTGACAGCAGGTGATGGATGCCCTGCATGTGCCATTCATTGCTTCTGCCTGCGCAATTATTTGATCCTCCAACACCGCACCTCCAGTCATCTCCTTTGATTTCCCATCTTCATTCATCCCAGCTGAGAATAATCGACCAGGTCAAGGAACACCCTGTGATAAACCATTACTACCGTCACCAATATTGACCGCCGCTTCCCAAGTACACTGCTCGTCCAGGCAACA
This sequence comes from Neurospora intermedia, assembly GCA_037102815.1. NCBI lineage: Eukaryota > Fungi > Ascomycota > Sordariomycetes > Sordariales > Sordariaceae > Neurospora > Neurospora intermedia. The sequence continues at coordinate 846,229 of BTPP01000011.1, read as the reverse complement.
CTTATGAATACTTCAGCAATAGCCCGTTTCGTGTCGGCCTGTCATCCTTGCTGATATCACAGTTATCAATCGATGTTGTGTCGCAACATCCAAGACGAATCAAGCGAAAAGGAGTTGATCCTCTCACCACGGTTACCATTGCAACCAAAGGAAGCATGAAGGAAACGAAATCAGAGGTCTTTACGAAGTATTAAAAAGGAGACGAGATTGTACTTGAGATGATGATGTGTTCGGACCGGCGACCACCTCTCCAACAATGGACGCCTTGGAAGAGATCAGTGTCACTCTAATGTCGCACCCAAGACCACCCAAGACCTAAAAGAGGAAAGAAATGGAAGACCTGCCCCCCCTTCTTGCGCGAATCCCTCTCACACCCTCATTCCGTCATTCCAATGCTCCCCCACATCCCTTAGATTTCTGGTCACTTGGTCGGTCATCGCCGGTCACCTATCTCTTCGCTTGTAAGTGCTGAAAGGTCTGGTACTAACATGTTCAGCACTCAAAATTGTTGCCAAGACAGACAACACGGGACCTCGCACCTTACGAATGAACATGTTGACAAGGACTTCCCCTTTGTTCACGTTGAGATTCATGCCAAAAGTACGAAGAATCGCCACTTATTTTGTTCCTTGCGATCGTGTTCCTTAGCTCAATTTCACCCCATCCCCCCCCCCCCCCCCCCCCCCCCCCCTTTTTTTTTTCTGTTTTTATTTCGCTGTCTTTGGTCTCAGTCTAGCTTGCATTATCTCTAGGAACTTCGTTCGATCTGGCTTCGGGGCTCCGGACCCCACTCCGGCCTCGGCCCGGGCCTTGGAGTCCCGTCCCGACGTAGCCCCACAAACCTGTGGGGTCGAATGCGTCCGTGCCCGTCTCACCGGCCGGCTTCCACTCCACTGTTTCCCCCGAGAATGTTTCCCGATTTGCCAAGGTTCGGAGACTTACAAGTGTTGTTGCACTCTTCAAAACCCCGCCAGCAACCCCATCTCCGAGCTTCATTGAGTAGGAGAAAAGTCAACATGACACCAACTCTGAATTTGGGCTCTGAGAGAGCTTGTCATCGTTCAATTCCTGAACTCGAAACTGGCCTCCAAGCATGATCAAGGTGCCACTGAAAAAAATACTATTTCGCTAATCCAACTAATCTCTCAACATTTCTACTTCGGTCGCGCTTCGTAAGGCGTCTTCGACTATCCAATTTTCCTTAAGCATATATGGTGCTACAGAGGTGACGGCTAGCTACTGTTGTCCTAGAAATACGCATGGAAGAAAAGCAGTCGGCGACTTCAGGCGGTGACGTGTACCCGTGTTGCGAAATCCCCTTTACTCTTTCCGGGGGGCGGAGATGGAAACCCCGATGAAACACCCTTGGCATCGACTTTCTTATGAGCTCCCAATTGCCCCGAGAATCGGTGTTAGTGAACGTCGCAGTCATCGACAGCGCTCCCTCCATTGGCGCGCATGAGAAAGTGACGGAACGTCATGGGGCAACTTCCCTCTGAGCAGTATTACTGACAAAGATCAATCAGAGGGAGATTATAAACATATTACAAAAGTGAGGTGGCATTCGATTTCAAGCTACAGCGTTTAACCGGATTTCGACTACCCCTGAAACACCCGGCTAAAACTGGAGGTCATTCTTATACTCGATGGAGTATACTTGACCGATTGGCGGCGTTTCTTTCTGCGGGGCCCCGTAGACGCATAGACTTTAAACGCATCAGTTGACGCGGCCGAACATCGAATTTCGTTGGAGAACATCTTGAGCATTGACAAACAGGTCCGCGGAAGAAACAAAAAAGACGATGCCAGGAGACCAGATGTGACACGGCCGTCGTCCATATCAGCCGGTCCAATGAGCTTCAAGTTATCGCCAAGCTGGAAGACCAGAAGTTTCCCCATGAGGCGGCTAGCATGGTCGTTTGAGATGTAGAAGCTAGCTTGGCATTAACCAAAGTGATGTATTTAAAGGCGTTGCCTCGCCGGTGCTGAAGTCAGGAGCTGAACGTTAGACGAAGCATCCTTTCCATCGAATTCCCAAGCCTTATCAATCCTCTCGGTTCACAGGTTCAGATCTCTTCACCATGAAGGCCAGTCTCATGATGCTGTTGGCGCCTCTGGCGGCCATGGCAGCACCCACCCCCGACAACTTGGAGGCTCGTCAGGCCAGCCAGAGCATCGACGCTCTAATGAAGGCCAAGGGCAAGCTCTACTTCGGTGCCTGCACCGACCAGGGCCGTCTCACCTCGGGCAAAAACGCGGTCATTTTGCAGAAGAACTTCGGCCAGGTCACGCCTGAGAATAGCATGAAGTGGGATAGCATTCAACCCCAGAGGGGCCAGTATAATTTTGGTCAGGCCGACTACCTCGTCAACTGGGCTACCGCCAACAACAAGACCATCCGTGGCCACACCTTCCTCTGGCACTCGCAGCTTGCCGGGTGGGTCAACAACATCCGCGACAAAGGCCAGTTGACCACGGTTCTCCAGGAACACATCACCACTGTCATGACCCGCTACAAGGGCAAGATCTATGGCTACGTAAGTTACCTGCACTCATAGTTACCCGTCAAAGTGTGGGCGTGATCGCTGACTGGACATGATCTTACCGACAGGACGTCGCCAACGAAATCTTCAACGAAGACGGCTCCCTCCGCAACAGCATCTTCTACCAAGTCCTCGGCGAAGACATGGTCTCGATTGCCTTCAAGGCAGCCCGGGCAGCTGACCCGAACGCCAAGTTGTACATCAACGACTACAACCTCGACAGCCCCAACTACGCCAAGGTAACCACGGGCATGATCCAGCACGTCAACAAGTGGGTCGCCGCCGGCGTGCCTATCGACGGCATTGGTACTCAGGGCCACATCAACGCTGGGGGCGGCAACAACCTCGCCGCTGCTATTAAAGCGCTTGCTACTGCCAATGTAAAGGAGGTTGCTGTTACAGAGCTCGATATCCAGGGTAACAATGCCGGTGATTATGCTACTATCACCAAGGGATGCTTGAACGAGTCCAAGTGTGTCGGTATCACTGTTTGGGGTGTTCGTGATTCGGTAAGTGCTTGTCATCTGGCGACTACTTTTTGGTACAGACGACGATGCTGACTATTGCTCGCAGGACTCGTGGAGACCCAATGGCAACCCGCTCCTTTTCGATGCCAACTGGAACCCTAAGGCTGCGTACAACTCTATTGTCCAGGCTCTTCAGTAAGCGAGGCGGGTGGTGATCTATTCCAGTGTTTGAAATGTACATTCGCTCTCATTTGCCATGATGAAGCGCTTGTTCTTTTTTTCCAAATGTTACTTCTACCAATTGAAGTGTTTGGTGAATTTTGTTCGGGCAGTCAAAAAAAAGGGCACCGTTGCGGGGGAGGACAGGCATGTCAGCAATTATCTGAGTATAAAATGCTAGCTACCGGATCTGAAGTCGCATCATTTTCTGTGTCAGGTTCAATTTGAGTATACATGCTGAATACCATAACACCTAGCACATGGTTTGTCCCAAATGGATTAAATGATCAATCTTTACATCTGGCAGGCATCTGCTGGTAGACCGAAGCAAGTAACGGTAATCGAGGACTTTGCTCGTCCCTGCCATATCTGGAATCTGGTCATCAATCCATCGGGCCCGAAAGTGTCACCCTCCAGATCAGCACATTATCACGGAATGCACCTTCCGTCGCATCGAACACTTGAACCTCCCGACAATTGCTCAGCAGACACTCGATTAGAATACGTTAGGGAAACCAACTGCGAACCAACTGCACCACTCAATTGGGAAGCAAATTTTTCAAAGCCACGAACCTTAATTTTGTCTTGTGCTTTATTGAACCTTGTTTGTCACGACCGGGAATTAGCGCGGCCTGCCATGATACGGGTTGGGTGTAAGAAGGACGGTGGACCCGACAAACCTAGGTGGACCTTATAGGTATGGGAGTCTGAAATCCCTGTCAACAATAACAGCAAAACAAGCTGCATGGCGCAGCGGAAGCGCGCCGGGCTCATAACCCGGAGGTCACTCGATCGAAACGAGTTGCAGCTAGAATTTGATTTGCTTTTTTTGGTTTATTCCCACATCTCATGCGATTTTCCTTTTTCATCATTGTTCGTGCAGTTTTTTGTGTTCTTTTTATTGGTATGCACTTGGTGCGGATAATTCGTTGCACTATCGTTGTTGAGAATGTTCGCTGTAGCTATCACGAGAATAGGATCAGAGGACCTTGGCAGTTTGCAAATTATCGCACCTCGATGGCTATTAACCTTGTTGATGAGCAACTACATCTACAATGATACTTTACTTGATGAGCTTGTCCAGAGCCTCTAGATCTCGCAACTTCTCAACTGCCTTCGTTCTTTCGCTTCTTCTCAGCTGAACCCTCCTTGAATACCCAGATCCGTCGGGATTCCGATCTTAGCAGCTGAACACTGATAGGGCAGAAAAATATATGCCTCGAATGATGTTATTGCAGATCTGCCATCACTGTTTACCTTTTTCCACCATTACTTCTCACCCTTATTCTCCTACTGTACGTAGGTAGGCTTGTCCTGTGGACAAGGAAAACTCACCTTAGCAATATACCTTGGATCCGTTGCATTGAACACGCTCGGAATACATTCACCAACGGCTCCCGCTCGAACGCTTCCATACGTGAACTTGACCTGTGCGCAGCTGACTCAAGACTGCGGTACGCATGCTCAACCTGAATGGGCACTTACCTTGAGGTGTAGGTATAACCGCAAGGTTGTGAGAGAGGGTGCAGTGTGGTTGCTAGCCCCAAATGCCAAGGTGGGCATGGCGACGATAATACCGATCACCAACCTGATTTATCGTCATGTGCTGGAGGGAAATATACCGTCATCAGTCAAGTGAGAGCTCTATGAGTCCTGTATTCCACACTCTGGCATATGCGTATGGGATCAGGTCATGGCGTTGAACGAGGAGTATGACGGGATGTGATGGTTCGGACGCTGATGCCCCTGGTGGGAAGGAGATCGTTGCAGAGAGCCGAATTTGGAAAAAGGGACTGCAATAAGATGGTACACTAACGAGGCGAAGTGGACAGCAACAGTGCTCCTGTTACTGCAATATGTTGGCAAACTTCCAGAAGCCGGACTCCACTTAAAGTCACTAACAATTACCGCTAATCATCACTAAAAAGCCCGCAGTGCCACGGACCCGGCGGCAATCAAGTACGGTCTCGATACAGTACCGTTTTTCAACCTTTGGCTGTCTTTGGATCACTCGAGCATCACGCCATCTCAGGGGCATGTCATGAGAAGAAGGACTGTTGAGAATCGATATCGGTCTGATCTGGTGAAGTGTACGGGGCCCAGAGGTTGGTACATACCTGGGGTAGCGTAAGGACCTTGTCTGAAGATGTTGCTGGATTCGGAGGCCCGTTGCAGGTCATATCTTTGGAGTTGAAATTGGGTTGAGGTTGATGGTAGTAATCAAGGCAAAGGCCCTAAAAACGGCACGGAACAGCGGAGATTTCCTTACGCTATCCTCGAAGGAGTCCAGATGCTATGGTTAAGCCCAGCACATTTGACCATCTCCTGAAGTCCCTTGACGTCTTCGTATATCTATCTCAGAATCCTCAAGCCTCTGCCCTAGCCCACATGCCGAAAGCCTCATTGCTGTTGGGCTTCAAGACGTGAAGTGATGGAGGTATTGGTGTTCATCAACAAGATATTCAACTTGGACCAATAGGAACGATGAGGCAGATGCTGACCTCGTGAAATTACTTGCCCGCGTAGGGGAATAGGAATAGTTCGGTTGGTCATCGATGCAAATAGCAAGCCAGAGACAGCCGACATCTGAATACCGGAACTGCCCGTTTGATGCGGCTCCCCGTCATCCAAATCGATTAGTGTCTTGGAGTTATTTTGTTGGTTGTAGGTCGTTTGCTAGCCTTGGTCTTCCATAGTTCAAACCGAAGTCGTAAAGAAGTGCAAGAAATCCAAGATCAGACACATCATGGATGTTCTTACCAACGCGAGCAGAGAGAGAACCATCCAGACGGGAGCCCATGCCCAGAAGGTCCAAAATGCCTGGACAAGTCGGTTGTTGTTGCCATAACCCCGCACACAATGCCCTGCTAAAGAGCAAAAGGTTACTGCACTATCAGCGTAGACGCTAATCTGTGTGGCAGACGCGATAGAATATCATCTAGGCTGCGTCTTGGGATACCTCTACCCACGTTTAGCGACAACCCATCCGATGCAACAACACTCCAACAACCAACATCATCTGGGCCTCGGTTCATGGCACTACATCGTTGGGCGGAAGCTTGTCATCTACCAACACTCAATTGGATGTGGAGAATCATCCATGTCAACAAAAACATGTAGCTTCCTTCATTTTCTTCTTTTTCTTCACATCGCCAAGCGCTCCGAAGACCGTTGCGGCAGGCACCGAGTGTAGAGATGGGCGGCCTGGAGGATGGCCCGCCGGACCGCAACGTCAAGGACAAGACGGATGCTTCATATAGCCTAATTGACCCAACCATTAGTTCGTTACCCTTCCTGGGATTAACAAAAACTGGCAATGGCTGACTGTTGATCGTTAGCAACCGTTTTATCCAAAGTGTGAGCAGATTCGCTGTTCGTCTAAAGGCCATGATCGGACGCCAGGTGATCCTTCATTCCGAGTCTCGGATCATACCCCCATCAATTCGCATGGTGTGGACTTTCACCTTCATGGCTCCTTCCTCATTAGACATCCTGCACCTTGTAGCAGTTTCTTTAATTTGAAGTCCTTTGCAAGACTCGGATGGAAGTCGCGCGGCAAAAAAAGGAAGGAGATGCTCGTTCGTTGCGTCCAGTCACTTCCCTTCCTTCATTTGATTGACAAGAGAAGGAACCGAAACTGGCAGCCACATCTTACGTCTAAAACAGTGGCAAGCGCAGATTTGGGCGGTACTCGGTAATTAGTACTTATTTCTACTTGCGTCTTCCCCTGTCGAGGTTGAACAGAAGTCGACAAACCTCTAGCTTCAACTCTTCCCAGCCAAGGTCACGCTTCTCGAGTGGCCAGATCGGGACGATGAAGGTCTTCACCCGCATTGGAACGATCGCTCTGGCGGTGTCACTGTGTAAGTTGTCCTTCAGTTCCCATTCGGTGGCCCTTCAGATCGTCTAACATCATTCAACCTCAACAGACCTACAGCAATGCTCCGCTCAATACATCAACGAGCAATATACCGATCCCGTGAACAAGATCACCCTCAGCACCTGGAGACCGGACCCTGGTTCTAATTCTGGGGGTGGAGATGCTGCAACGTACGCCTTTGGCTTGGTCTTGCCTCCGGATGCTCTGACCAAAGATGCCAACGAATACATCGGTCTCTTGGTACGGTGCCCTCCACCACTTCCTTGCTTCGAGATGGGCATCAGCTAACAATTGGTAGCGCTGTGATGTTGGTGATGCGGCGAGTCCCGGATGGTGTGGTGTCTCCCACGGCCAGTCTGGACAAATGACACAGTCGTTGTTGCTCATGGCTTGGGCCTCCAAGGGCCAAGTCTTTACTTCGTTTCGCTACGCATCCGGGTATAATGTGCCAGGACTCTACACCGGAAATGCCACCCTGACCCAGATTTCTGCCACTGTGAACTCGACACAGTTCGAATTGATCTATCGCTGCCAGGACTGTTTTGCCTGGAACCAAGGAGGAAGCAAGGGAAGCGTATCAACCAGCAGTGGCCTTCTCGTCTTGGGCCGCGCCGCCGCGAAGGGAAACCTTCAGAACCCAACTTGCCCTGACAAGGCCATTCCTGGCTTCCATGATAATGGATTTGGTCAATATGGAGCGCCTCTCGAGAAGGTCCCGCATACCTCCTACTCAGCTTGGGCTTCCTTGGCCACGAAGACGACTACTGCTGACTGCTCTGGGTACGTTTTGTTCTATGCGCTTCATTTACATATGGTTACTAACATGTGCTGAAACAGGGCATCCGACCCGGCACCCACTGGATCCGAGCCGCCAGCCGAGCCAACTTCGACAGCGGAGCCCGTTCCCGTTTGCACACCTGCCCCAAGCAAGACGTACGACTACATCATCGTTGGCGCCGGTGCTGGTGGCATTCCCATTGCGGACAAGCTCAGCGAGGCCGGAAAAAGTGTGTTGTTGATTGAGAAGGGACCTCCCTCCACTGGAAGATGGGAGGGTACCATGAAGCCTGAGTGGCTTCAGGGCACGAACTTGACTCGCTTCGATGTTCCTGGTCTATGCAATCAGATCTGGGTGGACTCTGCCGGCATCGCCTGTACAGATACCGACCAAATGGCGGGATGTGTCCTGGGTGGAGGAACGGCTGTTAATGCCGGCCTGTGGTGGAAAGTAAGTTGCTCCAATTTTACTTAACGGGGAAGTCATCCACTAACCGCGAACCATAGCCGCATCCTCAGGATTGGGACTACAACTTCCCCGAGGGCTGGAAGTCGAGAGATACCGTGCCAGCCACTAACCGTGTGTTCGGTCGCATTCCTGGAACTTGGCATCCCTCGCAAAACGGCAAGCTGTACCGACAAGAGGGCTTCAATGTCCTAGCCAGTGGGTTGAGCAAGAGCGGCTGGAAGGAGGTGATCCCCAACGATGCATACAACCAGAAGAACCACACCTTTGGTCACAGCACCTTCATGTTCGCTAAGGGCGAGCGAGGTGGTCCTCTGGCAACATACCTTGCGACGGCGGCAGCTCGCAAGCAGTTCACTCTCTGGACCAATGTAGCTGTGAGAAGGGCGGTTCGTAACGGAAGCCGTGTCACTGGTGTTGAGCTCGAATGCTTGACGGATGGTGGTCTCAGCGGAACTGTCAACGTGACCCCTAACACTGGTCGTGTTATCTTTGCTGCAGGCACTTTTGGTTCCGCCAAGCTTCTTCTTCGCAGTAAGTTATCATGATGATGTATGAAATCACGTTGGATGACCTGTTTGCTGACAGGTACAACACAGGCGGTATCGGACCAACCGATCAACTCGAGATTGTCAAGGGATCGACGGATGGCCCAACGTTCATTTCCAAGGACCAATGGATCAACCTTCCAGTTGGCTACAACCTCATGGATCATCTCAACACCGATCTCATCATCACCCATCCTGATGTTGTCTTCTATGACTTCTATGAGGCTTGGAACACGCCCATTGAAGGTGACAAGAGCGCCTATCTTCAGAACAGATCTGGAATACTTGCCCAAGCTGCTCCCAATATTGGTCCTTTGGTACGTGGCATCAGGCGCAGTGCGATCAATCGAGTCTCGCTAACATGTGGCCCTACAGATGTGGGATGAGCTTAAGGGCTCGGACAACATCGTTCGTACTCTGCAATGGACTGCTCGAGTGGAGGGAAGCGACCAGTACACCACTTCTAAGCATGCCATGACTCTTAGCCAATATCTCGGAAGAGGTGTTGTTTCCAGAGGCCGGATGGCCATTTCATCGGGTCTGGACACCAATGTGGCCGAACACCCGTACCTTCACAACGATGTCGACAAGCAGACCGTCATCCAAGGCATCAAGAACCTCCAGGCGGCGCTGAATGTCATTCCCAACATTTCCTGGGTCTTGCCTCCCCCGAACACGACTGTCGAGTCATTTATCAACAATGTGAGTTCCCCTTTTCCGTCCATCGCTGTCTGAACCATACCTTTTACTGACAAATCGGTGCCTGTAGATGATCGTCTCACCCTCCAACCGTCGGTCAAACCATTGGATGGGAACTGCCAAGCTTGGCAAGGATGATGGCCGTACTGGAGGTAGCGCTGTCGTGGATCTGAACACCAAGGTGTACGGTACCGATAACCTCTTTGTTGTTGACGCCTCCATCTTCCCTGGCATGACCACCGGCAACCCGTCGGCGATGATCGTGATTGCCTCGGAGCATGCTGCACAGAAAATTTTGGCCTTGAAGCCTGTACGATCTGTGCCTGGCGGAAATGGAAAGGGAAAATGGAGAAGATGAGCAGCGACAAACTAGATGAAACAGATGTCGCTGTAGTTGTAGGCAAGGTGTCTGTATCTGACAACGGGATGTATACTTAGCATATGTTACCAAATTTTGGAGTTCAAGGTTTAGCTATCGAAAAAAGCAAGACTCATTTGTTTCTATATTATTGATACGTCAGCTATTGATTCAATAACCTTCATTGGGTTTGCGTGATTTGCGAGTGTCCATGGCGAGCTATCGTTGTGGTGGGCACATGTTGTTGATTGTTGAGAGGTCAAAATGGGCAAACCTGCGGTTATGGGAGTCTTTTCCAAAGCGAACATTCATCAAGGAATGATTGATAGCCGCTTGCCCGGCTAGCTCAATCGGTAGAGCGTGAGACTCTTAAGGAGTTCCTCCGTAATCTCAAGGTTGTGGGTTCGACCCCCACGTCGGGCTCAATTCCCGTCGTTCCAATCATTTTTTTGCTTTTTCTTGAGCGTAACTTTCCGAAGTTTCAGAATGCAGAAAAGACATATTCTCTCATGGTCCTCTCAAGACATTTATTTTTTGCGTTGCAAACGGAAGCTTGAGGAGGTTGTTTGCAAAGAAGCTTCAGATCTCCGTGGGGGTTGCTGATGTGCCTGAATGCAATGCAAGGTCCTCCCAGTGGGAGCACCTAATGATGGTGGAGCCTCAGCGTGCACTAACACTCAATTCATGCCTTCTCGGAACACAACGATTCCTGTTGTCCACAAACAGCGTCAATGAGATGAAAAAGCCTTGCCAAAGAGAAAGAAGTAAACACCCTTTCTAAACTTTGACTTTTCGTCTGATTGTGGCTTTCGAATGCGCAGAGTTGAAGTAGTAATCTTGGGCTGAAATTCTCTATGTTAGAGACGAGTGGAGCGAGGTGATCGCCCGCAGATGTTCCCTTGAAGTTCTCACCCGACCTGCTGCCGTCAACATCCACTTGGTTTCCTATTCATTTGTGCCGCTTACCCGCCATCAAATGAGTTTTTGATGATCACCACCACAGGCAGCAGCCAAAACTCCCCAAACAAAGGGTTACCAGTAATGTGAACGTGGCGCAATGTGGCTGTGTTGTCAGTCCGAGGAGGGCAATGAGGGGTCTCGGGACGGATTGCGCCTCTCCAAACGGGGCCGTACAGCCGGAGTAAGATGACATCGGCGGCCACACGGGAGACCAATTGCTTGTCCGCAACATCGCCTGCACTTTCAAGGTATCATTTTGCGGGGAAATGGGAAAGGTATATAATTACATTTGAGTTCCCGAACTTCAATTCACGTCTTGATTTTTCTGATTTACCGACTTCCCCTACATTTCCTCCACCATGCCCCAGGCCGTGACCGAAGCAAGTCCGGACCTGGCGATAGCGCTTGACGTCCCCAACCGGGAATTCAACCCAGGCGAGCCCATCACCGGCCGCGTCTACCGACACAGCCATGTCGTCTCCTCCGAAGCCCTCGTGAGCATCAAGCTCTACGGCCGCACCAAAGTGCGCGTCGACTACACCACCAACAGCGGCAACAGCAACCACCACCACACGGTGCGCTCGCGCTTCGAGCTGCTCGGCTCCGGCCCAGCCTTCTACAACACCATCTTCCGAGGCCCCATCCACATCCCACCAGACGGCAGCAGACCGCCCGAATCCTGGCCCTTTTCCTTCTCCCTCCCCTTCGGCCCCGTCAACCCCCAGTCCATCTGCGAGGGAGCCCACAACAAGCAAAAACATTCTTTCTTACCGATCGATCCACCCGACCAAATCACCTCCCACCCTCTCCCTTTCACGTTTTACACCCAAATCGGCTCGCGCTACTACAACGGCATCGAGGCCTATGTCGAGTACGTCCTCGAAGCCGAGTTCTTCGAGCAGCACACTTCCCGCTTCAGCAGCTCTCCATCAGCCAAGAAAACCGCCACGGCAGTCTTGCCGATAACGATCCGACCACCACCCATCCCGCCTCTGCATCCGGATGAGTGGCGTGTAGGCCGCTTCGTAAAGCGGGAAGGGGTGCGCACACAGCGGTTGATACCTGAATTTGCAGACAGCGAGGAGCTTTCCTTCAAGCAGAAGACCCTGAAACTGTTCCACTCGTCCAAAGTGCCCAAGTACTCGTTTGATGTGATGGTGATTACACCTGGTGTGATCCAATTGGGGAGTGTGGATCCTGTGCCGTTCCGGGTGGCGGCTGTGCCGCGGCTGGGACAGGCGGACGAGACGAGCGACGAGGTGAGGGAGTTGGAGAGGACTCCGACGGTTAGTGTGGTTAGTTTGCGGATGGTGGTCAAGGCGAGGACGGAGGTGAAGGTGGGTAATTCGAGGATCTGGGATCGGTATACGGATAAGACGGACAAGGTCGTTGAGTGGAGCTGGATGTGGAAGGAAGGGGAGGAGGGGATGGCGTTGCCTGTTTGGGATAGGAGGATGGGCTCTAATGCGGGTGCGGGTGCGGGTACGGGTGAGGGGGATGAGGAGAAGAAGGAGAAGATGGCCCTGAGGGAAAAGGAGCAGTTTATGGACGAAAAGGCAGCGTTGAAGGAGGGAATGAGTCCAGCTGCTGGTGGTGTTGGTGGTGGTGATGGGGGTGGGAGTAGTAGTAGTGGTGGTGGTGGTCCTGCTTCTGGTCCAACAGGAGAACCACCGGCTCGAGATATCGGAGCTGAGCTGGGGTTGAGGTTTAACCCGACGGAACTGGCGTATAATGGTGGGCCGGCGAAGCTGAGAGCACTCCTTTATCCGGATTTCATGACGTATAATATTCGGCGGACGCATGAGCTGAAGTGGGAGATGGTTCTAGCGGTGGCGAAGGAGACTGTCAAGGTGTCGAATGAGCAAGTAGTTAGGTTTGTGGCGCCTTGGACTTGATCTCTTAATTACCTAGTTTCCGTGTATTCTTGAAATTGCGACAATGCACTGACCTGGAGCAATCATTATTCTCAACGAAATGTGAATGATTCATTACGCGACGCTTGTTGGCATTCAATGCGCTTCCCGAGGCTGTTTCTTGGATGCTCCACGAAGGATTCTCAACGCCTACATTCGTTTGCTATGACCCCAATTGCCTGCGAAGTTGAGTTCCAGAACTGACGGAGCCTCGCTAGGCATTGCCTAGGTTTTCAGGAATAGGCACGTCTTCTTTGCCTCAATCACTCACTGGCTGAGGGCGGGCCCTACCGTAAACCTTACTGTGCTACAACGACTTGGAAGCGAAGAATCGTCAGTTAAGACAGAGCTAATCGTGTTATGGCTTGGAAAAGATCCGAGAACAGTAGGTGAGAGAGTTGCGCGGTAAAGAACTAGAAGTTTGATGGCGGTCGGGATTCGGTGATGCATTGACTACCTACCTCTACCTATTGTTGACATCGTCGAAGAAGAGAGCAATTGGCCATTTAATAAAGATTGCTACAAATGAGAGTGAGGAGAGGTTCAAATGATACCTCTAGGGAAGTATCGGGAGGCATAACTCAACGCGTACCGACCGGTAAGGTTGTGACTGATGGTGTTAGGCTGTTCTTAAGAGTGGTGATGCGCCATCGCCGGGCAGATAGCACTACAAAATATACCTTTACTGAGTATCTTTCAGGCGCCATTCGAAATCTTGCCTCTTAGGGTTTTCTGTACTGGTTTCCCCACGCGTCCGAGACAAAATCGTTGAGACCAACCGATTGGTTAGGTAAAGCAGTCCGCTACCGCTCGTTAAGATAAAAACAAAAAAAAGAGGCCGTTGCAACACTTTGACAGGGATTACAACAGTTCGAAAAGACATCGAATAGAGTCCCATTTGGATCATTTCGATTCAGGAATTGCCTAAAACTCATAATCAGAGGCATAATAAAGACGCTTGTATGCATAGTAGGAGTATACCCAAGGTATAATGTCAAAGGTCTCAACTATTTTGTCCAGGACGAGCCCCATTTTGACCAGCCCGTCCGTCCCCCGCATGACATCGATGTTGTTGGAAGTCTGTGCCCTGGACAGCCGTCACTGGCCTTGCCCATTCACCGGCACACCCTTCCGGGTATATCTTGGCTGCCTGGCTTCCATTTTCCCTCTTCCACCTAGACAACTCCAATCAACCTTATCGTTGTCGCCTTCTATCCCTCCGATACATGTCCCATCGCGGTCCTTGACCCTCGCCTTTATCATTGACACAACGAGTTCTGCTTTAAAACTCGACAGTCCCCGTCTAAACCTCCTTTCAAGCCCTTTCAATTATCCAGCGTTGTTCAAGAACGCACAAAACAGCCAGAGTCCATATCTCTTCAGTCAGTCAATGGTCGGAGTTCGCCATTCCAGACGCGATGGAAATCCAGCCGACGGCAATTGAAGCCACGACGGCTCGAACGACCTTCTCCCCTGACCATGACCTTGTTCTGATTGTTGGGCCAGAGAAGGAACACATTCATGCTTCGTCTGTTGTCCTTCGACTTGCCTCACCCGTCTTTTGCGCCATGCTCTCTCCCCCCTGGGTTGAAAGCAAAGGCAAGGAGATACCGCTCCCCGATGACGACCCGGATGCCATGCAGCTCATTATGCACATCCTCCACTTTCACAACGACCACGAATTCGTTAACAGGCCGCGGACTGCCAAGGAGACTTTGCAGATTGCTATCGCTGCAGACAAATACGACCTGTATACGGCGCTAAAGTGGGTTCTTGAGTGCCTGCTGAAAGGGGCGAGTTCGAAATGTCCACTGAATTCGAGCGGCAAACTTGTTCCGGTGGAGGACTTGCTCTACCTTGCGGCCGCGGCTTACGTGGTCGATGACTGCACGTTGTTTAGCAAGTTTGCGCTTTATGTGCTGATCAATCATCGGTGGTCTTTTACCATACTCATGGATGACGATTTGATCAACAGCATATTGCCGGCGAAGTTCTTTGGTAGGTCCTCTTACATTAATTTTGATCGATCGTCTCTACACTACATATACATGATCTATATCTTGAGTCGAAACTTTCATACTAACTGTCGGGGTAACAGTCGTCCTTGGAGAGAATGTATTGCATCTCAAATTGGACACCTACAGGGCTGTTCGAGAATGCCTGGACCAGAAATCCGTGTACTGCCACTGTGAATGTCAGTGGGGCCACTCACTTGTCCAGAAATTTGAGAGATTGGGTCTCACGTCCTGCACCGCCGATGCAAATGGAGTTTTTCCCCCCCTCAGTGAGTTGTTTACTGATTTGGAGACCCTCGTCGCTGAAGAAAAGATATTCCTTAATTCGCGGTGTGCGTCAGGATCTGGCAGATTTCCTCATATCCAGTTCTTTCAACCAGGTGTGGCACTTAGAGACAAGGTACGGGTATTGCAGTCCCACGCCATCGTGTGCCTCCGTGAACTGAAGGGCGAGGATAATTGTGATGTCCGGCACGAGACACGAATTCATTGTTGAGGAATTAACGTAGCTGGCAATCAAGACCGTATGATTCGGAAGGTCCCTGTTAACTAATCCTGCGGAAACGGTTGGCTTCAGGCTTGGTCAGTCTTGCAGACTTTTCAGTTCTTTGTGAGGAGAGTACCCATATGATCTTTCCTCAAGGCCTGTACACCTGTGTTCGCGAGGTTGTAGAACTTGTTTGGTGGTTGGTGCATCCGAGAGCACCGAAGGCTGCAGGCCGGAGAAGGAAATCCATGAGAAGATATTGGATGATAGAGGGAAAAAGGAAGACAAGTTTCTGGTTGTAAAGCACATACAGATATACGTTGATTGACATATACAGTAAATCGAGAAACGCAATATCGTAGGCACATGATGCCTTCCTTGGATGCGAATCTGTTTAATTTTTTTTTTCTTTTTTTTTTTTTCTTTTTTTTTTTTTCTTTTTTTTCTTTGCGTAAAAGCAGTCTCTACATGAGTAACCCTCCGCACACCCACCCCATGCTCTACATACATTCAAAAATCCCCAAGGTAGCTGGCATGTAATTTACCGTTTTGGGTGTAATTTACATGAGACGTACAGTTCTGATTGGAGAGTAGTACAGACGGCGATAGAAATTCGGCGGAATACTGACGGCGAATTGCCATTAGATCGAATGCGAACTTGCTGAACCATTTGCAGTCATTGAGCAAATAATCTGCAGCTGCAAAGTCGAGGAGATCTGCCCATGTCAAAAGCTGTCTTTTGTGTGAAGTCTCAAGTTCGGATATCGGAGCCCAATCCTTCAATGGGCTTGCACGGCTTGCAGCCTTCAGGAAAGACACGAGAACGAATTTAAGCGCTCTGTAAAAATCCGTACTTGTCCGTGGACCGTGAGGACAGCGACGTGCAGGAATGTCCTCCCGCTCGGCACTTCCTTGACGATCTTATCATTGTTCTGATGGTGAAGAATTGCGCAGATGAATCTCATGGCTGCAGCATCATCCTCTGGGAGCTCAATCTCCTTGATGGAACCGTTCTTGGTGGACAGCTTCCTGACTTTCCTTCTATGGAGGGGAGAGTATAGCGGCAAAAACAGGCGAGGCAAGTCGGAGGATGACGAAGGAGACAAGAATGCGTTCCTTCTCGGGGCGTGTCTTCTCCGAGCCAACGATCAAAGCAAGGTCAAAGTCGGGCGAAAAGGTTGTCTGGTCTGCCATGTTGTCTTCCATTCTGTCTGGCTCGACGCCGATCACGTCCGGAATGGTGAGCTCCGTCATCGATGAAGAGGAACGAGTAATCCGGTTGTTTTATGAGTCCTCGAGAATTGGTGTACCAAATAAAGGGTGAGAGAGGAGGGGATGAACGAGAAATGTTGAGTGCAGGGAGAGGCGAAAGCGTGGTGTGTGATTGTGAGCTGAGGGTCAAGGACCTACCGTGACTGGACGCGTCAGGCGCGCGGGAAGGATGGAAAAAGACGTTTGTGAATGAGCTGTTGTCGGTCTAGGTATTCAGTACTATGAAACGTAGAAAAGATATGTTTTCTCAACGAAAAAATGTAATCATCCCGCAGCAGAGTGGCGCGCGATCTCAGATCCTTGGTCGCTGAGATTTGTCAACGTAGGACCAAAGAAGTGAGTAGACGTTAGGTATCTACCTATGATCCAGGTACAACCAAATGATGGAACAGGATCACAGTAAATTGTAGCTTGTCCAAGTGGCAGGTACGCGGTTATGAAGAGGCAGGTGGCGGGCTGAGAACTTCAGTTCCCTTCACGACACTCGACGACAGGTACCAGGCACCAGTTACCATAGGCGGTGATGCGATTATCGGCACATCACGCCTTCCATTGTGTACATCCTTCGTCCTTTTTCAACTTCAAGTACCAAACAGTTACATTTTGAGACTTGTACCCCGCGCTGTATCCATCCCCTCATCTGCTTCCACTCCACACACAATATTTCAGTTCAGACTCCGAACCTGTCGGAAACAAGCGCCACAAAACAGCCCGCGAACATCTCACAGAACTCATCCATATGTTATTCATAGGTAAGTATGACTTTGGACGAACGCTCAGCTTTCCAGAAAGTCGTGGTGGCATCCGTTCCTGGTCATAATTGTCATATTGCGTGATGGCCGATTTGCCGTATCTGATCGTGGCGGCGTGCTTGCTAAGGGAAAGTAATGTTCTTCCAAATCTCACCCTTGCTCTCGTTGTTAGGACTACCTCTACGACCATGTACACCGATTTCCTGGAAGACCCGAGTCTGGCCGATTCACTACCTCCAAAGCTCCTCAGTACGTATTTCACAGCAAACGCCCTCAACCCAAGTTGCCTTGAGTGGAAGAATATCTATATTATGGCATATCTAATCTTAGACCCATGACTGCTAGCCAAACTGATCGACAACTTTAGTGCTGCTTGAGGATCGGGCATGGATCTAGAGACCGGGCCATGTGTCTTATGTCTACAAGCAATCCTTTTGGGGCGCCGAGTCTTGTTTCCGCGATGCCTTTGTTGAGATAAGGTCCACATTCCGGCATATTGAAGACGTTGTGCTTATACCAGCTTGAGAGCGTTTGTTTACCGGGTACCCATTCTTGCGTCGAACGTTCGAATACAGCATGACGCAGGACTCTATCCGCATTAGACCAACCACCGATCACGTCTGCATGTGAAATGGGTACTGACCTCATGATTCCATCGGGCTGCGTGCAGTCATGCATCTCCCTGAGATCCCCGCCCTTCCGCCCTTCTTGCTCGGCTACCTCCAGATTTGGGCAGTTCCTTGCTCTTGTTAAACTTCTTTTCCCCCCTACTTTTGACTTTGCGTTATCTTGTCTTGGTCGCTTCATTCACTACGCCAGCCATCTGCGCCACGCCCAGTTCTCGAATTGATCAACCTGCGACAGTGGACGACAAGGCGAACCACACCATGGAGGACCATAGGGAGAGTAGCGACATGAAAGGTGACCCCAACAGAGAGATTTCAGCCACTGGGGATATCATTCTCGTCGTCGGGGCTCCTGATTCCGAGGATCCACAGCTCCGTCTCAGAGTTCAGTCGACCATTCTTCGAGAGGCGTCTACGGTCTTCAGGACCATGCTTTCCTCGCCTTGGGTCGAAAGTCAGGGGATTTCGGCCAAAAGCCCGAAGGAGATTCAACTTCCGGAAGATGAACCTAAAGCCATGGAGGTTGTTTGTCTAGCATTACATTTCCGCAACAACCTGATGAATCCCCATTGGCTTGAGGAACAAGGTGGACAAAGAATGCTCGATGTTGCCATTCTCATTGACAAGTACGACTTGAAGGCACCGATGAAGCTTATCACCAACACGTGGTTTCGGCAGCCAATGGGATGTATCATGGAGGAGTCAGTGTACCGTATGGCCGCAGCCTGGATTCTCGAAGAGGAAGAGTTCTTTGCGCAATATAGTTGGATAGTCATGATCACCTATCCAGGCCCTTACGCCAAACTTCTTTCCCAGGAGTCCCTCAGGGAAAGATTACCTCTACATATATTTCGTAAGTATCTCTCCACAGAACCTACCCTTCCGGGGAAAATTACACAGGTTTGGTATCAAGTTCTAATTGTGAGCGGCCTGCAGTCCTGCTGGCAGAGCGATCGTCCAATCTGCAAATACGTTTTCTCGATTCAGTATGCCGTGAAGCTGGTTTAGATGGAGGTAGTGGTGCTGAAGATAGGAACAGAGACTGCAGATGCGAATGGAAGAAGTCTCTTCAGCGTCGCTTTCGACGAACTTGGCAGCGTCTTACACAACATCTTACAAGTCAAAAACCCATATGTTCGGTCCTGTCGATCATAGACGACTTGATGCCGCTTGCCGAAGAACAGAAGATTTTCCAGAAGTCCTGGTGTACAGAGGTCAAACAGATGCATAACGCCAGGGTAATGGACAGGTACCTCGGCATATTTGTCGATTGGAGTGGCTCTACCATTTGCTCTAGGCTTCCGGAGTGGATGGAGAGAGAGACAAGCCTTTGCCTTCAGTGTCTCCGAGAGGATGAATTGCGTGGAGAGTACATCTACTCTAGCAACAATCTGCTTTGCGAGCACTCCAAAACAAGACAGCTGGGATCTACCGGTTCCGCGATGAACCTGTTGGGCAAGCGAGATACACAGGACGATGACAGAGATGACAGAGGCCCTGCATGATCTCCCTTGCTAGGTATGATAGTTTTGTAAGGGTCAATAGTAATGTCTTGTTCATCGATCCATGGTAATCAAACTCAATCCCGCGTGCTCTTTGTTGACCTTGTCAAGCCTCTCATCTTCTCAATAAATGACTCTGTTCGTGATGACAATCCCCCTAAGCCCTATGATAAATGTCTCCGAGCTAACTCCTTCCAATATTGGAGAACATTGCCACTCCAACTCATCATCCCTTACCTCTACTCTTGAGATCAACCATCAATATTTGCCTCGCCATAGAGAGGTACCTCTGATATCTTGCACCCGGCGCAATGGGCTGCCAATGCCGGTATGCCGCAAGAGACCAACAGCCACATGTAATGCTCAGCCCGTACTACCCATGGCCATCATACTTCCACGTCGTAGTCGAGAATAATACACCCATAGAGGTACTCCATTCCCCAACATAATAACCGGCCACCCTCCCGATCCATATCTCTTGAATAACCGTCGCTCAGACTCGTCTCTCACCCAGCTCGCACGCTCACTCTGTATCAGCAACAAGCAGAGGTGTACCACCAGTGCGGGAATCACACAAATCGTACTGCCCCATCCGCTAAGACAGACCGTCAATACCTCTAGCTAATGTGAGTACCTGGGCGCCTCGTACCTCAAGATATCAACTGTCACAGTGTCAAAGGATTACGACACGCGCTCACTTCCGCCAGTTTCAAGGTTCGTTCGTGAGTAAAGTAGGAAAAAGCTTGAACCGTCCTCCCCCGCCTCCGATCTTTTGTCCTTGTCACACCCTTGATCTGTGGTTACCATTTGTCTCCACGGGAACAAATAGGCTACAGGCGAACGCATGCCCCAACTACCGACAGAGTGAGGGATATATCATGCGGCGAACACCCAAAACACGCAGGCGGGGCTTTCAATCGTTTGGAGTGCTGATAGAACATCGAGCAAGCGACGCAGGGTCTACGCCGGGCTGTGTTGCTGGCTTCTGGATGCGGATTTCTCTGTTAATAACAGTCGCGTATGTAGTATGTAACATTGATTTGTAGTCAGGCCGGGGCGACAATCTCGCCCATCGATATCTGTTGTAGCATCGACCAGTAGACATGTGGCACAGCATGTGTAGGTTCAGCAAGTTTGCAGAAACAAGCGTGTCTCCTTGTGAATTGAGGGCTATTTGAGCGGGCGCAAAATGCATGCTGGAGGCGGATAGAGTTATTGGATTGCTTTGTTTCTTGACTATAAACACCAACGCTTTCTGGAGCAACGACTAATCCTCCCAAAGTGCCTATCAATGTGCACTCCAAGGTACACTCCCAAGCTTTTCCAGGTTCCGTGATGTGACCAGTGAAACTGCCTCGAACCTATTAATCGATACCTTCTTCGACGATGGCGTGAAGCATTACAGTGTATCGCCAGGGACTAATCCATTCCAGAGCACAGTCGGACTCAGCACGAGGGTCGGCGACAGCTGCTTCAATACCGATGGTCACTCTTTGTGGTTTCTCCGCGGTTCCGAGCATGACCACCTTTTGGCGACCGTACTCCGGCCCTTTATCGAGAAGGTGGGATGACCGTTGGCCGTGGCCAGGAAAGAAGACGTGGCGAGGTATATGATCCTGCTGAGGCAAGCTGCCAATCTCTGGTAACTCATCATCACCTAGAACAAATGCTTGGGGTGTTCGGAGTTCCAACTTGCGTCGGATATCAATAATCACTAATAATTGCAAGGAAGACAGCGAAGCTAACATGAAATGGGGGTGACGAAGGCGCACTAGAGCGCACGCAATATGGTAGGATTGTTGCTCGTAAGAATGAGATCCTGGGAGAAAGAACGACGACCTGGAGGCATCCCAATATGTATGGGGAACCGAATGGGCAACGTGAAGTCGTAGGCCCAACGAAGCCCTTATTGATACCGTTCCTCCAGATGTACCCTCTAACTTCGATAGGGTCTTGTGGTCCATAAGAATGGTGTTCGTGATGCTGGGCCCGAACTTCGTAAAGTATCGTTCGTCCTTGATAAATCTTACTCCAAGCCGAATGTAGAGGCCTGGGCCAACTTTCTCGAGCACAATAGCAACTCGCTTGTCCGCGAGGCTCAATAATATAGTGTAGAAAGCTGGTTTTGGTTCCCGTCTGTGTGCTGGGTGTGAAACTTCGAACACCTCCATGTCTGCGCGAATATTCAAGCCCTTGTTAGTCAGGGTGAATTCCGGGATGCCGAATCGCGGGGAAAACATATAGACATAATCCCCACTATCCTTCTTTGTCTGTGCCATGTACTCCCACATCACCCCAAAGTCTCCTGGTGATTTGGCAAAAAGGCCCAAATATCGACGCTCCGTCCAGCTTTCCTTCTTGGTATGTTCCAAGTTGAGAGGTGTGCCCCAAGCGAAGATTGATAGATCGTTACTACGCTTGATGATCTCCTCTTGGAGTCTGCGGAAGGCATTGTCACCTTCTCCGTATATGAGGGGCATGTTGACCTCGAATATGCCGAGCAGACAATAAGCTTTGTCTTCAGGGCGGGTCGTTTCACGAGAAGAAGCCCAGAGCATCCGCTCGGCAATTGCATATTCACCCACTGGCAAAGAACCAGAAAGAATGCTTTGTGAAATACCCGTGGTGCGGACGATAATTTCGAGAATATCCTCGTCCTTCTTTTCTCCAATCACGTTCCAGTCTCTGTCAAAGAATACCACAGTCTTGGGCGCAATAAGTTCCTGCAAGGTGAACCCTCGTGTGAACCAGCGGCATCTCCCTAGTTCATACGGCAGCGATTCGGGGGCAAAATCGACAAGATAAGCGTAGCATTCGTGGGCATTTTGGTACCAGCGGTACATGGAGTTGATGCTCTCGGTGAGTTCGGCGCTGCTTGACTTGTCGATGCAACAGGTGTCAATCCAGACCCATTGTTGACCCCTCAATTGTGCTATTTCGCAGGTATCCAGGATCTTCTTGTATCCAACCTGTACCATGATCGACGGAGACATGGAAAGCATCTCCTGCAAGGTGATTTCGTCTTTGTCCCATGTGTGCGAAAGTATCGCGTAGGACGGAGCCTGCGACTCGAAGAACTCATGGAGCTCCAGCGTCTCGGTGTTGATCAATCTCATTGTGGTTCTCGTGTGCTTGGATTTGCGTGCAATGCTGGCCTCGGCTTTTGTCGTGCGTCTGAGTTTGTAGTTTCCGTCGTTGACTTGAGCAAGTGAACAATCGTGATCCGAACAACGGCGCAGCGGGCAGTATTCGATCGTCGAGCAGAGAGGAACGCGGGACAGACTGGGGGCGGGGCTCGCTTCCTATGAATGGTTTGGAGAGTCAGCCACCGTCTCCTCTCCCATGTCGTATCAGAACATCGGAGCTGATAAGTTCGCGGGCGTAGGCCGTAGTGCTTCGGGCCGGTTACCTCTGTGATTGGGCGTTCACCGGCCCGTTCATTTCGCTGGATTGGTGATGGTCGGTCTGAGGCTGGACTTGCATCGTCAGCTGGTGGTGGCTGACAGCCATTTGCAAGTGCCTTCGGGACAGTTGACATGTTGATCGAACAGGTTGGCCAACGTCGTTTGGCTTGGTCGGATTTGATGGCTTAGATGCTTGTTTATCCTGACGGCTGCAAGCTTAGCGGGCAACATGATAGTACGATAATTGCCTTGGCTGTTCGACTGTAGGATCATTATCGTGCCGACAAGCGGAATGTCTTGCTGGATTTTCCATTGTACAAGTACTCTGTGTTAAAGCGGACGAAGTGAATCATTGTATGATGACAACGAGTGTTGTTCAGGAAAGAAAAGGAAGAAGGGGAGGAGGAGGAGCCCACGGCAGAACAGAGCAATCAGGGGCAGGCGAACAGAGGCCTACAGGTATTGCCGAGCACAGACCATATGCCCACCCGCCCTGCCGCCTTCTTTTGGGTGTCACTTGTCACCCACCTGACCCTCTTCATTACACATGGCCTGGACCAACTCACCCTCCATTTTGATGAACGTCGACCGGCTACCGGGACTGGGAGAACCATCATTGCAGCATAGATTCATTTGCTTGTTCAAAACATATCCTCCCTTTCTTGATGCCTTCATCGAACACTCAAGACCTTACGTCCTTCTGAGAAATGCGCAATCACCGGTTGGATGGCAGTCCTCGATATGTCCGCGGCTTCGTTCCTGACGGAGGATTGAGAACCCAAAAACAGCATTGCAAACGGTTTATTTAACAACGGCTCCTCAGGATTCTCAAGACTTATTATGGAACGAGCCATGATTTGTTTGATCGACAATCGCAAGGGCAGTCCCATTTGGAAACCAAAGTGATGGTGTCGTGTCAGCCCCCATTAATCAGTGGCCTCCACTGCCCTCCAGTCACTTCTTGTGTTCTATCATACGTTGTGACTTGTTCCCGAAGAGATATATATCCCTGGATAACCCATTCTGCTCAAACTCCCGGTACAGGGCACTGCCATCTTTCGCTGTGAACACACTATAACGCACTCGATAGCCTTGACAACTCCCGGCCACCTATTTTTAGCGTTTCAGTCTCTCCATTTGAAACCAAAACAATGTCTTCCACTACCACCAACACCAGTCTTTACGGAGGGTCCTCAACGTCTTCTACCAACTCCTCCACTTATACCAGCGCTAGTGGCTCGACAACATCCAGCAGCACTAGCACAACGTCCTCGGGGACGACATCCACAGGGGCAGATAGCTCCGGGACGAGCACGACAAGCAGTGGCTCCACCTCTTACAACACTCCCACGGACAATTCGGGGGTTTCGAACCCTTATTCCTATTCGGGATGGTTCTCTTAGGCTGATCGATTAGTGGTTCGTGACTTATGTTCAGGCTGGGAGGGTGGTAGACTAGTAAGACACAATCACGTGGTGAAAGAAGATGGGAATATGAAGTAGGAACGATGATGATAAACATGTAGATCTGCAGAGGGACTAAAATCGTAGAAAAGGTCAAGGGAAAGCATGCGTCGAATGGCTACATATAGGCACATATAATGCATCTCTTCAAGTCAAATTTACCGAACACATAGTCCTAGGAGCCTCAACCCCTTGTGTGCCACAGCTTTTCCTAGTGTTGAGCAATGACCTCGGTTGCTACGTCCACTTCAACAAGATAATCCCACACAGTAGAGCCACATGCTATGAGATCAGTAGTCCCGTTACATGTGCAACCTTATGCCATGTGATTGGCGCTCATTGCATCTTGCACAAAGGCGATAGACTTATCGTTGAAACGCCTGGATAAGTTGACCAGAAGTTGTGAGCCAACAAACAAGTCAGGCAAAGAAGGAAGCGGCCACCACGAGGAGGAGCCTAGCAGCATAGGGAAGGAAGTAAGCTGCAAAGGAAGGAAGATACTTACATCAGCCGAGACCATGACTAAGTAGATAAATGGAAGGTCCGCTTAGCACCAAGGGACTCAAGTATCGCAATCCAGACCTCAGACCTAGTGACTTTACCTTTCTCCTTGCATCACAGCACACATTCCGTCTTGGTCAGCTGAATTTAGCCTCATTTTGGACATACTCAACAGTATCATTGGGTTACAGCCTGTCTTCTTCCAAGTTATTCTATCATCAATTTCCACCTCAACTAGACCACCCGACCCAACATGGATGAAGATGAACAATCTCGCAAAGACACCTTCCAAGACCTCGCGGACGCCCTCCGTGTTGGAGATCTCTTCACCGTGGATGAACAATCTCGCGAAGACACCTTCCAAGACCTCGCGGACGCCCTCCGTGTTGTAGATTTCTTCACCATGGATGAACAATCTCGCAAAGACACCTTCCAAGACCTCGCGGACGCCCTCCATGTTGGAGACCTCTTCACCATGTTTCGACTCTGCGGTACATCCGAGCCTCGCATCCCTTTCACCACAACGTCCATCTCTCCTTACTTGCCGGCAGGACGCTCCCCAGCTGAGCCTGTCCAGTGCCACCCCCTCGGCGTAGCCGCCATGTACTCGCACCCCGAAGTTGTCTCCCAATTGCTCGCCATTCCTGAAGTTGTCCCCCACATTGACGACCCTGTCTACAACCTCTGCAAATGCCCCTTCCAACCCGTCGACCCTCATGCCCTAGCTGACTACGGCGTGACGGATGATACAGGGCAATGGACCGCTTTGCACTTGGCCATTTGCCAGGGAAAAGATATCGAGCACAACTACGGCGCACGCATCACACCGCCGAACCGCGAGCCCTCGCTACAAATCGTGAAGGATTTGATAAAGGCAGGAGCGTCCCTCACCGTCTCAGCGGACACATCCCACCAGGCAAAGATCACGATCCTCCATACCGCAGCACTGAAAGGCCGAGTCGATGTCCTCTCTTACGTCCTCTCCCCCGATTTTCCACGCGAAGAAGAAGTAGACATCAACGCCCGCGACCACAAAGGGCGCACACCGCTCCACTATGCCGCCCTCCGCTACTCCTCCTCCTCCATCCTCGACGACGACAAGGGGGACGACGACGAGGGGGACGTTCTCCCCTGTATCAAACTCCTCTTATTAGCCGGCGCGAACCCCGAAATCCGCGACAACTACGCCCAAACCCCCTTCACCACCGCCCTCAACTTCGGCTGCCTTTCCGCTGCCAAGCACCTCCTCCTCGAGGGGGGAGCCAAACACCAATTCCGCTTTCGGTGCCTCCACACCAACAGGCTCTGCTACCCCTTGCAAGTGCTCGCGTACTCGTACGAGACTTTCTTTCCCACTTCATCACCTGCGCCGTACCCGGGAGAGCTGGGACCGGTGATCAGACTGACCTGGGAAGCGCAGCGCGCCGACCTGTTAGACACCATCATCCGCCTTTCACCACCCGATCGCGCCTCTTCTCTCATCGACTGCGGCCATCTCGAAGAATCCATCAACATGGAGGAGGACGACGAAGACCAAGTCCTGCACCCGCTAACCCTCGCCGCAGGCGACGGTAGTAATCTCGCCACTGCTCTCTCCTTCTTCCTCAGCCACGGCGCGGACCCGAATGCCCGGTCAGGGTACACCAACGGACGATGGGTAACAGCGATGCACGAAGCCATCCTTTCCACCCCGCGCCGGCCAACGCTGATGGAACTACAGTTTCATCCGGACTATTACCCCCCGTCGGGCCGGATCTGCGCCATTGGACCAGACGCGAGCGTGGTCGGGGAAGCCGATGCGCCCCCGCCGAGAATCGACACGCCTATGCAACTGCATCAGTGGACAGCCATTCTGAAATGCGTCGTGTTGGCGATGAAGGGCGCGAGAATCCGCACGCAAAACTCGGACGGACACACGGTGTTGGACCTGGCGATTCTTCGCTCGGAATTGGAGGAAAGTGTCGATCGATTTGACCATGATGATCCTTGCGAGCCATATCGATACTGCACGTACAAATTCGTTGGCGCGTTATTGTTTAGTTTGATACGACCTTACAAAAAAGGAGATCCGCCACAGCCGCTGCTGGATGCGGAAGATATGAGGTATTTGGCTGAGAAGCTAAGGGAGGTGATTGTAAAGAATCCCGTGTTGGCGTACGAGATGGTGGATGCCGGGGTGGATCTCGCGGTGCTGCTGGAGCAGAGGGACGAGGTAGGGCAAGAGGCGATGGCGGCGAGAGAGAATGGGACTTTGACTGTGGGGCGTGTTGATCCCTTTTACGCAATAAATTTTGTGGACAAGCGTGTGAAGGAGGCGAACAAAAACTTGGAGCTTGCTGAGTTCATAGGCCACTTGGAAAGTATGTTGCTGTAGAGAGGATTATGTGGTTTTGGAGCGACGGAGGGGTATTCGGGTTGGAAAGGAGAAGGAAGTCTGCATTGTGCGGTTACAGTATTGGGTTCAGCATGGTTTTGTATAGGGTGGTGAACAATTGGAATTAAACCACTATGAATATCTGTGAAAGTTCTGACTCCATGTCTGCCACCTTGGTCATCCTACCGACTGATTGGGCCACCCGGCCATGTCAAGCCCCATGTGATTCTATGTCTCCCTATGACTCAAATCTGGTAATGTTTATGGTGTCCGGATAAGCCCAACTTGCATTGTTACCTATCTGGTATCACTACCCAACCTGTCACTAACCACCACCCAAAACATGCTTCGACATCACAAGAACAACCAAACCAAGATGACCATCGCCAATACCTTCAGTCGGATGCACGGTACAGGCTGAAACCACAACAGGGCCTCACCCAGACAGCGAGATAGAAGTGAGAACAAGATACGTTTTCTCAACCATCGAGATGTTTCTGACTGGGGGAGTGGTGTTAAGTGCAAGGGTAGTGTTAAATGGGATGTCGTCAATTAACATGGTGTTGCCTAGATCGGCATCACTGAGAGTTGGTGGTCGACGTATCAGACGGCGGAGTTGTGTACTTGATTGCCGGACCAGAAAAGATGCCGTTCCACGCAATAGTGTCAGTCGTAGGCTCATTCGCATCTGCCGAGTCATCCAATCCACGAAGTTCCAGCGTCAGGACAGTTCCGGGGATCGGGCATGCAGTATTGGGCCCCACCAGATACGCATTGCCTCTAGAATCATCGACTACGGCAAGATCAGCGAGTTTGGCTTGGTAGCCGGCAATCACAGCCTGCTCGGTCTCTGGGATGGCCGGGGGGTCCTTGGTAGGGCATGATGTGGTTGGGGTTTCGTTCTGCAGCAGAAGGAATCTGCCCGAGCCGTTAATGGTGCTGGTGTTGCCGAGGAAGAAGATGAACTGGCAGTTCTTGTCGAGGACGTCGAGCGGGAAAGTGAAAGTGACTTGGGTTCTGGTGTCGGTTACAACTGGTGATTCTGTATTGGTAGGATCGGTGAGATAATCGATGCGCCCGCCCGGTGCAGAGCAATCGGCCTGGCGGTTGAGCTGGTTGAATTGAATGGTTGTGGTGGGCAGGAGGTAACCGACGGTGTTGACCGGGTAGCCAGGAATCGGGCGGGGAATGGTGAGCGGAGGAGGGTAGTAGGCGTAGGGGTAGTAGTAGCTATAGGGATAGTCTCCGGTGATGGCGTTGAGCTCCCCAAGGATGTACTCGAGGGGCATGATGCTGGTATCACCGATATCGATACCACCCCACGGGCGGTAGCCGCCGCCGAGAGCTTCAAGCTCAGGCCAGCTGACAGATTCGGTGTCGAGCCACTGGGCCTGGACGGAGGCCAGAGCACCCCCGAGAGTGAGAGCTGCGCTGTACTTCATGGCGATATGTGGGCGTCGATGCGATCGTTGAGAGAGACAGTTGGGTTTGAGTACTGGTAGGATCAACCAGTTCGACCAGGACCCGCGAAGCTCAAAAAAGGATGGTAATTTCGATGGAGTCTGTCCAACGATACTTATACCCATATATCGCAGTGCAATCGGAGGCACAACTAGAACCATGACGAGACTCGCGTTCCAGCCGATTGTGTAGAGACACCCATCTCACCGTGATGCCCATTGTTGTTTAATGAGCCCATGCTTGGGTAGAGGTGGGGGTTGATTCTAAGATACTGCTCTGACCCTCTCTGCTGTTAGTTAGGCACAGATGCATTCCAGTTCCGTTGCCCTTCGGTGTAAGCCGTTTCTCGGGCATACTCGCCGTAGTGAATGGTGAGAATGTGCACCAGGCGACATTCCAGTACTGTCAGAATGCTGTACATTCCTCTGCAGAAAGGGCCATGCTCCAAATGGCATGTTTCAACACATAGCTGACTCATACCCCAGGCTGCGTCTTGTTCCACTCCTCAAAGAACTGATGGGCGTAGTCAGGCATGCACTTGACCATTTCAGGCGGGCTCGCCTGCCACTGAACTGCATCGTCTTTGTGACCGTCTGCGCCGACCAAATGGCTCGTGAAGCCTTTGGCCTCCTTAATCTGCTTTCCCTTCTCGTCGGAGTACTCCAGATTGACAGTCGGGACCACAGCGATCTTGCCATATCCATGCCACCATAGGTCTTTGCATAGAAGTTGCGGTTCCCCCTGCATGCATTCACCCTCTCTTGGTCCCCGAAACCTAATTTTGTTTCCAAGGAAGGGCTTGGCTGTGAAAGCCGTGGCCCCATTCCAGCACGAAAACACCTGGAATGGTTGCTTGGCGGAGAAACGCTGTCGCGCCGTCGGCTCGTTCCAAAAGAGGTTCCAGGCAGAGTTCCAGTCGCCATCCGATGGAATCTCAAAGAATGAGTCCCCTCCGGCAAGTGTCCGTGCAACCCAGACATCGTAAAAGGTGGGATCCCTCCCGGCGTATGTCCAATCCATCGCACATGTCATGTCCGCGCCGAGAAAGTGACGCTGATGAACCAGCTCGAGTATATCATCCGGGCAGATGGCGACATCGTTGAGAAAGACGACGGTCGTGTTTGTATCGTCATTATACAAATGCGCATTGTTGGGGTCGAGCATAGGTTGTAGTGCTAGGTTTCGTAGTTCGGCGAGCTTATCGATGCGATGGCCCTCCTTCGGGTTCACGACGCTCGAGTTGAAGTAGTATCTTATGTGGAGGGCGTCCAGGTCCGAACGGAGTGCCTCGAGGACTTGGCCAGTTCCATCGTGCGAATTACCTTCGATTATAGACAAGGCACAATGTTCGGGTCCGAGAAAACGGATAGCTTCGACTATGCTCCCCAAGAGACGAGGCAGAAGTGGGAGACGCTCGCGTATGTCGAGGGCGAAGAAGTACTGGATTGTCGCGGTGTTGGTGTCGTCTTCGTCATTTGGGACTTTGAGATATTCGTAGCGGGAAGAGTTGAAGGAAGGGCATTCGAGGCGTGGGAATGTCTTGTCATTGGGATGGATTATCGCATGGACGTAAGCGGTACGATTCGACGGTGGGAGGCCATCTGGTTTGGAAAGACCGTGTTAACACTTGCATATGTACGACTGACAAGCAGGAACCAATCAACATCTTCAGAAAGCTTTAACTGTCATAGGCTGGGAAAGTATCTGCTTACCATTGCTAGTGGTCTTGTTAGAGGCTGGCGTGATGGCGGCTGTGGTCGGGGTCGCTGAAGGTGCTTGGCTGACTGAGACAGCGGTATGTGTCGGTAGGGCCTTGCCAGGAGTGCCTGAAACCCACAAGTGCGTCTGGTTGCTGTCGTGCTCGTGGCCGGTGCCGAGGCCCGGAAAGGATGATGGCGGTGTGTGCACGTTGGATAGCTGGTCATGGCCGAGATACCAGTAGAGACTGAGGATGATGGAGAGACAGAAGGCAGCCTGCCAAGCAAAGAGAACTGCCCGACTCATGGCCAAATGCAGTGCCCAACGCGTCTATTGGACTGTCGGCTTTCGCAGTGCTTACAAGTCTCGCGCTACTCTGACAGGCTTCTGCTTGCAATGACTTGCATTTGGATATCGCGCCGACGGAGAGCGGGCCACTCACAAGAGGAGGAGCGCTTGTCGCAGATGACGCTTCCCAGTGAAACTTGGAGACTGGTTCTAGATTAGCCGCCCTTGATTCAAGCCGAGAGTTGTTGGAACACCAAGTTGTTCAATTTGTAGCTCCCAACGAACGAAGGCACTTGTGTTGTGAAAGACGAATCGCCCAGGTCTTCACCCCGATGACGGGGAACCGTAAAGAAAAACATTTCCAGTTTTGAAAGATCATGATTATCGTCGCCCATGATTAACATTGAGTATTTCCGAAGCAGGATGACGATGCAACAGACAAACAACAGCCGAAATCGAAACGAGCAAACATGGCAGGGAGAAGAAACGCGAGGATACATCGCAGCGTTGCCGTCAGCGGATAACAGAGGCGCGGCAGCTGGTTGGCTTCAGTGATTAACCGCCCTTGGCAGTGCCAGCCATCCGGTAGCGACCGCCAGGGGCATTGGCCCAATCGGGTCCCCTGTATCAAGGGTCTGCAGGTGCTACCTTACTGCCGTGGCGAACGTTCCGGGGCATGAAGACACTAACAATTTCCGCTCAGGGCGTGCTTGCACCAGCGGACAAGCCTCGGCGGATGTCACCGTCCCTTCAAATTCTCCCAAAACATCGACGGCAGGGCATGGCGGATGGAGACTGAATCGGGTAGCCAAAGCCCTGATCTTGGAGATCATGTTCCTTCCAAAGTTACCTCCATGTTACAACGGCGGCAATGAGATAAGACGCAGCAAACATCCAAGAATGGAGCGACAAAGTTGATGAAACAGCGTCATGATTTCCGGCCACATAGCACGCCCAAGGGTCTTAGGAGGCCATGACCGGTATCACTTCGTGATATGGTCTTTGGCAGGCTGGCAACCGCTGTGTTGACAGTCATGCTCCTTGCTCCGAGAGCTGCGGTTTTACCGATGGCTCGTCATTGCCGACTGTTACATGGTATGTCACTCTTACAGAGACGAAATCACCTCTCTACGTGGTGGGAAGGAGACAAGGAAGGGGGGGGGACCTGTCTCGTCATGTTTTCTTCAATCGACAAAGATGCTCCAAAGCTCAAAATTGCCAGAGGCGTTGAACGCGTTGCGAAATAAACCCGTTTTTGTTTACCTTGCTGGATGCAGAAATAGTTACTGTTCGCACCGCACTTCTATAACACATGCACAATTCCGGTCTATTGTGGAAGATTTCTTAATTCTTCTCCGAGCATTTAGTATAATGCAAATACGCTTTTGATGGCAACTTTTTTTTAGGTTATTGCCAGAAACAACGAGTGTCTCGCCGCGCTTCAAACGAAATTCCAAAGAAAAGGCACCGAAAGGGAGTTCTGCGAAAGTTAGGACGTAGGGAAGATCTTATGTCAAGATTCTGGAAGAATTCAATAATCATCACTAAAAGCGCCAGTGGTTTAGTGGTAAAATCCATCGTTGCCATCGATGGGCCCCGCGTTCGATTCGCGGCTGGCGCATTTCTTTTTCTCCTTTTTCTTTGTCTCATCCTCTTAAGATCGCAGGGGGCGCACAGACCACTCTCCTTTTTTGATTTCTCTTTCGTCCATTGTTTACTTTACAACCTAGCGGACACTCGATTAGTACACGACCTTAGGCATAGATAGTTGACTTGCCGATGCCTATTATGCCGTCTTTGCGCATTCACTGTCCCATTTTCATCATTTCTGACCGTCATCTAAGGCGTCATGTGATGAAAATTTGTAGTGTCTCGCGCGTGTTTGGGGGTTATGCGATAGAGTATTTCAGCTTTCGATCCATGTCTTGTGTCGAGAAACTACCACAACCATTGAAAGTAGCTAGGTTCCTTTCCTTGCTTCATGCGCGATTGTGAATAAGTATAACCGCTTTCTCTAATCATTTCCAGCTTTCCATAGCTCAGTCAAGCTTCTCGACGTCGCATCATTGCTTGCAGTCTCCCTTGCCACAATACTCACCAATACCGGTCAGAGCAATCGTCACTCCGATTATCGGAGATCGATGACCGTAACCTGATCCTTTGCCTGCTGCCTACCTGCTATCTCCACTCACTGCTCCTCTTATGACATGTCCGTCCCAACTTTGATACATCGTGCAGCCTTACGTTAGTCACGTTCAGCCCTAAAATCAGGTACCCGTTGGGATTCTCGTTCAACAGCTGTCAAACACCTCCTTGGCGCGCCGTGAACCTGTGTTTCATCCGTCCCAAAAATGGATCTTCTCTCTAGCATTGTCTTTTCATTCGCTCTCCAGTTGAAAGTTATGAGGATAATACACACCGTGCGCGAGGTCGACGAAATAGCTGTGCCGGAAAAACCTAACTACCGTTCTTGTTCTCCATTACTGTGTGACCCGTCCGAGTTACTACAGCAAATACGTTCTCTTGATGGACTGGAAATTCGACCAAAAACTTATCTCAAAGCAAGGTTAAACCATCTCAGAACTTAGCCAACCATCAACTATTGGCATCGTCACTTGACCTTCTGTGACCACAAGAAGTTGCCGCGATGTACCAGTACAATAACCCCATCCCCAACCACGTGTTGTGGCCGGGATGGGTTGATCCGCACGCAACCCTCATGGCTGAGTCCACGGGCATGCAGTTGTGTCCTTACCAAGCCAGCGAAGAAGATCTTGACAAGAAGGGAAAGGGTAAGAACCCCCTACTCATCTCTCTCCCTCTGTCGCTGAACGCAGTAACCAAAAAAAAAAATAACAATGAAGACTAACAACCCTCATTAGAATCACCCCCGGACTCCATCGCCTTCATCGCCTCCAACGACATCGGCGTCCCGCGGCGCATCGGCCTCGCCCTCGCCGCCGCCGCCGCCGACCCCTACGCCTGTCTCACCAGCCCCCTCATTCGTCCTGCCTACCCTCGCCTAGCCCCCCTCGACCTGCCCGACTTCTTACTTCGCGACCACCACCACCACCTGCGTCTCCCCGCATCCGAGACCACCGAGTCCTGGGACATGGTCGTCATCGGCCCCATCTCCTCCGGCTTCTGCTACGCCATGGGCTGGCTCGAGCGCATCGAGGGTCCCGACGCCATCAGGGCTTGGTTCCGCAAGCGCATGGGCCATCGGTACTTCAACTGGAGCGCATGGCAGGAGGCTCCCATCTTGGACGGCAGGGCGACGTATGAGATTGAGGCAAGTGTCCCTGGGATGCGGTACATTGTCTTGTTGTGCGGAAATCGCGAGACGGCGTTGGCGGCCGAGAGAATGTTTCGGTATACGGATTTGACGGTCGGAGTGAAGGACCCAAAGTGTCCGTGGGGCGGAATGCCGGATCAGAGGGGCAAGAAGAGGTTGGTGACGAGCTTCCAGGTGGAGTGGGAGGGATATGAGGATTGGTGGGAGCCGCGCAGGTGGGATGAGAACGGGGACCCGATCCCGCCGGACGGTGAGAAGGAGAGTGACTTGAGAGATGCGGTGTATCCGAGAATCAAGAGAACGGAGCCGGAGGAGAGGGTGTTTTGTTGGCCGATGAGGTTGGGGAAGCCGTATGGTGCTTATTGGCAGTCCATTTGAGACATTTGGTGGGTTGGGTGCTTTGCTGTTTGTTGGGGGAGTGGCAAGCTCCTGCAGCTCGCTTGGCTACATGTTGAGTGAGACGTCTGGGCCGCACTACTTGAGTGGGTTGCTTGGAGGAGCATTACATGGAGAAGCATAAGCTAATGCATGATTGCATGACGGGAGGTTATAGCGTGGCGTCTTGGAGCTTTTGCTTTACAGGATATGTTGGGATTAGACTCTTGCATCACAGGAACAGATTGGTTGGACGGAATCAAAGATCATGATAAGTCAGGTTGTGGGCATGCAATGTGGAGAGAGGATGGCATCTTGCATCATTCGCTCTTTCCGTCGGTTATTTGGCCAGTTAATGCTCAATTTCAGGGCTTCTTCAGGACTTGAAAAGGCAGTTACGTTGTAGGCTTGGAGGCTTTGGGTGGAAACCGCGGGTGAGCGCAAGGAACCACCACAAAGACGCAGGTCCTGACAAAAGTGGACGAAACGAACGGAACCTTAGAGGTATCTTAGATCAGCAGTGTCATGAGATCTCAGTGATCCTCCACGAATGCCACTTCTTCGTCCCCGTTTGCTCTTGCCATTCATGTCGTTTCTTTGCTTCTAACCCCACTGGGGGGCCTGTGCAGAGATACGAGAAGCCGTTGCAGTGACTGCGGTGTCAGGTGTGTATTTTGGCCAGTGACTGAATACATATTCTGGGTACTTGAAGCCCTAGCTGTGTGGTCACCGGCTTTTGAAGTCACGATGCACTTGTTTCACTAACCCTCCATCACCTTACTCACCAAGGTCTGAATAAAACCAGCCTGACGTACAGCATGGACATGGTGAAATGCAAGAAGGAAGCTGACTGGACCGGCAGGTTATGGGATACTGCAAACTCATGCTGACCTTGTTCCGCAGCTGAATGATAGATTGGTGCAAGTTAGTTCGTATGTCCCCAATATTCCACCACTGTGTCCCTCTGACTGTGGCCTTTTGTTGACAGAACCAGTCAAAACAGATTGGGCGTTCATGATGAGTAAGTTTCTCTTTCCATTCCAGGCTCTACCTACCTAAATAACTGGTATCCCCGAGACAAAAGCCGGCAATTTGTAACGTGCTATTTGGACCTTTAACAAAAAGAACAAAAAGAGACATACAACACCTGGGATTCGCTGGTCGTCACCGACCCAACTACTAGTCAGGCCCTCACTGGCTTATCTATGGGAGAGCGGACGGGATCCCGAGTTTTCCAGTGGGTATGGTCGTATGTGATATGGAGGGCGCTAAGTTGGGTTCATATTGGAGGTCTGAAGGGTGTAGAGAGTGACAACAAGGAGATGCTCTGTAAGCGACATTTGTGGAGACCCATAAAAGCAGCCCAGAGTTCCTTAGCAAGCACTGTCAATGATGGGTTAAAATCAAACACCATTCCTCGGCTGCACTCATAACATACTGACTACATTCACATAGAGTCATTTTCTTGGGTAAGCTTTGGGAACGATGCATCTACTACCCCTTTCACCTTGCTCAATGGTATGTCGATCTACCTGAACGGTATAAACATGATTGTCAGTAGTACTAAACTTACCTAGCGATGAGTCTTCAGTTACTCACCTACTGATTTACATCAATACTGCCATTTAATGGCTCACGGAGGCAAACATCTTAGGAGACTTGCTATAAAAGTAGGAGCTGCCTCCCCTGGGCCCACCGATATCAGAATGAGAATCTACTTAAAGGGCGCCAACACCCCCACAACAGCTTCATTCACCAGAACGCTCAGTTCCTAGTCCGTATTGACGAGAGAGTGAGGAGATGAACAACCCACCGCATGGCTCACACGACCCGTTCTTGGTCTATGCACCACCCTTCAAGTATGTACGCGCACAGCCTCTGGATTATTTGCAGACAATATCGAAACTGAATGCTGCTTACTTGTATGACTCTCACTGATATATAGTTCCTAGTTCCACTTTAGTGTTGCAGCTTTTTTTTGAGTTAGAGCTATCTATACCCGAAATACTAGCAGACTCATCCAGGTCTGAGCCTGGTGACCCGATTCAAATCCATTAGGTTCCTTTTCTTTCTTTGCAACCAAGAAACTTGTTCCTTCAGGAGATAATTCTATTGTGATGAAGACCACAAATTTGCCTACGTAACAGTCAAAGAGACCTACAGCTTCTGATCTGTGGATGATGCGATGTTCAAATTTGGGCAGACGGGGTGGTCAACATGCAGTCCAAAGGTGGTGCATGTAGTCAAAAACGCTGTGCATGGGGCAAAATGGACAGTGCGGCCAGTCCAGCTCCTATTCTCCCTCTCCAGCCAACAACGACTGACGGCTTCTGAAACAAATCTGAGAGTGGAAAGATCAGATGATAAACTATTTACATCCTGTTTCAAAGTTTGGTGATAAACTCTTCACCCAGTATTCTAGTTCTATAGTACCAAATATGTGCATATCTTCGTATTGTTGAGTCAGTTTCATCGTCTGCATCATGATGACCTATCTCTTGTCGTTTCACCCTCGGCTCTGTGTTTTATCTATTGGGATCTCTATTGTTCCCCGACTTCAGAGTCCTATTCATAAGTTAACGAGCAGTACGCTGAATGCGTGCTTGTGTCTTCGATCATGTGGACTCGGTTATTGTACAACTTCACAATAGGGTCATCGGCTTATCGAGATTGGAAGTTTAGAGGTAGATATAAATACTTATCCTTCTCTCTTTTCTCTCTTTCTCTTCGATCTTTCTTTCCTTAGCCGAAGTTGAGCTCAGATACTTTTTTTTTTCTTTTTCTTCGATCGTCAAAGACAGTTCCCAGTTTCAAAAAATTCACCAATCCAATCTCTACACCTTTTGATTTTGACAGCACTTTCTCCAAACTTGACTGAACCTCTCGAGTTTCGTTCACAACTTCCAACACCAAAGACAAAAGAATCAACCCATCCATCCCAAACCCCACCTCTATATATCACCCCACCCCAAACTTCTCTCCCAATATTATCCAAGATGGATAACACCAACCTCCCCTCCCAGCCTCCCAACTCTCCCGCCGAGTCTCGCGGCTCGATTTCATCTGAGGATGCACCAAGCGGTGCCCTCGTTTTCCTCGTGGGCCCCGCCCAAGAAGAGATCCCCGTGGACGTGACGGGTCTCCGCGAGGCCTCGTCCGTCTTTGCGGAACTCCTGGCGCCCCACGCCTCGGAAATGCAAGGCATCTCCTACCCCGGTGGTTCTGGCTCCTTTGCTTCCCCTCTTCCCCGGGAGATTGCTCTCCCTGATGACGACGCTTTCGCCATGAAAGTAATCATTTACGCGCTCGCTTTCCCCGGCCGGTTCATCCGCCCGGCGACCCCTGTCGACCCTGCGCCTGCCCCGAGTGTGAGGGAGTTCCTCCACCTCGCGGTGGCTATCAAGAAGTATGAGTTGCGGGACAACTGGTTTGTGCCGTGGCCTCGCTGGTTCGAGGCAGCTATTGACAAGGTCAGGGCGAACGGAACGGCCCAGGAAATGGTCTGGTTGGTCGCTGCTGCTTGGCAGCTGGGACAGAGAAGACGGTTTGCGGAGCTTGGCTTGGACCTGATGGTCAAGCAGGAGGGCAGGGCTGGAAGCTACTTTCTGTTCTGCGAGAGGGATTGGGTCGTGCAGAGGGCGCTACCTCTGAAGTTTTGGTGTAAGTCACATAGCTCTGTGTCATGCATGCTGGGTTCGATGAAAGCTAACTCTTATGGATCTGTTTCTGTAGGCCTTATCGGAGAGCGCGCGGCTCGTTTGCATAAGCGGGTCGTTGACCTCGTTCGCTCGAGGGCCCAAGATGACGGTTGCGGCTGTGGGGGAAGGGCGGAGGTCAACAGCTCGTGGGCAAACGTCTATGACGAGTACGGCTGGGGCGCTGCTGTTCCGCTGAGCGAGTTGCTTGGAGCGGCTGAGCCGCTGGCTGAGCAGGAGGCGGCTAGTGTGGTGGAGGAGTGTGATTGCATGGGTGACAGAGACTTGGAACCGGCGGCTGTCAAGGAGGAGCTAGAGAAGTTTAAGAGGGAGGCAAAGATCTGTGTTGAGTGCGTGCTGATGGACGAGGGCTCTCATTCGGTTGAGAACTCTGTTTACCATTGAATTCAGGTTCTATGATGTGGTGCAGTAGGTAATGAACAAAGGAAAGGGGGCTGAGCGAGCTTGGGTGGTTTTTACCTTGCTTCCACTTGTGATTTGCTTTGCGTCGACATGTTTACATCCAAATCCGTGATATTGTCATCTTTCAGGCGCGTAGTGCCACAGACCGTGACATTTGCCAACGCATTGGCAGAGACACATAAAAGAAAAAAAAAAAAGAAAAAAAAGACAGTGACTTGTTTTGGGTACCTCTGGACGTCACTGCCCTAAGTACCTACTACTAGGGCTGTCACACTCCCTAAAAATGGTTGTGGGCTGGACCCACATGTTGATCAGAGAAGTTGACGGAGAAGGAGTGTGGTTCTGGTTATGCCTTCCAGTTTGGAAGAGGGAAATCCCTAGAAATCTGGGCAGACTGCGAAGGTGGATGTTGCTTGCCATAGGAAACCTGTCACGTACCTTGCAAATTTGGCGTCTTTCAATCATCGTCTATCACAACTTGACCCTTTCATCACAATGTCAGTAGCCCTAATTCCACACCTCAAATTGGTTTACTTTCTGACAGTACTCATTCCCACTTCATCCTCAGTGAATTGCTTCCCAATTGCCTTCAAAGTGACATCCTTTGTAACCAGCTTCTAAAGACTGACTGTATCTGAGAACTCTTCTTGCCAATAACTTTGTCTGCAATTCTTGAGCTTCTCTTCGTTTGCTGTTCTCTTTGAAATGCTCGTCTTCTCAAGCTGCTACCATCCGATACTGCCTCCAGTTTCTAGTTTCCTATTCACATGATAACATCAGCCATATAAAACATCACCATCTCCCTCACCCAGCCACTAACACAACTTCTCTCTTCACCACACAACGATGGAAAATCCAAACCCCCCACACCGTGCCATAATGCCCTCACCCACTTCAGTCTCCAACGCTCTAACCAATACCGGTGATGTTCCACTCATCAACCTCTCTCCCATCGGAAACGTAATTATCACCATCAATTTCAGCAACGAAGACGACCCGTTCTCTCCATCTGATTCGGACCCGCCCCATCCCCAACCTCTCATCCGCCTACTCGTCAACGACACCATCATCCGTTCCGCCT
The DNA here is from genome assembly GCA_037102815.1 of Neurospora intermedia. Lineage (NCBI taxonomy): Eukaryota > Fungi > Ascomycota > Sordariomycetes > Sordariales > Sordariaceae > Neurospora > Neurospora intermedia. The sequence continues at coordinate 806,687 of BTPP01000011.1, read as the reverse complement.
CTCAGAAGTTCTCAGCCATGCTATTTCCACCTGCACCTGAGCGTCAGCAGCAAAGCCGACTACTAAGCCACCCATCAGACGTATGGCCCCAGCCTCCAATCCCGCCGCAGGAAGTCGTCCTCCCTATCCCGGAAGACAACATGGACCCCGACGCTTTGAGAACAATCCTTTGCGTCTTGCACCTCCGCAATGACCTACTCAATGAAATTCCCAAGCCCAGAGAATTACTGCATATAGCGCTCCTTGCGCATAAATACGACCTTTGTAGAGCATCAAAGTTAGCAAGCGAGGCATGGCTCGAGAAAAGCCTAGGTGATTGTGCGGCTATGGGTCCTCAGGTTGTTGATCTCGGTATTGACCCCAATTATAATCCCGTCTTTAGGCACAGAATGGCATTCAAAGAAATTATGGACTTGGTGGCTGCCGCGTGGCTGTTCCGAAACAGATCAGCTTTTGCAAAGTTGATTGTAGAACTGGCGATGAGACACCAGGAAAGCTTTACTAGGTTTTTGGAAGATGGAGTCCTGGAACAGGCGATGCCCAAGAAACTTTGGAGTACGTACTTACCTAGCGTTCTCTAAGTGGGAATGTGGACTTGGCAGTGCTAACCCACTTGAACCGTTCAGTCCTTCTCATCGAACGCACCGCGCGCCTCCGTTCTAATCTTCTCGAACTCATTTACATCCTCGGACAGGAAAATGATGAAGCTGATAGCAAACCCACCCCTGTATGCCGTCATCCTTGGCACTCTATTGATGATTACCAACAGCTTTACAAACGGTTCGGGTCTGGCAGGGTCAGACCCTCCGGGAACGGGTACCCGCCCATAGATCTTGTGTTAGGGATAGAGACAGTCAACAAGCACGAGAGAATGTGTCCTGGCTGTATATGCGGAAATCGGGAACTGGATCCTCAAGCTGTCCAAGAGAAGTTGGAGAGAATCAAAGAGGGGGTCAGAATCTGTGTGGAATGTGTAGAGAAACCGGTCGAGATGGTGTGCAGTCATCTGGACTGAATGTCAACGTCTGCAAAGTATCTTGTACCAGGATTAGGGAAAAGAGATTGCCACTTATCCAGTTCGTAGTTCATAGCTCAACTTACCGAATCCAGATTCCATAGACAGCTAATAGGGAATGGGGTGCTCTAGCAAACGACGGCAAGACGCCGAAACCCAGGTGATAAATAAGTGAAAAGCTCTTCTACCATTGTATCGCTATCTATCCCACCAAAGACATCCCTTGGGAGAGTTCAGATGTCAACGAATGATGGCAAGACCAAGGATTGACGATCTGAATCTCCCAAATACCCTACACATCTTCCCTCAATCTCCATCCGCTACCTCCATCTCTCCTCAACAAAGAAAACAAGAAAATCCGTTGCGTTTGCCGATCTTTGGGCTTTTATCCCTTCATGTGTACAGGTAATATTGACTCTGTAGTCTGCGTCCAGTGCTTTTCCTCCTTCGTCTTATCCCTCGATCTGTATCATCGCAATCCAGACACCTGTCCAGGGCCCAAACATACATGTCGAACTACTCGTCAATCAAATCTAAAAGGGGAGACGAAGCCGGGGGTAACCTGGACGCAGCCTACAGAGCCGGGAAGGGATAAAAGCCCTTAGCGGGTCGGCCAAACGCAACGGTCACCCCAGCACACCATGCCTAGCGCCGGTTCTCTGCTGAAAGTTCATGTAAACCTGAAGCTCGTTGAAGAGCCACGCCTACCTGGCAGGAGAGGAGGAGTCTCAGTGGATGTGGAAGGAATAACCCCGACACCAACGTCAGTTGTTATCTGATATTGCTGCCACAACCATTGAGACTTCTCCGCTTCTGCGAGAAGCGTGGAAATGGACAATCCAGCCCGATCCCGGATGTGCCCCAGTTCAACGCGCGTCCAGCAACTTCCAGCAAACCCCCTAGACATGTTACCTAGCCTGTTGGCGTTTTCGCCGTGAATTGTTCAATTCAGTATGGTTGTCGCGAATGTGGCGTTTCAAGTTGTCGTCACGAGTGTAAGTCCTCGAACAAGTTGGACATTGATACTTTTCACTCGCGTCCAGGTTTCCACGACGGTGTGTTTTGCGGTGCCGTTTTAGCTGTGCTGGAGCAGCGAATGCAAAGTGACATCCGGGCTCATCGCACACGTGGGGTTTCTTGTGTGACTTCTGGTGGCGCCTGTCATGGTAAAACAATGTCAGAGACTGTCCCAGTAAATGAAGGATGACGGAGCACAAAGGGGAACTAACTTGAGCTCTTTCTGACTGGGTTTTGTAACCTTGCAGTTGGGATAATTGCACCTGAACTGATCACTGTTCCAGCTGATTGGGCTTGTCGACGAGTTGCTTCCGGTACTTGTTTGCCATGCCATGTCCGGAGTGTGTGCCGTGATTGTGCTGCTGGTGGTTTGCAATTCATAGGGGCTCATACAGGAACAGATCTTTTGCCCAAACTGAAGGTTCGCAGCCAGTTGCTCCCCATTCGTGGGGAGAGTGGAACTGGAGGTGTACTGAAGATTCCAGTATTGCATCGGTATGTCCAGAACCGGCGATAAAGGCCAGTCCAGCTGCATCAGTGGAGAACCTTGAATCATCGGCCTTGGGACAGGACCCGAATCCCACGCGGAAACATCGGCGCCGTTCCCAGGCAGTGTGCGTATCTGCTGAAGTGGTGGACAAAAGTCGAGATGCTGCGATGCAAGGCCATTGGGGTCCTGGCTTGTGTTGTAAATAGCATCGCATATGTCTACATCTCGAGTATTCGCCGAAAGGATCGGAAATTGCCCGTCAAGGTTCAACCCTGAGCCTTCAAAGGGTAGGTCTGGTGGTACCCAATCGAAACCGAGACGCTCAAGACTGTTGCCGTATTCATGGTTGTCGTAGTTGTTGCTGTCGCAGTTGTTGCTGTCGTAGTTATTAGTGTTGTCGTCAACCTGGGAATTCCCCTGACCCAACTCCCACCATAATGACCCATCTTCTTCACTCCCGCTTCCCCCCAGCTGACCAAAGAAACGATTATTTGCCAAATCAACACTAAACAACAAGGTGTCGCCAGAGCTCAAGGGCCCTGTAAACAAGAGCTCGTACCCACACCTTATTCCCGAGTGTTGATTTGGCAAATAATTGTTAGCTTGATCACTGCAACATTGCCAAATGCTTGGGTGCCGGGTGGGGGGTCAAAGCGCCCCCACCGGTGCGCTTTTTACTGATTGGGATGGTGATCCTGTGCGGTTGGGGTTTTGGTCAGTCTTGTTAGTTTCGTTGTTTCATCCGATCAAAGGATGGGCAGATTTGCGGATGGGGTGCCTACCTACTGAAGGGGGAGGAGGGATTGGTGCTCCCCGAGCAACTGGTGAAAGGACGGGCGGCGGTCTCCCCAAAGTGAATCTTGTCGTCAAAGAAGCAACATCAACCCAGCGAGGCCTCCTACCCTTCATATATCTTTTCGATCGATCGCTCTCAGACCTGCCAGTCCTGGGCCGACCTTGTTTGGCATCCCCACCTCTTGGCGTGGAGGCCTGCTACTGAGGCATGCTCGTCGACGGCATGATGCATGCATGATGCAGCATTCGGGTGGTATCCGGGGCCTGCCTCAACACCTGTTTGCTATCATTGGACGCAGTGGCATCGATGGGAGACGGTAGAGGTTGGGTGGATACCCAGGCGCAACCGATTGTGGTGATGAAAGGTCTCTGACCGTGACGTGTTCGGTTGGTTCGGCGTCGTCGGATTGGTCAAGACGGACGTGTTGGTATTGAGGTACATTGATACTACTATCTACTCTAATGCGTGGCCGTGCGCCTCCGGAAAGAGCGCCACAGCGGCCTTGAGACCATCCATTGCCGCGCCCCTTCCGCCGCCGCATCAAAGACTTCTGCATGTTCTAACTGAATTGACCGCCTCCTGCTGACTTGTCTAGGTGACCTGGGCTTCTCTCTCCTTTCTTTTTCATTCGAAAGACACCTTCTCCCGCGACTTACCATCCTCGACAATCACCCGTAACCATCAATCTCGGGGAAGGCTCTCGATTGGAGCACTAATTGGCCTCAAACTGGTCTTCGTTTGTGTTTACTGACAATGACCAGAGTTTATTACGCCACGAATGCCTCTTTTCGGTCCCTCCCCGTCTATTCCTATGCCTCCACCCGTCTCTTTCGAGCTCCCATAAGACTGGAAGATATAAGAAGGCAACCCCTTACGGCACCTGCCCGCTCAAAGCCTCCCGAACGCTACCTATGTTCGCCTCTATGGGCAAGTCTTGAATGACATGGTGGTCTGCAGCAACTCGTCGTGACCGGGATCGCTTTCCTGGCTGGGGCTGGTATACTTTGATTATCACTTCGACATCATCGGCAACTATCTTGCTAGGTAGGTTCAGCTGCAACACTCACTTCCATGTCATCGATGCAAGTCATTCGATTCATTGAGACTGACTGAACGAACGAATCGACGGTGAGCGACTCACTGGCCACCGCACGACATTTGGACATACGACTCGGAGGAAGCAGTTCATACTCGTCTATCTCATCTCGTACTACAACATCATCAAGACCACGGACTATCCATCGGACCCATCAATGGTCAAAATTATCATGATCGTCATGAGGAATTTGTCACCAGATCTCTGTCACATCGTGCCCGCTGCCACCCATTTTGATCCTCCTCTAAGAGCTGCACCCACCAAGACGCACACTCCCCGCATAGATCTCATAACTATCCGCATTCGCCGCTGCCTGCGCAGCCGAGAGCTGCTTCGCAGCCGCCTGGCCGTACCCATAGTCGTCCGTGCCGAACAGGTGCGTCATCTCGTGCAGGATGCTACCCGCCCTGTCATAGTCGTCGTCGGCGCAGGTGCTGGCGAACTCGGGGAAGCCCCAGAAGCCGTTGTTGGGGCAGGGCACGATGGTGTTGGCGCTGGGGATCGTGTACAGCAGGGCGCTGCCGTCGGAGCAGTCGCCGTAGGTGTCGGCGCAGGAGATGGCGGGCGAGGTGCTCTGGACGTTCTTGACGTCGTTGTAGATGGAGCGCACCTTGGACTCCACGGAGGTGGACTTGAACCAGGTGGTGAAGTAGTCCGCCGCCGAGCCGGCCGCCGTGTAGGCCGCGCCAGCCATGGAGATGGCGTGAGAGACACTGGTCCTGAGGGCGTTGGTCTGCGAGGCGGAGCAGGAGTGGTAGGTAACGGAGCGCCTGGCGATGCGGGAGGCGGGAGCTCCTGCTAGGCGGTTGGAAATATGGTCACTTTTGGGAAGTGGGAAATATGTTAGCCGGGGACGGGCCTTCATGAGTGACTGACAGGCGGGTGGGTGGGCGGGCTTACTCGGCGGCTTTGCTCTGGTCGGGCGTGATGGTGTACGAGTCCGAGCTGGCCTCGCAGAAAAGGACGTCCTTGAGCGAGTCGGGCGCGGTCGTTCCCGTGACGTATTTGAAACCCTGGAGGGCCGAGATGTTGGCGCTCTTGACGCCCGAGAGCCTGTAGGTCTTGGCGGCGTTGACGGAGGCCGTGACGGACTCGCCGGGCTGGAGGGTCTGGAACATGTCGGGAGAGACGCCGCTACGCTTGTAGTTGACGTAGGAGCCCTCGAAGGGAAGTGCCTTGCCGGCTGTTGGACATGTCAGCCATGATGCGTTGGTGGGACAATGCCAAGGGGAAGGGGGAACGGGGGCTTTGCTTACAGGCATCGGTCACGACGAGATCCTTGGTAGCGTGTTCACTGAGCACCGTGTTTCCCTTGAAGACGGTGATGGGCTCGGCTCCGGTGTTGGTGACGGAGACTTGGGCGACGTGATTGTCTGCGCCGACAATCTGGACAGAGAGTGGGCAAGCAGCCATGGCTGCGCCGGCCAGAGTGGCAACGGTGAGGACGTTGGAGATCATGGTGATGTGTGTCGAGACTGAGATTGATTCAAAGATGTCTGGATAGCCTGTCTAGGGGAAGAGGTCATAGGGGGGGAATACATGAGTATAAGTAGGTATCCTATAGGGCACGACAAACTCGACCATCCCTCCTTGGTTCGTACCCCGATATCGATCTCTCCCAGCCCGGCCAAACATACCCCATTGTAGGGGCCTCGACCGATTGCTACCACAACCTCCACGAGCATCCCCAAGTATCCTAGCCCGAGGGTCACAAAGCGCTTGGACGAAGAGGAAGCCGTTGCTGAAGGTCGCTAAGAGGAAAGTGTGATGCTATTCACAGTCCAGGGGTAGCATCAGATCAACCTTCTCAATTAGGACTAGCCGGTACGTCCTGCTTATCGATAGGTAATCTGTTCGGTCGAAAGACACCTTACTCTCTTGGCAAATCTACAAGATGATCACTATGCGACGCTGCTAAAAGATCATGCCAGGGTATCTAGAGGTAGCCATGGAGCCATTTGTGGAGGTGCCAGTGGTGGAAATGGGAAATGCTAAAAGTGCCATGCTACCTATTCACACTCAGTCAGGGGTAGCATCATTCAACCTTCTCAATTAGGACTAGCTTGGCACGTTCCTGCAAATCAACCGAGCGAGGGCGGCGCCGAAGGATGCCGAATATGTACCCCGTTTGACGATGATCGTATGTAAGATCCTCCTCATCCGATATGATCTACTAGACGATTTAAGGAAGTTGAAAACACCAAGGCCGAGATCGTACGTACGTACACTACAAGGGCATAGTTTACGGACACACGGATTTTGAAGAACATCAGCGAGGGTACCTACCGTTTATCCGGTTGCGGGGAAGCACAAGAGTGAACTGGCCGGTATCGGTGCGTAGGTTATGGGTACCTCTAGTGAGGGAAACGGTTATGTACAAGGCGTCTCTACTAGGGGATTAAGACGAGAGGATAACATGGTAATGATGCTTGGCAATGAGTTTCCATGGTGGTGTCTTCTTTGATGAGCCTCGTCCTGCGGGTGTGTTGATGCTGGATTAGTCGCATAGAATTCTGTCTGAATCTGGCGGCTGTACTTGTCGTCCAGATTTGACGGGTGGGTCCACTTGGTGCCATCGAACTTGGGGGGAGCGTTGAGCTTGATGGTGCTCTTTATGGTGGATTGGAGTCAGCCGGCTGGGCGGCCTCGACTCGGTTGCCGTCGTCATCCACAATGCCGGGTCTCTGCCGGGAGTCCAGCTCCAGCGGGCCCTCCAGCAAGATTACCAGTCGGGATTCCGGACATGATAACGGTGAGAGAGTCAAGGAAAAGTACTGGTTGATTGTGTCAGTTGGTTTCTTGCTGAAGAGCCCAGTAGACAGAAGGCCTGGGAAGGCCTTCTTTACATAGTGATCCTTCAGTGTGCCCGGCGCAGCCCTGATTGGTCTACCTCACTGCTTACCTAAGTGATCCTTTATTGGGTCGTAACATCATGGGGCTTGGTTTTGATACCTAATACACCTTGGAACGCACGTTTTGCTCTCTTCTTTCTCATCTAAGAACGCATCTTGTTGGACTAGGAAGCGATGGATATCGAGATGTGTGTGTTGATTGGAGAACTATCTGTGCGAGGGAGTTTGAAATCCCTGCTAAATGCTGGTGGTTTGGATGTGGAAGGTGGTGTGGGTCATCTGGGCACAGACCACACTTCCTACACATCCGTCTTGCAAGCGTGTACTCTGACAGTCAATTCTTTCTGGCCCTCCCACGCACCGAACTCATAATGCGTCACACCTCCTCGTCCATGCTAGGGAACACCGACAACGACATCGCCCAAGACGATCTGCTCCTGCACATCTGGACCGTATCGGGGTATCCAGCCTGCGATGCCGACCACCAGAACATGTTTGATGTTGGGAAACGAGCGGCGCATGTTGGCAAGAGCCGTGTCGGCTGGTTCGATACCCATGCGCGGACACACAACCATCACGACGAAGTGCGAGCCTATACGTCCTACGTAATAGATGTTGAACCATGCGGATGGGAGTGATCACGATGAACGACATTGTGGTAGTGAAAGCCATGGTTGATTGAAGAGAACGCAAGAAAGAAGATGAGGGAGGATGAAATCCGACTGATATACAGGGTACAAAGCCATGTGTGGATCGTATCCACTGATGCCAAGAGAATGCCAAGAGCTGGTGATGGCTTCAACAAGAGAGAACGTCGTCAGGTAGGAACTTCCATTGCTGTGGGGTCCTCTAGCATTCCCACCGCAGCGATGAGTTCCAAGGGCAAGGGGGCGACTCAGCCGACTGTGTAGGTACCAAGAGGTGTCATGTGAGGGATCCATGTAGGTAGGCAAATGTCGACATGGAACGTGATTATCCAAAACGAAGAACAACACTGTGTCGTGTTGCAGATACCCCAAGCACAAGAGAAGGGACTTCATTGGGGTGCAACGTCTACTCAAGGTATGAGAGCCAAGACAACAGCTGGAGAGGGGTAGGTTGAGGCTCAGCTCTGCAGAAGTCATCGTGTCAACCACTCACATCGATGCACATCTGCAAGCCATGAGCACGCCTCAAGTCATCAAACGAAGAGTGTGGCTTGCGCGATGCAGCTCAAGACTGGAAAGGCGGGGTTCCATGACACCTCAATCTCATCACTGGGGAAGCTGCGTTTCACTTCTATTCCTAGGCATCTACACTGGAGCACCTTCTCCATTGCTGCTTTCCAAGGCCCAAATCTATCGACCGTCCGGAATTTCCCCCCTCCATCAGTTGCCGATTACACTTCGTTCTTGCCAATAGCCCGCCAGGCAATTACCAACATGGGCGACGACTCGGACATCCTCGAAGTTTCCCCTGTGGGAGATATCATCTTGGTCGTCGGCCCTCCTGAGGAGGAGCAACTGCGTCTCAGGGTTTCGTCCACGATCCTTAGATCGGCCTCCAAAGTCTTCGAAGCCATGTTTTCGCCACCTTGGGTCGAAAGCTCCCGCACGCTTTCGCTCGAATCTCCCAAGGACGTTGAACTTCCTGAAGACGACCCCGAGGCAATGAAAGCAATCTGTTACGCCATCCACCACCGTCCTGACATGATACCCTTTGTTGATCTGAATGCAAAGCAAATTCTGCAGGCTGCCCGTACCATTGACAAATACGATCTGGGTACGGCAACGCAACTGCTTACCGACAAGTGGCTCCGTCCACAGCTGCAGGGGAAAAGCGTCGAGGACCTGCTGTATATGGCCGCAGCAGCCACGGTGGTGAAAAACTACGAGGCTTTTTCCAAGCTCACCTGGCTAGTCATGATCACCCACGAGGGCAGCTATCGCCGCTTCCAAAACGATGAACAACTTAGTGAGCTGTTGCCTCGAGTAACATTCGGTATGGGTTGTCGCACGGGCGGCTAGAGATCCACAACCTTGTTTCCACATATTTGCTGACACCTGGTGTAACTGAAGTACTACTCGCGGAGCGAACCTTGTTGATCCATGAGCAAATTCTCAAGGGCTTGCATGGAGCAGGACCATTGGAAACTCGCACTCCTTGCGAATGCGGCCAAACCGTTAAGAATGAAATAAAGTCGGTCATAGACGGCTTCGGTGTTGCCGGTAATACTATCTCGATCCTAAAAGCATTGAGGGGCATGGTTAAGGTTGCCAATGCGCAAGATGCTCTCGAAAAGATTACCTGCTCAGCTAACAGGTGGCACACATGCCGCCCACTTGAGTTTCCGGACTGGACCGAGAGCGAAACCAGTCTCTGCCTCCATTGCCTACAGGACGACCCGAACACGGAGAAGGCATGCGAGCATAAAAAGAAACTTTCCTATGAGGATCGCTATAGGGAAAAACGTGAGCTTAATACATTATATCTATATTGACATCAACAGTGGATGGGATGTTAGTTTCTCCTCAGATAAAGAGCACTTGGATGTAAACCGGAAGGATTCGTGGCCTTGGAGATGAAAGACCTATGCAAGGGAGAACCTGCGCGCATCCTATGATTTCCTACACGCATCCTAGAGATTTCGCAATTGTTCATCATTTTTTTTTTTCACGCGAACGACTGTATTATCGCCCAAAATTTCGTGTCCTGGTATCGGCAGCACCAGTCCCACGCATCTCCAAGATTTTCGCTTGATAGTAAAGCCTCTTCGATACCTGATTTTGTCATCGCTCAAGTGATTGAGATCTCACGTCCACATCCTTCGACAACCGGACATACCTATCTGAGTTCACTCGCTCGCTATTCAGCGGGCACAAAACGGTCCAGTCCAAGGAAAAGGAGTGTAGAACCAGAGGCTTGGCCATCATGTACCATAGAAGAACGCCTCCGGGTTCAAACAGCTAACGTGGAGTGTGTTAGGGAGGGAGGTGCAATTCTAAAATTGATACGTAGGTGTGACTGTTTGTTGTACGTGGGCAAGGACAAACATAATCAACAATGGAAATATGTTGCTGTCGAATGAAAGCGCATAACAATTTGACAACCAGAACACCCTAGCTCGTTGGTCTCCTTTGTTTCCCTGTCTCAAGTAGGTAGAGGTACCTACTCATATTCAAGTGACAAAGTGTTTCACGTATGGCAGCGTACGACAAGGCCTTGGTCAGGTTGTTGTGCAAGACCAAAACCAACGCGCTCAACCATTTATACAGCAGGAGAATGACCGGATAATCTGGCGCTAGAAGTGCCTTTCTGCGGACTTCAACTTCAATCTGGCTAACAAGAGCGATAAGAACAATGTGGATGTAATCGCACTTTACGATTAAAGAGAAAAAAAAAGTCTGTATTGTACTCAGGTTAGAAATTCCAGGTGATCAAGGACAATAATGTTGACGTTCAGAGATCCAGAAATCCTTCAAATGTCAGGTACGATGTGGTTGATAGTGGACACAGACGGCAGCGCAGGTGGCCCTGCCCTTGCTTGTGGTGTAGGTGCAGTCCAGGGGCATGCAATTACCTCTAGGCAGTGGTAACCTAGCATGCCGCTGTAAGTTTGGTGGCTCACGGTACCTAGCACGTGAAAATCCGCCTGGCTGCTGCTATGACCCCCTGGGGCCGCTGGTCGGACCTGCTGCGATTTGGAAAGAACAAACAAGCAAAATGGACTGTGACACCGACAACGAACATCGAGATTCCGAACGAAGTTCAGCTCAGAGGCGCCCAGGTTGCATAGCACAAGATAAACAACCAAAAGGAGAGGATTTCTAACGGCGCATACAGTTCGTTACAGAAAAGGCTGTTCCACAAACTGCTCGGCTCTGGTTGCCAGACCATCGTCGTCGAGCCACCTCACCTGACCTCGAAACACCCACCATGATCAAGCCTCGACTTTTCTCCCCGAATCACCGACGATTCCTTTTCGAGAAGCGGACACACGTCCGCGTCCTGAAACGTCAAAGGATTTGCCCCTCTTGGTCAAGGTCACATTGGCAGTGGAGGCTTAGCCAAAGCCTACACTAAAGGCTAAACTCCCGTCCCGTTCCTCGTGCTCGGATCTCGCCTGCTGCATCCGCCTTCTTCGTCCTCGGTCCCTTCCCCGCAAAGAAGTGCTCAACACCTCCGCTCCATTTTCCGAGCTAGCTGAGTGCTACCGAACACAAGTTGGCCACAAATCAAAGATCCCCGGATCTGGGGAAATTGGGCCGCCGACGCGTGGTCACGCAGCTCCCAATTTATCCAATGCCGGTTCAAATGACCAATGGAACCCAAGCATCCTGAGATTGACAGGATCCCAAGCAATGCGAACATGCATAAACTCTGGACAGGGCTAGCTCAACCGAGAACAAGACACCTGATCAAGCGAGCGAAACATTCCAGAAACCAGGATTCAACAGAGCTTCTTCGAACAAATGCTGCCCCCTGAGACTCTGCGCCCCCCATTTCACCCGGTTGACCGTCCAAGGCACTCTACAAGAAAGGCACAAAGGACCTTGAAGCGTTACTATTTTCATGCAATAGCCACCCTCCCAATACGTCCAAGCCTTGGTCTCGGGGTGACAGTAGCTGGATCTTGTTAGTCATGCTGGCCTTGGCCCTTTTGCGGAGGAGCGGAATGCGACTGGTGTTGGGTCAAATGGGCGGCAACACGGTTCTGCAACAACGGTGGCACTGTCAATATCTTACATGCTCAGATGTCTCGATAATGTTCTGGCTGCCAGTCTGACCGCCGAGTATAATTGTTCGCCACCCACATCCCATCGAGAAAGGTAGATCGACAAGCCCAGGAATAGATCTACTGCAACTTCTTCATCAGTACTAGATATCAAGATGTGGCCCTCTCCTAAAGCTGCTTACCTCCTCCTGTTGGCCCGCTCGGCTCTCGTCGGCGCGTCCCCTGTCGAGCTTGAGGAGCGTCAGTCATGCCCTTCCATTCACGTCTTCGGTGCTCGTGAGACCACGGTCTCCCCCGGATTTGGTACCGCTGGCGTCGTTGTCAACCTCATCCTCCAGGCCTATCCAGGTGCCACCTCCGAGGCCATCGTCTACCCAGCCTGTGGTGGCCAATCCTCTTGCGGCGGCGTCCAGTACGGTGATTCCGCCAGACAGGGCACGAACGCCGTTGCCACGGCTGTCAACAGTCTCAATGCTCGCTGCCCCGACACCCAGATTGTTCTTGTTGGATATTCCCAGGTGTGTTTGCGCTGCCTTTATCGCTTGTGTTTCGTCGAAGAAAGACTCTAACCTATGTGATAAACAGGGCGGTCAAATCATGGACAATGCCGTCTGCGGTGGACCTGACAGCGGTGCTGGTATCACCACTAGCACCCCTGGCATCAACGCCAACGCCCTTAACCAGGTCAAGGCCGTCATCATGATGGGTAACCCCCGTTACCGCGCTGGTCTCTCCTACAATGTGGGAACCTGCACTGCTTATGGCGTATGTTCTTCCTCTCCATTCTCTCCGACATCACTGAGTTCAACAACAAATACTGACCCTTCCTCTTACAGTTCGATCCCCGCCCTGCCGGCTACACCTGCGCCTCGGCCTCCAAGCTCCAGAACTACTGCGACTCGCCCGACCCGTACTGCTGCACGGGTAACGACGCAAACACTCACCAAGGCTACGGCTCCAAATACGGCCAACAGGCCCTTGCTTTCGTCAAGTCCAAGCTCAGCAGCGGAGGCGGCGGCGGCGGCGGAAGTACTCCTACCAACCCTGGCAACCCTTCTACCCCTACAAATCCTAGCACAGGGAACTGCGCGGCCAAATGGGGCCAGTGCGGTGGACAGGGCTGGACGGGCGCCACTTGCTGCCAGTCTGGGTCGACTTGCCAGGCTGCTAACCAGTGGTACTCTCAGTGCATCTAAGTTGGGGGGGGAATGTACGTGAAGGGATGAGTGGTGGTGACAAGGGCCTGGGATCTAGACTGTTTGACTCTAGGTAGTCCGAAGGTCCCATCGGTCTACAACTTCTTTGTATATGAATAGCTTTATGCCGAATGCTGAAATGAACATACCATGTTGGCCACTATCAACGGGCCATGGCACTGCCTTCTACCAACATGCTTGCCGTATTACCTTGTTTATTTGTAGTCCTATCCCCCATCATTACCGGCGCCGATATCCAATTACTACATGACCCATTGCCTCCCTCGGTTCTTGACCTTCCCATAGTTTAGATGTACAATACGTGAATGAGGTATTGGAAGGGACACTTTGTTGTATTCAATGGTACATTGGTTGGTCATGTGTAAAGCCACGGTATCATCTGTATTTTACCCCTAGTGAAGTATACTGAAGCGTCTAGAGCTTCCTGTAGAGCCCACTAGGTGTGTCACTCGCGCCAGGTTTGTCAACACCTGGGATGAAGGCTACCGAGTCAAACCTGAAGAGAAGAAGTACAATAACAGTGGAACTTGTCAGTGAATTGACTCACGCTCCCCTTCACGTTGTCCAGGTTCTCCATTGCTCTGTCAGTGAATTCACATCGCGCCTTGTTACTCACACTTCACTCGAAGTCTGGCCTTATTCTGCTTCCACAAAATATACATAAAACCCGTTGACCCAACCCTTGTTCTCAGCTTTCTTCTCTACCGCCATCCTCCTCACCCAATTCAAGGATCCAACTACGACTACCACACAATTATTCGCACTTCGACACACAAGATTAACCCACGTGACATACAACAGCGAAAATGTCCACCCACACAACCCCCCATCTCGACAGGAAGGTGCTCCTCGCACTCGTCCCACTAGCCTCCCTCGCAGCTTCCCACGAAGGCAACCCCAACGCCCACGGGCCAGTGAATTTCTCTGAAATTGCCGAAAGCATTGCGGGCGCGGCAGCCACGACCTCTACAAGTGGGACTCAACCGGCATCAGGGGTAGCCATCGAAACAAGCAGCAGCAGCAGCAACAGCAGCAGCAGTCACTCAACGCACTTGACTCCTTCGCTTCTTCACGGGATCATCCCAAGTGTCACCATCACTACAACCACGTCCCCTACTTCAAGTTCGGAGGCAGATCAGACCAGGACGCAAACGGTTTGGGCTACTGTCGCCGAAGTGACGGAAGTAGTAACTGTCATCAAGACACTTCCACTTACTCCTGATCATGAGACTAGTGCTACGGATACCTCGTCCTTGTCGACGAGTCAGTCATGGCCTAAGGGGTACTGCACCAAAAAGGGAGAAGTCGCGCTCAATGGCAAGTGTGTGCCTAGCACGATGGTGACTAGTACTACCTCTACGAGGGGAACAAAGTCTAGTTCTAGTTCGAGTTCTGGGGAAGCTTCTAGCAGTCTTAGCTTTACCATCTCTTCTACCTCTACTTCTAGCTCTTCGACGGCTTCTCCTACCTCCAGCAGCACCCCTATCACGACTTTAACCCTTAGCAGACCCACCCCAACTTCAACTTCAACGTCAACATCAACAGACACAGACCCCCTCGTGATCATCCCCGTCACTGGAACCGTCACAGACTTAATCAACTACGACACATACACCGCCCCCGCCTCTCTACCGCCCTTACCTCCTCTTCTTCCTCCTCCCGGTCCTAGAGGTAGCGCCAGCATCAGGAAATCCTCGTCGTCGTCGTCAATCTCGGATGATGGTCCACTGGAAATCATCCCTGTGACCGGCACAGTTACTGATTTAGTGGATTACGAGACTGTGATGGTTCCTAGTGCGACTGCTACTACGGTGGTAGTCATTCCTGTCAGTAGTAGTAGCAGCGCAGAGAGCCAGGACGTGGGCCAGATGCTGGAACATATCCAGGGAATGTCAATGGGGGGACAGAGCAGCAGTCGTGTGGTAGTGATGCATCCTACTGTGAGCGTGGGGGATCGGTTGACGGTTGTTATCAGTGAGAGTGATGGGACTACGACGATTAGTCGTGCTGGTCCTTCGGCCACGACCAGTTCTAGTTCGGAGATGAAAGGGGAGGGAAGTGGTGGTGAGTTTTGCAAGGAGGAGGAGTAGGGAGAAAGGGATAAGGTTATGATTGAGGGAGATAACACTCAGGGAACCAGACATGAGTTGGGCAGGATTCCACTCATAATCAGGAGGTGTCAAGGAGAGGGAAGGGTGAGGGATCAAGGGAAAGGGTTATAAGGAAGTCAGGGATTTAAATAGAGTCATGGAGCGTGACGGTACTGAGATAATAGGAAACTGTCATATTTTAGAAATCCACGTTGTGCAATTTCGGACTTGACGCAAGCTGAAAGATCTGTGGAGAAAATCGGCTCGTTATTTGTGATTCTGTCTGGTCTCGTAAACTCACCGACTCAGTAGGTAAGTAGCTGCAGCTCATCAAACTCATAACTCCCTCCATCTGTGTGTGGTATTGATAGAGGACCTGCTAACCATGCTCCAATTCCTACAGTGAGATCATGTGATTCCAGGTGGGCGCTTGGAGATTCTTCTTCTAGGGACCACCTGAAGACGTATCCCTCGTCCATATCTATATCGCTAGTTCGAACGTGGGTGGCGGGGTCGCTGTAACGAGTGGCCGCAAGACTGTCCATATAGTCCCAGACCCGATTGTAAGGCATAAGGTGCGCTGCATGGTCCATTTCGTACTCGCTGTTCCGTTCGATTATGTGAGGCTTGTAACTTAGCATCTCTCTGGTGTATTCACTCAGGTTCTGATTCATGGTGGCGGTCTTCTCCCATGACCTGGCGGAACCACGATCATGTGGCTCGAATGTGACTTCCACAAGATCATTTATGTGCCTTGGGCTAAAGAATGACGGTGCATCAGGATCCTTGACGATGCGGGACTCTGATGGAGCTATCTTCAGCACACGACGGCGGATGCTGATTGCATATGACACCCCAGTGTGCTTGTCCAATTTCGTCGAAACCAGAACTTGTATTTCTGTCTCGGGTGTCGCCCCAGGTGCTCTTGTTGGAAAAGGTCCACTTAAGTCCTCTCCAATCGAATCATAAAAATCCGGGTTGTCTTCAGGACTGGACCATATGCCGCATATTAGACCGCGGGACTCCCACTTCAGAATCATCAGATAATGGTTATCTCGCTCTGATTTTGGCTCGTGGCCTAGGCGTTTGGTATTTGACCGAACTGTCATAATACACATACATGCTTGACCCGGTTGAAGCGCGAGGGGTGGTCGGGTAGCGGGCGGGAAGATAATGGGTGATATGGGTGATAGAAAACCCCTACTTCTTGTGAGGAGCCGAAATTCGCGGAGTTGATACCATTCCTCTTGTTGTCGCAGAAAGCAGAAACGTTTAGTTGAATATGTGGGCCTAGACATACCCAGAACAGTCTTCTCCTCAACAATGATGATATCGTGCCAACCCCGGCTGACCCAATGATCACCCATAGAGCTAATCACGCTTTTCAAATCAAGGGCTGGGCGCTGGATCTTTCTGAAAGCCAGTGGGAAGTAATGTGACGAAACGGCCGCCTGCTTGTGAGTTGTGTTGGAATCCGCATCTCGCAAAAGGAGGACGATTGGTGAAGCGCGTCCAGTGTACGAGCAGTTCAATTTGATCAGATGAATTGGCTGGTGGGCTCCAAATATTGCCAGGTTCACAAACACCTCAGCCTTGAGGCTAAGCCCGGCGTTTGTCATTTCGAAACGAAGTCGTGATCTGTCATACGGATGTGTCTCGATTTCGAGTTTATGATTGAAATTTCTCGGTGAATTTGCCAGAACAGCACCGTTTGGGGCCATTCTTAGATCGGGTCCTACAAAGGAAGGTTAGCTGAAAGGGACAATATGGACAAAAGGAGGAACCGGGGGGGGGTGCAGATTGACGTACCTATTGAGACTGCGAATAAATCGGAGTCGTTAGATATTTGTATTTGATCCCAAGCAAGAATGGATTCGTCATTGTACTTTCGAATAAGCTCATGCTGGAGACGGGTAAAGGCGTGTTCTCTTTCCCCATATATCAAGGGCATGTACACTCCCAATAAACCCAGAAGACTATACGAGTGGTCCTCGATCCTGGTTGTCAGGCGGTTGGCCGCCCAAGATAGCTTTGTGGCTATGGAGCACTGGTGAAAGTCCGTCAAATGTTCTCGTTTAATTCCCGTAGCATCTTCGATTTCCGAAGCCCAGTCCTCTCTGGATCCAATTGGATTCCATTCAGAATCGAGGAACTCGAGCACTGGCGGCGCTAGGAGTTCTTGGAGAGTCCATCCTCTGGTGAACCAGCGGCTTCGTCGAAAATCAACACCCTTTGCAGTGTTATTCTCATCACTAGGTAATGCAACATCCGCCAAAAAAGCATAGCATACTCCAGCGGCTTCATACCAACGAAACATGGAGTTGATGGCCTCGCTAAGTTCCGTGATGTCGCTTTTGTCAATGCAGCACGTGTCGATCCAGATGTGCTCCCAACCGTGATAAGCAGCATGGTAGCATGCATTGTGAATCTTTTGCCAGCCAGCTTTTGTCATGTCAGGATTCGTGCTGGTAGTGAAATTATGGAAGGTGGTCTCCTGGTCGCCCCAGGTGTGAGACAGTATCGCGTATGGAGGGACATCATCCTGGAAGACCTCCAAGCGAAGTGAACGTGTATTAAGGAGTCGCATGATCGCCTTGGTAGCAGAGTTGATCCTGGTAGTGACTGACGTGAGCGTGGTTTTGGTGATGTTAGTAAATCAGTGGCTTCCCAAAGCCGTACCCCAACTCACGACATGATCTTCCGCTTGGAGCTGAACTTCATAACCTCGCGTCTTTTCCGCGTCAGTGGGCGCGGGGTCCCTACTCTTGGCGCCAATGACGTGGCTTCTGTTCGGGTGGCTTTCCGTCCAAAGACCAAGAAGCGTTCATGGCTTCCTTGGGCAGCACTGCCTCTACAACATGGTGGGTCTGGACTGGCGAGCTCTGACAAGCAGGCGATAAACTTGTCATAAGAAAGGCATGAGCTTCGGCTCGGATTTGAGGCAAGAATGTAGGTATACAAAAGGTATTTATTCGGGTCAAGAAGCGCCCCCTGCATTCACACTTCAAGTGCAATTTCATGTCGCGTTTCTATATGACACACCAAGGCTGCGGGGTTGATTCATATTGGCCGGGAATGGACAGGCAAAGAAGAAGCTACCAGATCAAACAGAGAACGGACTTCCAGATGGTTGATTGCAATCATTGTTCCCGTCCTGCAGCCACAAAAACCACAAGTCGGAATTGACAACGGCGGACAACAGCCCCGCATGACGTCATTATGGCTTGTGTTTCGTCCCTTTTCTCTGCGCGGATACAGAAGCTGAGGAAGGAGCAAACAGAGACTCAGCTTTGCATACAGGCATTTCATCTTTGGCTGTTCTTTCCATCCCGAGTTTACACACGGACACAACCAGGAAGGCCCGGCCCGCCCAATCCGCCCTCCTTGACCAGCTGTTCGTTTCGTTGTCTCTGTTTCAACCTCAATGGCTCCTTGTGTCCTTTCGTGAACCTGTTCATCCCACCCCATCGATCTGTCGGCAAAAAACATCTTAACTAAAATCTCGACCCGACGACCGAGCAACATGGTGGGAAGAAGACCCAGAACCGTCAACTCGGCCACTGATTGGCACGGGACCATGCCGTCTCGTCAGCCGTCTTCCATCCGCCGACGGTATCGTGATGACGACGAAGAATTCGGACTCGTTTCCAACGTCTCCCCTGGCGATCATCGCGACCCTCGCTCCATTGAGCCCACTTCCACGCGGAGTACGCGTTCTTCCCCACGCGAAGTCCAGATCCGCGACGACCGCGCCAAGGTCACCTCTTTCAGCGGCTTCAAAGATGCCCGACACCTGGCCATCGCCGAACAGCGTCGCATTGACTTGAAACAGAGGGTGCTCGATGGCATGAAAGGCTTATCCTCCTGGGAGGAACACTATCGCAAGTCTGATGCCGAGCTCAAATCCATCAAGAATAAGAAGATCAGGAGATACTACGAATCCCAAAACGAGACGCTCGATAGCTGGGTCGAGGTTGACGCTTTGGTCATGGCCGTTGCCGACGATGTCATCGACAGCATGAATCCCGACGCCGATAGGGACGGCATCGCCGAACGCCGTGTTCCCCTCGCCGACTCTAAAGGCGCCGTTGAAGCATTTCTGCCTCCCGAGCACATCGAGAAGCGCCGCCGTGACGAACGAAACGCGAAATGGGCTATAAACACTAATGTCATCGCCAATGTGTTCATGCTCATTGGCAAGTTGGTCAGTCTGCGCTTTAGCCCATCGCTTTCCTTGGCTGCCAGCTCTGCGGACTCGGCCTTGGACTTGTTCTGTACCCTGATTATTTACGGTACCAACCGCATTGTCTCCTGGCGTCTGCGCGCTCTACAACTCAAATACCCCGTTGGAAGACGACGCCTCGAACCCATCGGGATTCTTGTCTTTAGTGTCATCATGGTTGTTTCCTTTCTCCAGATCCTTCAAGAGTCGGTTAAGAAGCTGTTACCTGGCGGCGATAGAGATGTTGCGCCTCTGCCTCCTGTTGCAATTGGGGCCATGGCTGCCAATGCCATCATCAAGGGCATCATTGGCCTCATATGCAGACCCATCAAGACGACGCAGGTACAAGCGCTGGTGCAGGACTGCAAGACCGATGTGTACTTCAACACCGCCTCTCTCCTCTTCCCCCTGATTGGTGTTGCTGCCCAGATCTGGTGGCTGGACCCCCTCGGTGCAACTTTGTTAGCCCTCTATGTCATCTGTGACTGGGCTGAGACGTGCATCGAAAACATCAGCCGCTTGACAGGAAGCAGTGTTGATGATGCCTTGCAGAAGAAGCTGATGTATCTCGCCTTCCGCTTTTCCCCTGTCGTTGCAGGCTTCAAGACGTTGACAGCATACCATGCTGGCGATGGTGTTTGGGTCGAGCTGGACATACTGTTGGATGAGAGCACCTCGCTGCCTTTGGCACATGATATTGCCGAGACACTGCAGTATTGCTACGAGAGTCTTCAGGAAGTGGACAGAGCTTTTGTCACGGTGGACTATTCCACCTTGGGCCCCACGGGACATAATGAATGTGATTGATCCGTGCGCTGTGGCAGGAAGGTGGCCTGGGTTGTGGTATGTCGTGATTTCACTGCCAGTTGCCACAGACTACTTCTGCAGAGCCGAGGCTGTCACCGCCATCAAAGTCGTCGTGTTGGACGGCTGGGTCTGGGTTTTCCTCCATGAAATCACTAACACAGCTATTCTCGTACTTGTGATCCAGATCTGCGGTGTGATAACGGGCGGTTGAGCCCAACTGGGCAGATTCTCAAGGTCAACATCATTGAGGGAGCGGGGTGTGGCACGTGGAGGAAGATGGTCACGGAAAGTCAACCTTCCGATTAATCTAACATCCATCTTCTCCGCAGGGTTATCCGGAACCTTTTCTTACATCCTACTTCTTGGTGGCAAAGCCATCCTACCAGCAACCAAATCACATCGAGCACTCATGATAAGAAATGCCGAGCGGGACGGCGTTGGAACCGTGGTGCACCTAACACCGGTGCAGAGCTTGGCTGGTAGCACTAGACTGTCCATCGGATCAACGATGTGGTATCGACTGGCCTTGGCTGCATGCAATAAACAGATCTCCTTCCACATTCATCGACATGGGCATCACGCAAACTTATACGCATTGTCGGAATGCCGTGGCACTTCAAAGCGCCTCATTCACGAGAACTACTGATGGAGTACGTATGAACTTACGACATTGTGAGGCAGACATTGGTCAAGGGGACAAGAAGGAGACGTGCTGTCTCCGTAGCCACGATTCCTCCCCCCACTCGGTACACGAGATCCGAGCCCGTAGAGCCTCCATCTCTTGGCTAGATATCGCCATCCGCGCTTGTCGGGTTATGCAGTGAGACTACGAGGCCTCCAAAGGCAATCTATCATATCAAGCTTCGCACCTGCCGAATTGGGGTTATAACGCCAACGACTGTTTGTATGTCGCAAGTGTTACCTCAAGCTCGACCTTCCCAGACGAGGTTATGTGACCGGCATATCTCACATATTAGTTCAAATTTCCCCGCTCTTGGTAAGCATTCGCAAGATCCAGACCGTTAGCATCTTGCCAGTGCTACAGTAGGGAGAGAACGTCAGTGGACAAGGTTGCAGTGTCGGTGTTTACAGGGTTTGTGACGATCGACGGGACCCGTCGTCAAGGAATGCAAGTACACAAGTATAAGATCACATCACCTCTCTTGCGTCAACCTGGAGATATCTCGACCTCCATCTCATCTTGTTGGACTCAACCACAGAGGCAAGCATCAACCCAACATGAGAACCTCCATTTTCGCCCTCGCGGCATCCCTAGCCGCCTTGGCCTCGGCCAAAGAGAAGGCCGTCGACATGAAGCTCAAAGCCGAGCTTTATGACAGCGGTGCCAGACATGAACATATCATGGCTCTCAAGCACGTAAGCATCCCGTCCATTCCGTCCCTCCCTTCCATAATTTCTCTCCCATTCCTCCTCCATCCCTTACAGTCACTCTCATTTACATGGCTAACACGCTGCCACAACAGCAAACCTGGGCAGAACTCGACGCCGCCGGCGTCTATGACTCCACCCAATACAAGAGATTCCCTTCCTCCAAGCTCGACTACGTCCCCTGTACCAAGGGCTACGCTTCCTACGTCCCGAACGACCCCAAGTACACCTTCCGGTGTAACAATCTTGACCTGTACGACTTCAAGACGCACGCGGAGCTCGGGTCCTCTTCCGGCCGCGGCGCGGGCTCCTGGGGGTGGACTTCGCCCAAGGGACGCGAGTTCGTGGCTATTGCCCAGGAAGACGGCACCGCTTTTGCAGAGGTCACAAAGAAGGGCAAGCTAGTTTATCTGGGAAGGCTGCCGCAGTATACCACTGCTCAACCCAGCTTGTGGAGGGAGATTAAGGGGTACAAGAGCTACATCCTGATCGGCTCGGAGGCGGTCAACCACGGTGTGCAGATTTTCGATCTAGCCAAGTTGCAGGATGTTGACCCTGCAAGTCCCAAGGTGTTCACAAACGAGAACGATTTGGATGGCTGGTGGACCGAGGGGTTGCCGGTGGGGAGGTCGCATAATGTAGTGACGAACGAGGAGAAGAAGTACGGTGTTGCTGTTGGGTTCCAGCCGAGAACCGGGCCGTTGCGCGCGGGCCTGGTGTTTTTCGACTTGACGGATCCGAAGAATCCCAAGACGCTGGGCGGAAGCGGTGAGGATGGGTATGTCCACGATGCGCAGTGCATTGTGTATCGCGGGCCGGATATCAAGTACTATGGGAAGGATATCTGTTATGGATATGATGAGGATTCGTTGACCATGTTCGTTCCCTGTTACCCATATCACCCTGTTCTCCTGCCACTGGCACAAAAACACGAAACACTGACAAACGAGAAACAGCTTCGACGTATCCGACAAGCAAAACATCCGCATCATCTCCAACACCTCGTACGAAGGCGCCTCCTACACCCACCAAGGCTGGGTTCTCGACCCCAACTGGCAACAATACTTGATCCTCGACGACGAGTACGACGAGTACGATGCCGCCGGCTTAGGCGCCGATGGGTACCCCATCACCTACATCTGGGACATTTCCTCGCTCGAAAAGCCCAAGCAGACGGGTCACTACAAGGGTTTGCGTCGTGGTATTGACCACAACCAGTTCATCAAGGATGGGTTCTCGTACCAGAGCAACTATGGCTTGGGTCTCAGCATTCTGGATCTGAGAAGTGTGCCGTTGGATCCCACGGGTAAGCGGATCAAGGAGGTGGCCTACTTTGATGTTCACCCGGAGGATGATAATGCGCCGGGTGGGGGTAATGTCACTTTTACCGGTACATGGTCTCACTATCCCTTCTTTCCGAGTGGGTACATTGTTATCAACACGATGGACAGAGGCGCATTTGTGGTTAAGAGAACACCGGCTTCTTGGTGGCCGTTCTAAATTTTTGACGGACCCTGCAGTGGTCTTGTCACTGTTATGTTGGATAAATGCAATAAAGACAAGGCATGATGCTCGAGGGTAGAAGCTTCTCTCACCCAATACATGTGTGTCAAACGGATTTGATAGATGATTGCATCCCACCTGCTGTTGCTATCTCTTGTCCCTTCCAGTGCCTTGCTCTGTTCGTTCCCACTTATGTTTCCTCATTGTTGCAGCCACCTACCTCTCAACTCATCTCATGCTCTTCCTCCCGTCTCCCACCCCCTCCTCCTCCTTCCCCTTTTCTTAGAGTAACACCTACTCACAATCCCCACTTCTTCTTCTTCTTTTGTATCTTGAATCTTTGGCAAATGAATGGGCTTATACCGCCGTCGTCGCCGTCTCCCAAGGCGGACGAGGCCTTCCATCCCAACCGTCCATTCCAGTCGGGTTTTGCGGAGCGGGGTTCCACCCGGGGGTGTTCCCGACGCAGTGGCCATCAATTATCCAGCTAGGACTGGGGCAGGCAACGCTAGTAGAGGTAGTTATACCGCTGGTAGCAGTAGCGGTAGTGGTAGGGCTGGGAGCCGGAGAGATACTAGTTGAAAACGGCACGAACCCAGTGAGCGTGTAGGTTGTGTGCGGGGCAACGATCACTGTTAACATTTCGATGACGGTTACTGAGGCTGTGGAGGTGGAGGTGGAGGAGTAGGAAGGAATGGAGGGTGTCTGGGCCGTCTGCCTCTTTACCGCTGCTTGGGCTTGGGCTTGGGGGAGGGTGTCTGTAGGCCAAATGGGTACGACAGTGACGCAGATGCTGTTTACTCCGCCTTCGACGATGCAGCTAGATGTGGATGTAGAAGGCGAAGAGGAAGAGGTGGTCGTGGAAGTTGAGAGTGAAGAAGCTGAGAGTGGAGGAGAGGCGGGTGCGTTGGTATTGGTGACGACGGTGAGGATGGTAGTTAAAGAGTAAACCTCGGCGCACCCACCCCAAAACCTACGCGCACCCAAAATCCCCATTTGCAACTGTCATTGAAACTATCGTATTTCAGCCGTATTTTTGCTCGTTTTGATGTCTGCTACCTTGGTCAGATTTGCCAGCTGAATTATAGCTATACGAAACCCTAAGTAATTCTATAACCCTTAGATACCCTAATACTATTTGTAGATAGTTGAGAACAATATTTTAAGGTGGTGTGATATGCGATGTGCAAATGGCTGGTGGTGTGAATGGGGTATAAATGGTTGGGTGAAAAAGCGTGAAAGAAATGACCAAATTGGAGGGAATGTTGCGTGTATTGAGAAGATGAAATTTAGCTAGCAAAAACGGTATTTACAATGTCAGGTGTCATCAGCTGCACGGTCCTACATTTTCTGGTTTTTGGGTGCGCGTAGGTTTTGGGGTGGGTGCGCCGAGGTTTACTCTAGTTAAATCTGTGGCGGTCGGGACGATGATGGTTGAGAAGATGGTTGCGGTCGAGATAAGATCTTCCTTTTGGTCGTCCTTGACTTGGACCTTGGAGTCAAAGGTGGGGAGGCTGCTGTGGATGAGAGAGGGATGTAAGTGTGTTGAGGCTGTAGAGGCCGTAGAGGTGTTGGGCGATAGTGTGTATGGTGTGTCAGTGCCTTGGCTTCCACTTTGGGGTAGGGCAAGAGCGAGGGATGCTAGAAGGGCTGGGAAAAGCGCCCTCTTGGTGGAGGTGAGGGGTGGGAAGGCGGGCATCATGATGGTGTGGATGCCGGGAGATTGGGGATGAGTCCCTGGAGTGAAGTTACAAACCTGGCCCTGGGGAGGTTGAAAAACATGGCCTTATACTCGACGTTGTCTAGGATAGATGACTGAGCCATGGTTACGGTTGCTTCGATGAGGTACTACGTCGCGAAACAGAAGCTTGAGCTCCGCCGTTTGTCAACGAGTTTCGAAGGTGGAAGATTGAAGAAGGAAAGGTTGAAACCAAAGCAGCCTAACGTGAATGGGGATGGGATGTCAGTCAGTGAATAGAAAACCCGCTGCGTCGACGCCTACGGACTTCCTACAACAACATTGAAGTGAAGGGGAAGTTTCCATCAAGCGGCAATCTGACGACGACGCCGTTCATCCCGACTGTCATCCCATTTACCAACTAACTCTGCGGCACAAACGGATTGTTTTTGGAAGGCAAGCATCTTGGGTGTACATGTTTACCAACGGCTTTGTTACAGAGTCAAGTCGGTTTTGTTTCTGTCCTGTTATTCCACTTTCGATTTTTACTTCGCAAGCTGAGCGCAAAAGAAATGGCAAGATCCATCATCCCTATTGGGGATGCTCCTCCCAATGTTTACGCCGAGACCGGAAAAGGGGTAAAGTGGATACACTCCGTTGCTGCTTGCTGGTCGCTATGGACCCTAACCCGCCGTGCCCGTTTGATCATCCAGGGTTTGTAACAGTGTCCAGGTCTTGCATGAGCTTTTGATAACTGCGTAATTCTTGATGGTATTTCCGTTTAATGACGTGCTGAGTCGGGCGGAAGTTGTTGGATGGTGAAGGTTTGCCTTTTGCGAACAGTCATACTTGCGAGATATCCAGACACTAGACAGAAGAGAAGTGCGGTAGGTATCCAGCGGCTTGCTGATATTCGTAATCGCATCTAGTTATCGTCAAACTTACCTGGAGGACCCATGTATGAGCGAGCTCCTTTGGCAATCGGGACAGGTGACATTCCTTTCTTCTGGTTACGGATTGGGGGCTTTTTCTCCTCAGTACAATGACATTGAGAAGCTCAGCGATGAGTGTTGTGGGTTCCAGTTGATCGTTTGCTAATTTCAACTAGGGGAAGTGCGTAAAATGGGCATTGACACGACTCACACGCAGTTGGAAGGATAATGAGGACATGGAGTAATTCCAGAACCCATGAAGAAAAAGGGCAAAAGCAAAAATTTGGGATAAAATGGGGAGCAGCATACGCAAAGAATGGAAAAAAGTTGAAAAAAGAATGGATGCACCGCGGATCGAACGCGGGACCGTCTGTAGAGCAAGATGGAAATTTCAATGCAAAACAGAAATCATACCACTAGACCATGCACCCATGGGACTTATTATGATATGCTGTTGTAGCAATCTAAGAATGGCAAACCCCGCACCCTGGACCTTGGCACGACGTTCAGCTCCCACAACATCGCACGTGGCACAATGAGGTCCGTCCACACCACCATCCCGCCTCAAACGACACATCCAACAGTGCATCCTTCCGTGAATCGATTGTCACTTTTCCTCCTGCTCTGACACAGCGACAGATTTCCTTCAACTCACAATTCTGGTTTTCCACGATCGCAAGTGACGAG
The DNA here is from genome assembly GCA_037102815.1 of Neurospora intermedia. Lineage (NCBI taxonomy): Eukaryota > Fungi > Ascomycota > Sordariomycetes > Sordariales > Sordariaceae > Neurospora > Neurospora intermedia. The sequence continues at coordinate 780,182 of BTPP01000011.1, read as the reverse complement.
CTAGCCGACTGACCGTTTCAGATGCATCCGTACCTTGCACAAAGCAGCCACGGCAGCCATCCGAGATGATCGAAAATGATACCTCGAGAAAATGTCGAATCGGGACGCTTTGGGCATCACCGCAACATCCCGCATCGCAAACTGCACTTTTTGCACGCCTTGAAGCAAACCCAACACTCAACACCGAAATCCGTACATTCCGTTTCCGACGAAATCGAGGTCAACAGGTCAGGCGTCGCCAAATTTTATCCCTTTCCGCCAGGGCAATTGCCGAATCACTACCAACGAAGCGTTGTTGGCAATTTTTATCAGTTACCCAATGCCGGCCAGATGCCCAACCACATTTCACATCCCTTGAGACTTCAATCTCACGATGTAAAGGACTAGCCGAACAGGCAAACATTTGCAGTGTTTGACGAGGACTACATCCCTACAAGCCAGCTGCCAGACGGACAGCTTTCTTTGGTCTTCTTCCGATGGCTCATGGGCTTAGAATCGCAAATTCTCAAAAATAGGTTTGCAGCGCACAACGATTGAGCCATGTGTTTAGTCAGCGCAGGGACGGGAAGATGAGTGGGAACACACAGCCGGAAGAGTCCTTCCTGCCTTCCATCCATCGGCCCTGCGTGCACGTGTCCGTTCGCCCGGTAGCTGCCCGGCCGGTGGCAATCAGTCAGTCAGTCAAGCTTACAGCGATGTGCTACAAATGACATCAGGGGCGGTTATGTATGTTCTACACGCAGCAGTGACATTCTCGTCGAACGGGGAACGGCGGCATCAGCACGCGCTGTGTAACGCGTCTGGAAATCCAAGTGGAAGAAGGAAATGCAGTCCAGTGCAACGCCGTTGGAACTTGGAAACCTTATCGCTATCAACAAAGAGGAAGCGATGCATAGGTTGCAGTGATGTCTACCTATCGGTACGTACCAGATGGTGGGTGGTACTACAGTACCTGATTCGGACCCCACCGACGGCACGCCCAAATACCCATAACACAAAGTTTCAAGTTTTACAAAAGTCCGATAACTTGCAGCTGCTCACCGTCACCTTAAAACCTGAATATCCCTTTGCTCGCTCGAGTGTCTCGATTCCTCAACCCGACGGGCAATTGCGAGCATCACCCTGGCATCTTGGCAAATGTCAACCCAATTGTTGGAGCATCCAACGTCAATGTAGGCGTTGGCCTTTCCCAATTCCCTTCAAATTGACAGCTGGCTCTTTTTTGCGCCGAAAAGGGTAGAATTTCGGACAATGCCAATGGGTAAGCTCCAAAAGCGAGGCAGCTAACTATCTATTCGGTTGCAAAGGAGGCCTCCCAGGTCCGGAGTTGAAGATGTCTCTCCTCCGCATTTTCACACATGTTGATGTCGATCTGGGGACAAGGTGCGACCATCGGGCTTCTAGTTAAAACATCTCATTGGTCAAAGCTGTCAGATTAGTGGTAAACGGTGCACCCCTGCTCGAAACAGCTGAGCTTAATTCGACCTGGCTCTTTGTTCCTCGATGCGCCCAGTCAGTCTTGGCTTTTTTGAATTGAAATGAAGAACAAGAAAGCAGAACCAGCTTTCCGTTATATACAATTGTAAAGGGGGTTTCTGGTCCTACTGCCTTGATCATTGCCAGCCCGAACTGGGCTTGCTTTTCAACAAAAGTCAGGGCGAAAACAGCGGAAGCGAGTCCGAAGTACTTCTAACGGTAAAGCAATTTCCCCACAAATCGTGCGTAACCTCGCAGGAATTATGACTGAGGAACAGGCGCATTTTCACCTCACAGGCTCAAGCTTCAGCAAGCTCAGCACACCTGACCTTGATGCACTCCTGCATTAGACTCGTATTAGCGAACAAACCGCTGTTTTTCTTTTCTGTTCCAGGGGTCATTTAAAGAAATCCCAAATTCCCAAAGCCAACCGAATTCGAACATGTTGAGTGCCAAGCACAATTAAATTCATCGAGGCTGCCTTTCTTTCCTTGATTGGGACCATAGGCCCATGATATGCAATTCAATATCACACTGCCCGAGCATGGAGTCTTTCCCAACTCGAAAACGGGTGATCGAGCCTCACTTTTTTACGCACCTTCCGTTCGACAAGGCCCGTGTGGAAGTTGGGTAATTACAGTACTTGACCGCATTTCCTACCTAACAATGCATCGAGGGAAAGCGCAAAGGTCCAGGCAACCATGTGGCTTCCATTGTGTGCAAGGGAATGACCGAATGATTGTGAAGAGAAACCGCCTCATTTTGCCAGGGAGAAGCACCTTCAGTTTTTATCTCAACATCCTTCCATTGTTGGCACTCCTCTTGGCCATGCCTTGCTGTGCACCTTGGCCCTCAGCTTCCGTTGAGCGTAACCAAGTCCAGAGCTCCCGGACCTCTTTGTTCATCCCATCCCATATAGTGGGCGGAGGGTACCTACCGGTGCTCCAACGTGCCCTGTGGTGTGCTTTGTGCTTCCTGTAGTCAAACACGGCACCACGTCATTCCTAGGGATACGACGTGGTACAGCCCGGGCCATCTGCTTCACTGCATTCGTCAACTCTACCTCTATTCTCTCTTCTCTTTCCTCACTTCTCTTTTACCTTTCTATCAACCCACGCTCAGCTGAGGTATCGATTTATCGAGCATCGACTAGAAAGAAGACGTCTACTCAACAGCGCTCATGGCGGACCATGAGCCGCAGGGCAACCAGGTATGTCCCTGTATTTACCCTTAAAACGCGTCCCCTTTGCGGACCTTCTGACGCAATACCACATCAACATTGGGGGCTGATCATCTTTGCTTTGCCACAGCCCAAACGCGAAGGCTTCAGGCTAAACGTGAATGACGCCCTAACCCCGGATCCTGGCAAGGAAGGACTGTTCAAAGTTGAGAATAACCCCTTCGCCTTTACGCCAGGCCATCTTGCAAAGCTACTTAACCCCAAAAGCCTCGATGCTTTTTACGCCCTCGGCGGCCTGGAGGGCCTGGAGAAAGGGCTGCACACAAATCGCAACACCGGTCTCAGCGCCGACGAGAAGCACGTCGATGGTCCCATCGCCTTCAAGGATGTCGCCCCCCCAGGAACGCCGCAGTACGGCCAGCATGGCGACAACGAGCCCTTTGCGTCAGGCAAGCACGATGCATCTGTCCCGGAGCCGCTTCCTCTCGATCACAAGGCCGGGAGTAATTACGCCGACCGCCGGCGCGTCTACAGAGAAAACCGATTACCCGAGAAGAAGAGCAAAACACTCCTACAGCTAGCCTGGACCACGTACAACGACAAGGTGCTGATACTGCTTACCATTGCTGCTGTCGTCTCCCTGGCGCTTGGTCTATATCAGACTTTTGGCGGCAAACACGAACCAGGCGAAGCCAAAGTGGAATGGGTCGAGGGCGTGGCTATCATGGTGGCTATTATCATTGTGGTGCTAGTGGGCACGATCAACGACTGGCAGATGGAAAGGCAGTTCAACCAGCTCAACAAGAAACACAACGACCGTACCGTCAAGGTGATCCGCTCCGGAAAGTCTGTCGAGATTTCAGTTTTCGACGTCATGGTGGGCGACGTAATGCATCTGTTCGCAGGGGACCTTATCCCCGTTGACGGCATCTTTATCAATGGCCATGGTGTCAAATGCGACGAATCCTCCGCCACGGGTGAATCCGACCTGCTCAAGAAGACGCCCGCCGACGAAGTGTTTGCTGCGCTCAAAGACATCGCCGATGGAAAGCCTCCCAGAGAGGACATCCACAAGCTCGACCCGTTTATCATTTCTGGCAGCAAAGTGAACGAGGGAACCGGCACGTTCCTCGTGACAGCCGTAGGCGTTTACTCGAGCTATGGTCAAATCTCCATGGCCATGCAAACCGAGCAGGAAGATACCCCGCTGCAGCAGAAGCTGAATGTGCTCGCCGACTGGATCGCCAAATTTGGTGGTGGCGCAGCGCTGATTCTCTTCATCGTGCTGTTTATCAAGTTCTGTGTCCAATTACCGCACAACCACGATTCGCCAGACCAAAAAGGACAGACCTTTCTGCGCCTCTTCATCACCTCTGTCACAGTCGTTGTTGTTGCTGTCCCAGAAGGCCTTCCCCTGGCTGTTACGCTAGCCCTCGCGTTTGCAACCACTCGGATGATGAAGGACAACAATCTTGTCCGCGTACTCAAGGCCTGTGAGACCATGGGTAACGCGACAACAGTATGTTCCGACAAGACGGGAACCCTGACTCAGAACAAGATGACCGTGGTTGCTACCACTCTTGGCAAGAGTCTCAGCTTTGGTGGCACGGATAAACCGCTGGAGGAACCCGACTCGGACAAAGAGAAGATCAATAATGGCGCAAACGGATCGGAGGCGCCAAATACTGTGCCCAATGTGCCTGTGGCAGAATTCATCAGGGAACTCAGCAAGACTACCAAGAAGATTCTCAACCAAGCTAATGCTGTCAACTCGACCGCGTTTGAGGGTGATGAGGATGGCGAGAAGACATTCATTGGGTCCAAGACGGAAGTCGCTTTGCTCACCTTCTGCCGTGATCATCTCGGCGCTGCACCGGTGGAGGAGGAGCGCAAGAATGCTGATGTTGTCCAGGTCGTTCCTTTCGATTCAAAGTACAAGTTGATGGCTACCGTCGTTAGACTTCCCGACGGCAAGTATCGCGCATACGTCAAGGGTGCTTCCGAGATTCTCCTCGAGAGATGTAACACGGTTATCGCCAACCCGAGCGAGGATGAGTTGCGTACTGTCGAGCTCACCGATGCGGATCGCAAGATGTTCTTGCACACGATCTCCTCATATGCTGGCCAAACCCTTCGTACGATTGGTTCCTCTTACCGCGATTTCGACAACTGGCCGCCTCCGGAGCTTGAAGGCCACGGAGAATTGACGGCCGACGAATTTGCAAAGGTCCACCATGACATGACGCTCGTAGCCATTTTTGGCATCAAGGATCCCCTTCGCCCGCAGGTCATTGACGCCATCCAGGATTGCAGACGCGCCGGCGTGTACGTCCGTATGGTCACTGGCGACAATCTCTTGACCGGCAAGGCAATTGCGAAGGAATGCGGTATCTACAAACCCGAAGAGGGCGGAATGGCCATGGAGGGTCCTGCTTTTCGAAGGCTGTCCGAAGATAAGCTCAAGGAAGTCGTACCGCACTTGCAGGTTCTCGCTCGCTCGAGCCCCGAAGACAAGAGAATCCTCGTTCGTACTCTCAAGGAGCTAGGTGAGACGGTGGCGGTCACGGGCGATGGAACAAATGACGCGCCAGCTCTCAAGATGGCGGATATTGGCTTTGCCATGGGTATTGCTGGCACGGAAGTTGCAAAGGAGGCTGCATCTATCATTTTGATGGACGATAACTTTGCGTCTATTGTCAAGGGAATTAGCTGGGGTCGTGCGGTAAATGATGCTGTGAAGAAGTTCTTGCAGGTAAGCGATGTGCTCTGTGTCCGGAGTGAGGTGATAGCTAACGAGAGGCAAACAGTTCCAACTTACGGTCAATATCACAGCCGTAGCCTTGACGTTCATTTCCGCCGTTTCCAACGACGAAGAACAGTCCGTCTTGAACGCAGTTCAGCTACTCTGGGTTAATCTGATCATGGACACCTTCGCGGCCCTGGCTCTGGCAACCGATCCTCCGTCACACACCGTTCTCGACCGCAAGCCAGATCGCAAATCTGCGCCATTGATCACAATCAGAATGTGGAAGACGATTATTGGACAGGCCATTGCCCAGCTGGCCATCACTCTCTGCCTCTACTTTGGCGGCCGCTCTCTGCTCGGGTACAATATGTCAGACCCCACGGAAGCCAAACGTCACAGCACCTTCGTCTTCAACACCTTTGTCTGGCTCCAGATCTTCAACGAACTTAACAACCGCCGCCTCGACAACAAGCTCAATATCTTTGAGGGTATCACGCGCAACTATTTCTTCTGGGCCATCAACGCCATCATGATTGGCGGCCAAGTCCTCATCATCTTCGTCGGCGGGGAAGCCTTCAAGATTACTCGTCTGAACGGCAAGGAATGGGGCATGTCTATCGGACTCGGCGCCATATCCATCCCCTGGGGTGCTTTGATCCGCAAGTTCCCCGACCGCTGGGCCGAGGCCATGATGCCGCACGTGCATATTCCCATCCCCAAGATCTTCAAGCGCAAGAAGAAGCAAGGTGAGGATCAGGAGAAGCAGCCAGTGGACAGGCCGCCCCTACCGCCGGGCAGGGTGCATACCGGATTGAGAGGACAGAGAGCGAGGGTGCATAGTTCAAGGTTGGGGAGGAGTTGGTCTTAGTTGGACGGGAAGGTAAGACCTATGCGGAGGCTCTCTACGAAAAAAGGAAAGGGTAAGGCTAGCTAATAGAATAAGAAGTTGGAGTATGGAGTTGGTAGTTCATGCCTACACGATTACTATTGATTCGGAGGGTGCCTTTGTTAGTGTTCGAGAACATGAATACGTTTTCATCTTTAGTGGAACAGCGGTGTTTTGTATACTTTACTGCAGCTGTAGACAGTGTTTTCGATGATGAAATGATGAATCATAACAAAGGTTCAAATTTCTAGGATGCCGGTCACAGGAGTCCTGGTCGAGACATTGCCCGAGCCCTTGGGTTTTCTAACAATTTCTTGCAGGACATCCCACGAGCCCGGCTCTGACTTGGTTTCCATCAACTCGAACCAACTACAATAAACAGCATGGGTCTTTCTCTTGTTGGATATCCCACGAGCCCAACTCTGACTTGGTTCCCATCGACTCGAACCAACTACAATAAACAGCATGGACCTTTCAGAAGGTCATTGTCTCCCTGGATCTTGCATTGAGGTTGTCCTGGGCATCAATGGACGGAGCGGGGGAGCCTTCGAAACATTCCTCTCCCGATACGAGGTCGATACTGGACCAAGAGAACTCGATAATTTTAATACGACATCGTAGGATGACAGCTAGGTAGAGCCGCCTGCACCAGCAGACGGGAGGTGACGATTTTGGGGATGGTGCCTTGACATCCATCCGCTGTGTTGATGATTCTCGGCGGCCAGGCCAGGCCAGGCTGGCCTACTGGGGACATTCAACACGAGAACTGTCCACGAGAACGGTTTGGTGGAGAAATCTCCTGCACGCACATCATGAATAATTGCTTTCAAATCATCGGTAAGGACTGACCGAAGCTGAGGTGAACATCTTGTACAGAGTCAGGTTGCATACATTGATTCGTGAATTCGGAGGTGTCGAGCACAGAGCTGGGGGTGAGAAGCATCGGTCGATAAAGGATCTAGACCTCTTCATCTTAGTCAATGTTAATATCTGTCGAAAATAACAAGCTAGGGTATACTTTACCGTCCTCTGTTACCGTTGAGGAGAGAGGTGGCAGGACAGAACTACTGGGATGTTCCAATGCGATGGAAGTCGAGGGTTATCTGTTGTGGACAAGGGCTTGAGACAGATTGATTACTACACGAACTTCAACAATAGTGAATGCTTGCTTGTGTAACCCCGCGAGAGATCATGAAATTGGTGTACCTAGGTAGTAAGGGGGGGAAGTTCCATTTGGGAAGATAATTATTGCGCGAGGTGGTGGGTAGGTAGAAGGGCAAACCGACGCAGCATTCAGGGAAAAGGGCGGTGAATGCCGTCGTCTAGGTAGGTGATCCAACGTTCCTTGCTGTTGTCACTCATCCAAAATAACCTAGGTAGTTTGCAGTCTCAACAACTGAACGAAGTGACTGTGCGTTCCGGAATGCGCCTTCCATCTAGATTACACTGCCGCCTGCAGTTGTTGAGTAGCAAACGGTCCGGATTAACATTTCATACCAGGCAAGGAAACTGCCCGGCTGCCAGCTGCCAGGACTTCCCGTATTGGATCATGGAAGTTGCCTGTCTGTTCCCCCATCATTACAAACAAGCTTGTGTTTTCCAACCTTCAACTCGACCCCGGAAAACAAGGATTGCAGATGATACCCGCGCCCGAATCTTCACCAGTACACTCCCCTCCACTAAAGAAAGATAGAGAGATCCAGATCCTTCGTCTCGCGCCAATTGACAAGACCGGTGAATAAGCCGCGACCGAAGTCAAAATTGCAATTGATGAGGTTGCCAACTTTGGACCTTAAGCGAGACAAGCCTCGAACAAGCGACACCACAACTAAGCGCAGGCGACGATACCTGCATACCGGACCCTTCACACTAGTACTACCTGCTTCAGATTTTTGGCGTCTTTTGCCGCCGTTTGTTTGGTTAACCCTGAACAATCTAGGCCCTTTCGTGCAGAGTCGCGGTGAAGTTTGACGCCGCCCTGGAAACGTCACTCGTAATTCATTACTCCACTTGTATCGCCTGATAATAGAGAATACCGCTGACCGAGGACGCATCGGAAACAGTGTAAAGCGAAAGACTCCATTGCGGGCGGCTTTCATGGTTGCTGCCCGGTACGGTACACATCTCGGCGGATCGAAACCTAGGTCTCATCGGCTTCCCGCCCTCCCCGCCTTTTAGCGCCTGCTATTGACGATTCAGTGCCGCCTACAGCGCGCCCACCCCCCGCTGAAGCACATCCGCCAACGTACCGCACATCCGCCAACGTACCGAAACAGCAAACACACTCTACAAGGGAATCATCCCACGGGTTCATATGCACAGGGACTGCATCCGCGGTCCCGGCATCCGGTAACGAGAAAAGGAAAAAAAAAAAAAAAAGAAAACCAAGGGAAGATGATGCCCACCATGCCGTTTGCTCAGGTCTTGGCCTGCATCTACTGCGGCTCCCGGCTCTGCTCAACCGCCTGTTACCCGACTCACAAGGACCAATACACCTGCCACGTCTGGCGCTGCCCTGGACGGAACCCTGTAGAGGTAGCGCTTGGGCAGCTTCCGAGCGCTGCCACCAGCCACTGCAGCGCCGTCCAAGCCCAGGGACGCGGGACCAGCCGTCCAGCAGCACCAGGAACCTACTACACGAACGTGCCGACGACCACCACCACCTTGACCTACAACAACAATTACCTACCCACGAACCCTCAATTCGAGGTCTCCCCACCCGCAAGGCATAGTGTCGTCGCCGACACGTTTCGGGGTGGACCGCATGAGCATTCTCCTTACCAAGGCATGTGGGTGGTAGCATGTGTGAAGAGGGATGGGAGGCAGGGGTCTCCGTTTGAATGAAATTGGTTCCGAAAAAAGAAATACCCTTCCTTCGCTAACTGTCAGGTATGCGTCATAGGCTCCAAAACTGCAAGCAATCCGAGGCCGCCCGGCGCCGTTATTAACGACGACTCTCCGAACCCATCGGGTCAGCAGACACAGGAACAAAGTAATCAGACTTTTCGGGCTTCTCAACCTCCCCAAACCGAAAGGGCAGCTGGTCCTGAAACTAGCACTAGCGGCGATCCGTCTGTCACCAATTGGACTCCAGACTTTCGCCGTGGTTTTGAAACGGGGATCGCCATGGGCACGGGCATGGGTTTAATGTTTGCTGCTATGGGTCTCCCGCTAGCGCGCCCACACGAGACTCGCCAAGGTCGCCGAGGCGAGCGTGACAGCGGTGCCGGGAGCCACTCGAGCCACTCGCTGTGCAACATTGCGAACGCCATGATCGATACCCGTTCCGATGACGCCAGCGACGACGCCCAAGGTTGTCGTCCAGTGGAGAGGAGTGAGCTCCCTCCCCGCCAACAAGCCGGACAAGGAGGAGGACGACAGGGTTGGCCGGAAGTGGAAAATGTGAATTGATGAAACCAGGCGCGGTGATTACCAATTACTTAGTTATTCCCAATCGTGTCACAGCGTACCGTGGCTATGGATTTGGGGTGCGGGATGGGCGGGAGTGCGAGATCGAATGGGGGTTTACGGTATTTACTGCACCGAGAGCGCTGCGAATGGGTTGCTTTTGTCGCTGTGATGGTTCAAACTCGGCCGAGGGTAAGACACAATGACGGTCGAGTGGGGGTTCAGGTGTGTACACTACGCTACACTACATGCAGCGTGGGATGGGAGTCGCCGAGCATCTATGAATGCCAAGGGAGCCACATCTGGAGAACCACTTAGAGGAACTCCTCCGCTATGGATGCCGTCTGTACATCATCCTGGCTTGGAGACGCCCGCCGCAGAGCAACCGGAACAGGCGGATGGCCCGACCGGATGGAGCCTTTCCACGCCTACATTAGGTCGAGCTTTTGTGGCCCGTGGGGAGCGTCTGGGGGGGGGGGGGGGGGGGGGGGGGGGGACCACCGCTCGCTACCTACCCTGACAGGTGAATCCAAAAAAGAAACAGTACAAACACGATCACGTTTTTTGTTTGGTGAGCCCGTGTGTGGTCTTTTCTTGGAACGACCTGCCTGAGTAAGACCCTCCTTTTAGGTTGTATCATGAAAATTCCAACAAACAAACACACTCTGCTAACCAGCTGTGTAGTGTATGTACTTTAGCGGCATGGCACCAGAGCCTTGCGTTCTTTGTTCATCACACAAACGCACACCTTGGCAAAAGTGGAGAGGATGCGACCATCCAATCTGCCTCGTACACTATTCTCCCGACCCCGACGAACAGGAGGATGCTTGTTGGTACCAACAGTTGATCTGATCTGATGCTGACGGCGCAGTGCATACCGCCTGCTACTCCCGTCGTCGTCGTTTGTCCTTTTCTGTCTCGCCGATTGCGTCCGTCTGTCTCTTTTGGTGAAAAGCGAGCTGACTGACGGCTCTGCTCGGCGAGTGGCATACATACTGTAACCCCGGTTCTGATGTAGCGTCTGCTGCTTCTTCTTCTGCCGGCGGCGGCGCTGGGGTGTGTGGAGGGTCCAGACGCTGTCCTGTCTGTGTTGCCCTGGGCGGCTGAGGGACTTTTTTGATGTACGATGCATCATTTTTTCAGCTCCGGAGTTATCCCTTCGGGAACAAAAGGCAGCTGTATTAGGCCATGCGTCGTCTCGTCGGTCGTCGTGCATGGAACGGTACGGCATGGACGGGGTTGGTCCCCGAACCCCTGACTAATGCCAGGGGGAGCAAATGGTGGACATGGATCCGCTGCCATGCGCTTCTGCACGTCCGCACGCGACACTCACTGAACTGCAGCAAAGCGTGGCCGGAAGGGCGGAAGTGGCCCGGGGCGACAACAAGGTTGAACCTTTTTCGCGGAGGTCACACGGCGGCAAGATGCCTCCTTTTTGGTCCAATTCCAGGCTTCCAGAAGCATCCGAACATGTGCGAAACGCGGTCGGCGATATGCGATCTTTTGACGCTTGATCCATGCCCGTTTCCACTCCATCTACCTTTTTCAGCTCCATAGCTTCGCGACACACACCAAACCAAACCAAACGGCGGGCCACATGGGATGGGATTTGCCCATGACACGCAGCAGAACAAGCAACGAAGCAGTAGTGTGTATGTGTGTATGTACGTACGTATGCGCGCACCATACTACATACTACATAGTAGGGTCGTGGTCGGTGATAAACGGCAGCTACACTACCTAACTACACAGCGCTAGACCAGCCAGGGGCAACAACAGGGTTGGGCGGCCCCATGCGGAGTCCCCCGAAAGGAGTTCGTCCATGGGCGAATTTCCTGATCGCAATGCAACAAGCAACACCGGCCTCCTTCGTTTTCTAATGACACCCGTCAGCGACACAAACCTCAGCATTAATACCAACACAATATGCCATCATTACTCAGCGAAGCGGCTATCTGCAGGCTATCGTCCGAGCTTACGTATCATTACATATCTCTACCCCGTTATTTGCGGCCTCGTATTGTGCACGAGTTGCTGCAACTCGTGGCTTCGCTTCGGGGTAAGACCTTCATGGGTTTGCCGTGTTGGTGGTGGTTTTGGTTACACCTACCAGTCCGCAAAAGGAAGGGAATAATGCCATGGCTGGAGAATAAGGCACAGCAGCGGTCCAAAGGCGTATACATACATATATACCATTATGAGCTCCCCCATCAGTTCTCCTCGTATGCTTTGCAGGTCCTACACTACACTAGCATCATCATCATCATTATCACCCCCGTATTAAGCTCCCCTGTGCAACCCACCTACATACCCTCGTCGACTCCAACTTCCTGACGACACACGGCCACGAGAAAAAAAAAAAAAAAAGTTGATTCCGACTTCCGAGGCTTGGCTAAAAACAACCACACTGTCATTTTTTGGGCTTTGTCACCCGGACCCCCCCTGGACATTTTTTGTGTCCCGTCATCTTGGACCCGTCTACCCCTGTCCGGGGAAGTGATCGAACCCATCCGTGGGGTCAGCCTAGCCATCCAGGGCCGCCCAGAACCGATCAAGAAGAGGCCCGTCCCAACTAAGTCCGGGCTTCTCGTACCAAATCTCGCCAAACCCTTCGTGGCCCGGGCAAGTTTGGAATTTGCACCAGGAGTGGCAAGGCGTCAATCCTCATTTTACAAATCGGTAGATTCACTTCAGGGACAAAGCCTGCTCTCCCCCATCCATTCGAAACCATTTTGATTTTTGTCTGGCATAATTTTGCACCCGCAAAATCACTTTTTTGACATCTATTTTACCAAACACCGACCCATTTTTCCCTCGGCACAGCGGGCCACACCAACTACATAACACAACCCAAGCCGCAACTAACTGCCCTCGACTACATACATACATCCTTCAGCCGCCAACCGAATTACATACACCAAACTTTTTCCCTTCTTAGCGGTCAACCGCCCAACTGCTTCGCTTCACTTCACACACACACACATACATACACACAAACACAATGGATAATATCGATAAACAACATCCAGGCGCGGCAGGGGTATCCTTCCCTGCTGGCCTTGACGACTTCCGCGCCGCTAGGGATCGGTGCGCTCACGCCTGTAGACGCTTCAACAGCATGCCTGAAGATGCTACACCAGATGTTCGAACAAGCCTTTTTCTCGAGTGAGTCTGCTATGAGATGCAATCGATAACATGTTGATCATCACAGTGTGCTAACACGTTTGGTAGCATCATCCGACCGGCTCGGAACAGGAAAGAAGATGGCGCTATTACCCATGACATGACTTTCCGCGACCCAACCCTCAAGGCTCTTACTCCCTTTGTCAAGCCCCCATTTTTCGTCGACTATGGGTTGCGTCTTCGAGTAGGAGGCTCGACCTTCATTAACCGGGGCTGCTTCATCATGGACACGCCCGTAGCCGACGTCACGATTGGTGAGAACTGCAACATTGGACCTCACTGTACGCTAGTAAGCGTCGGCCACCCAATTCACCCAGAGGCTCGGGAATCGCAAAGGAGCAGCATTGGAAAGCCCATCACCATTGGCAATGGCGTGTGGATCGGGGCCAACGTTACCATCTTGTGAGTAGTTTTCCCCTCATCATTTTTCGTCTTGCTTTTTCCCCCTTTATTTTTTTTTTTTTCTTCTTTTCATCATCTGTGGAGACTTTGTTCTCAATCTCCCTTTTGTTTACTTTCCCCTGCATCCGGACCCACCCCCCTTTTCTGCCTTACCAAGGTTTCCCCTACTAACATCAAACCCCCCCCAAAACAGAGGCGGCGTAACCATTGGCGACGGAGCCGTCATCGGCGCTGGTTCCGTAGTAACTAAATCTGTCCCACCACTCCACCTCGCCATCGGCGTACCCGCCCGCTTCCGCCCCCTCGCCGAAGTCCCTCGCAAACTCGACGCCGGCTCAACTGTCGATTCACTCAAGGAGGCTCTTGCCTGTGGTCGTAACTCCTTGTCCTCCTCACCGCTTAACTCACAACAACAACAACAACAACCATCCTTCACTACTGCTGCCGGCAGCTACTACCACCCTCAACAACAACAACAACAAAACCAAAACCGATTAACCCAAAGCCAAGCCGAAGAACTCGACCGCCTCGCCAAGTTGTGCGTCAACCCGGCCCTCATGCGCGCCGCCACCAACGAATCCCACTACCACTTCTCCAGCCACCAATCGATGCTCACCGAGCTTCGCTACACCGCTGGCGCACAGCAGTTGAAGCTCCGCAAGACCGAAACGATTAGTCCTAGCGATATGCCTCGCGTGGACATGACGCAGTTTGCTGCGTGGCAGTCACATTCATCGTCGTCGTCATCATCACAACAGTGTAGCAGCAGCGGTGGCGGTGTTGGTAGCTCATCATCAAAGGAAGCTGGTTCATCAGTGGGTTCATCAGTGCATGGAGGACATGGAGGAGGACCAGGAAGGGAAAGGAGGGTGTCGAGGATCGTGAGGGCCGAGTTGACGGCTATTGCGACGGTTACGGTCGTGGCGCTACTACTGATTGTCGGAATCTTCTTTGCGGGTGTGTTGTTGGGGGCGAAGAGGATCACGATTGTGGTGGATGCGGTGGCGCCGGAGGAGTTGAGGAAGTTTCATGGTGCAGGTGGTGGTGGAGGAGTGAATTTGGTGAGGGGGTTGTAAGTTCGGTTCGGTCTCCCGAGGGGTCCTAAAGCTTGGCCTGGCCTCCGACTGCTGAGTGTTGGGTTTCTCAAAGTCAGGTCCGGGACTCGGGAGGCAGCAAGAGGTTGGTTGCACGCATTCTGAGGCGTTTGTCTGATTTTTGTTTTCATTTTGCGGTCATGCTTTTTCACAGCGTGGGTTTACTGGTTGGATATACCCATTGGTTGGTTGGTTTCAGGTTGGGAGAGAGAATACGCATACGCGAGATGGTGGCATCCAAAGGCGGTTATTGGGTTTTCCATTGCGTTGTCCCGTGTCGTGTCGTGTGGCTGGGGTAGTTGCATTGTTATTTTGGTGTTGGTTTCTTTTTTTCTTGGCCCCTTACTCACACCTTCCCTTCTATCACTCCTTCCTTTTTGTCTTACTACACTTTGTTTTAATACCTGGGGTCCAGTCATTTGTTTTTGCTCTTACACATCATTATCATCATCTGTAATATCGTCGGGTCGGGAGGAAATGTCGGAAAGGAGGGAGAGAGGTCAGGAGGGGGGCCATTCCATTGGCCAAAGGGGAGGAGAGGGAACCAACAGGTTTGGTGTGTCCATACGACGACGGCGGCGACAGGCGGGACGGACGGGACGGAGTTTTACGGCATCGACACACACGGGGGGCTTACCTAGGTGGCCTTCCACAACAAATGCTATGCTGCTGAGCGGCAAAAACAACAACAACTACTACTACTACTACAACGAAACATGGAAAGGGAGTAGGGATAACAACAACATGGACACCGGCGTCGATCATCTCGTGATTTTCTTTGGAAAAGAATACTATACCCCCTCTCATGGCAATCGGCACGGCAACTGGGTTGCTGTGCCTTGCACGTGTTTGCTATCACGTGTGTACTTTTGCTTTTGTTTTTTCAACTTTATAGGATACATATGTACTTTTAGTCTTAATCACACATTCGTTTCTGGTTGGCGGTACATCTTTTTGGCTTCAAGATTACCTACGATGCTTGCAATGAGTTCCGAAAGCGTGTACGCTGCTGGATGGACGAAACATCGATGCTGTAAATGTGCTAGACGCCCATAGGTAAGCAGCCAGCAGGTTTCCACACTTAGTCGTGGCGGTTCTCTGGCACTAACTGCCTCGATGAATAAATACCGACGATATTAAAAACCAGCATGGTCTTTTCACTGCCTTCTGAGCCCTCTTTCTGTGCCTTTCAATACTCTCCCGTCATCACCTCCGCCGCCTATTTCTCCGCCAGTCCAGCGACTCCGCCTCGTGCAACAACATGGCAAACTCTAGACACCAATCCGAGGAACAGTAGAAGTATTTATTGTCCGGGTATCACCCACCATGCCGCCTTCAACTTCTGTTGGTTGGCCCCGAGTGGTAAGGGGCATCTGCCCGGACACTGAGCAGTCTGGTATATACTCTCAGCTGTGCCCATACGACAACCTAAACCCTCCAACAACATCTTATAGTATCACGATAAGCCGTGAGCGCCGCCAGTGTCCATGTCTCAGACGATAGGTACCATAATCAAGGATCATCGTTGACCTCATGGACGTCCATAACTTACCTGGTGGTTTATGGGATACCAGGTGAGTAGGGCAGGGCAGATGTAAAACGTACGGCGAAATGGAAAAAGCTGAAGAGAGTATCGACAACCGAGACGTCCTTGTCCGCATAGGTACCTAGAGGTAGGTAGGCAGCGGTTAATCAAAGCAAGAGACGGCCGGCCGTCCATGAATCATCATTGAATAACAGGATGGACCTCCTTCTGAAGTCCAGTCCAGTCCAGTCTTTTGCCTACATCTAGGTAGGTACGTTTATAGCGTCGGAATGACCCAACGTCTTTGACAACTATTGCTACAATGGAAGTATGGAACTTACAAAACACGACTTGGCCAAAGCCCTACCTACCATAGAGGAGATGCGCGCGAGTACTCGACCAACGACGGCCATTTCATCTCAATGACCCACCCATCGCTGGCCCAGTCTATCTATCAGCTAGTCAAGAAGGCTAAATGACAGACAGACAGAGCGAGGGGGTCAAGAGACGGGCCACGAGACACGAAGAAAGGTCAAGTAAAGGTAAAGGCAAAGGCAAAGGCAAAGGCAAAGGCAAAGGCAAAGGCAAAGACAAAGACAAAGACAAAGACAAAGACGGCAGTGATTCCCCAGCAAATGGCAAAGGACAGGAAGAAGAAGAAGAACAAGCATACCTCTACCCACCCGACGTTTGAGTCTACTACTCCAACGCATTTGAGTTCACCTAAAGAAACGGTTTCCTTCTTCGGTCGAGTACCTAATTAGGTATGGGATGGATGGATGTATCATACAATTAGTCACATGAGGATGTCTCGTTTACCACTCACTGAGTCACTGGATAAGTACATATGTGAGTCCAACACACAGGTCGGTCAGTCGGTCGGTCAGTCGGTCGACTTCGCTAGGCTACCTACAGGGGAATGAATGAATGACAAACCGCTCCAGGGGAATAACAAACGCAACTACCTACCTATATAGAGTAGAGGTACTTTCGTCACCAGGCACACGTGCTTATCACTAATGACTGCTTTGGTACTTTCTAGCGTAGAGGTAGGCATCGGAGGAGACGGCGAGAAAACATGTTCACATTGAAATGTCCAGGTGTGTAAATAGCGCTGCGTTCAGTGATGAAAGAGCGATTTGAGACTAGGGTCGGAACTGACTGAGGGGCTCACTAAAAGGACTAGAAAAAAAAACGAAAAAAAAAAAAAAAAAAAAAAAAAAAAAAAAAAAAAAAAAGGCCTGCCTGATCTCCGAAGCAAATGGCAAGAGGTTTCCACTGATCGGAAGGTATGGGACTGGACTGCAATCAATCCCATGGTCGTGTGTCCTTAGAAGAAATCTGAAATACCGACAGGAAAAAAAGGAAACAGTCTGGGAATACAAGTCGTACCTGTGACGCAGTTCAACTTCGGCCTCGAAATCCAAGTCAGCCATGCCACCGACTACCGACCAGTCCATCACGCCTCACGCTCAGTAGCAGCAACAAGATTGGAACACTTTATGTGAGTGGGTGGATGGGTGCGAGTGGATACCTACTTCTACATTGTTGTGTTTCTGGATGGAAATCCCATGGCTATTATCCTTGTGTCACCGCGCCCAGTTGGTGAAGATTTGGCACTGCAGGACGATGACAGGCGGGAACAACTGAGTGTTGTAGAAGGGAAGTGTTGCCATCGAAGCGTCTTATATATGTGTGCTGTAGTAGGGCTTACAGTGTCACGTAGTGGCACGTGGTGGGTGTTTCACAGCGGGAGGGTGGTGGATCGAGGGAGGGTGGACCGAGCTCCCGTCCCGTCCAAAAGCAAAGCACTAACCAATCAGATATTATACATTCAGTGTCTACATTCCTTTTTGGGTACAAGTAATCCATCCATCAACTCATTAACTGGTCTTACTAAGAGGCTCATTGAGAGTAGGTAAGTATTCAGTGCAGTAAGAATGCCTGCTCCTCTGATTTGTCTCGCTGCCATGTCGAAACGATAATGGCGGTTGCTTCGGATGAGAGAGGAAGAACATAAGCATGTTCGATAACTTTTATTCTGAAAGGTACTTTTCTTGATTGCACCACGACGTCCTGGCCATCGCAACTTCCGCTCCCGAATCTACGCCTCCCATCAGGCCACAATCTACCAATTAGAACCCCCCCCCCCCCCCCCCCCATGAGGTGCACAAAAGGAACTCCACGACTCCCCAAAGCCACAATTCCCATAATCAAGTCCAGCGTCCTCAACAGCTCCTGCGGGTTAGAATTCTACTCAAACTTAGGCACCTGGTACATATCATCGGGATCTGTTGGTGTCACTCGTCAGTACTCTGTCTTCCACCAACTCTCCACCGGTTCGGTTCAACTTACCCTTTCCTTCATTCCCAATAAACTCCCGAACCTCCTTCACCCTCCTATCCACGTCACCCAACAACCCATCCAAACCCTTCTTCACCTCCGCATTCCTCCCCGCCCCCCTCTTCAACGCCCAACTCGCCACATCGAACCGACTCACCCGGTTCCTCAACATCATATCAAACGGCGTAGTCGTGCTTCCCTCTTCTTGGTAACCCTCAACATCCATGCGCTCCGCTTTTTCCCTCCCAAACAAGAGACCCTGCAGTTCTGTCGGATAGCCATGGTAGTTGAACAACACCGGTCTGTCGGCGGTGAACATCTCGATGAACTTGGACTTGGCCAGGGCATGCGGATGCTTGGACTCTTCGATGAGGATCATCAAATCCGTCACATTGATGACGCGGATCTTGAGGGCGGGCGCAATGGAGCGCAGGAGTTCAGCGGCTTTGATCACCTCAAAGGTGACTTCGACGCCGATGCCGACTAGCACCACATCTGGGTCTTGCACCGACTCTCCCGCGGATGAGTTGGGGTCGGGTGAAGAGGCGAAATGCCAGATCGAGGCACCCTGGCGACAGTGCTCGGCTGCTTCGGCGGGTGAGAGGTAGACGGCCGTGAGCTGCTTGGAGCCGATGATGAGGTTGGTCTTGTTCTTGCTGTCCATGACGTGATGTACGGTGCTGAGGAAGCAGTTGGCGTCGGGCGGGAGGTAAACGCGAGCAGCCTCGGCCTTCAGGTTGAGGACGGCGCCGATGAAGGAGGGGTTCTGGTGCGAGAAACCGTTGTGTTCTTGACGCGCCCAGGTTGAAGTCTCGATGTAGTTGATAGAGGCCAAGTCGCCACGCCAGGGTACTTCACGCGCGATCTTGACGAACTTGGAGTATTGCACCATCATGGTGTGAACAATTCCCAGGAAGGACTCATAGGAGGGGAAGAGGGCGGTGCGGCCTGTGAGAGTATATCCTTGCATGAAGCCCTGGCAATTGTGCTCGGAGAGAACCTCGATGACGCGGCCGCCATGTGCCCTTGAGAACTCATCCCACTGAAAGTCGCGCTGTGTGTGATCAAGGATGGCGTTGAGCTTGTTCGACTCGAGCTCGTCAGGGGAGAATAGTCGGAGAGTTTTGGGATTCTCTTGGAACAACTTGTCGAGGAACTTGCCGGCACTCTTCATGCAGCTTTCGTCGATGCCCTTTTCAACGCTAAACTTCTTCCAGTCAATCAGTTTTAGGGGAATGTATGGATCATATGTGATCTTGAGTTGACCGAGCCTCTTTTCTGCCTTGGGCAAGACACGAGTGATGGCCTCAGTAGGCTTGCCCTTGTCATCAAGGAGCTCGCTGATCCTGTAGCTGGAAAGCCACTCGTCTAGAGCCTGGAGTTGCTTCTCATCACTACCAGCCTTGGGAAGGGGGACTTGATGGGAGTGGAAGGATCCTTCGATGATTTGGCCCTCCACCTCCTTAGGACCCGTCCATCCCTTGGGCGTTCTGAGGACAATCATTGGCCATCTCGGCTTCACAATCGGCTTGTTGTCCTCCCTCGCAGCCTTCTGGATCTTCTTGATCTCGGCTAGAGCCCATTCCAAGGAGTTTTGCAAGTCGTCATCAATGTTCGCTAGGTCTTCCACAATGCGCACCTGGTATCCGTAGCCACTAAACAGGCAGACGATCTCCTTGTCGTCCATGCACCCAAAAATGGTGCGCTCACTGATCTTGAAGCCGTTGACATGCAGAATGGGGATGACGGCACCTGATTCCTTGGGGTCGATGTACTTGATAGCATGCCAGGCTGTTGCTGTCGGGCCAGTCTCCGCCTCACCATCGCCTACCACACAAGTGACGATCAAATCGGGGTTATCCATGACAGCGCCGAACGAGACAGAAAGGGCATATCCGAGCTCACCACCCTCATGGATCGCACCTGGAGTCTCAGCGTTGATGTGACTAGGAAAACCGCCGGGGACAGAGAAACGGGTGATGAGGTTGCGTAAACCAGTAGCGTTGCGGTCGTATTCGCCAGGGTAGAAGCGCTCAAGGGAACCTTCAAGCCATAGAGAGGCGAGGGCGGCAGGGGCTCCGTGGCCGGGGCCGATAACGTAAATCATGTTGAGGTCATGGTTGCGGATCAAGACGTTGAGATGCGACCAGACCAGGATTAGGCCGGGACATGTTCCCCAATGCCCGAGGAGTCGGGGTTTGATGTGCTGAACTTGGAGTTTGTCTTGGAGGAGGACGTTGTCGCGCAAGAAGATCATGGAGGCGGCAATGTAGCATCCTGCACGCTGGAATGCGCGCAGTGACTCGCGGACATTGTCTGGGAGGTTCTTGCGCTCAATTTGGACTGCCAGGTCAAGGACATTGTCCGGGAGGTGGGATGGTAGAGGAGGGGGGTTGGGAATTGTGATCTGTGTGCCGCCCATGTTGTCGGTGTGTCGTCTTTTGATGGTCTGTCGTTGGAAGGGGTGTCTTGATGAAAGAGCCGCAAGATGGGGGTTTGGTGGTTGCTGCGCTCTCCCTTGCAGACGTCAATCGTTTGTGGCGCCTGTGGGTGGTTGGAATGTGGAATCAATGGTGTTGTTGTTTGCTTGCAAAATGATGGGACAATGCAAGAAATTCGGGATCCAAAGGGGTACAATGGGCTTTGTAGGTGCGGGCCGAGCCTTTGTTTAGCGTCTTTTACAACTCAAATTGGACGTTTGTTTGAAGATGAAAAGTGAAGATGTGCAGGGCAATGTCTTAAAAAATATCCGACAAAGTGCAAAGAGGAGGGGATCGCTTGCGATGACGGCGCGGACCATCAAGGTACACGGATTGCACTAACAATTATCACTAATTGGTATCGATGACGTACCTAGTCCACTGTGGAAGGTGGGGGTGGAGGGGACGATAAAGAATCGAGGGGGTTCGTCTGATAACGACGGGAACTGGTGGTCCACTCGCTGACCACTCATCGTATCGATCACTGTGTGTACTGTTCCTGCTTTCAAGATTCGTGCCCTGTTCCTGGCATTGATACCCTAACCCGCCTGTGTTTCGTTATGCATGGTCTGTCATCTCGTCTTACCACCAACCTGGTTCTGGATCGATGGTGCAGGAAAGGGGGTATCCAGCCAAGTAAACAAGACAAAGACCCCATTCAAATCTGTTGAAAGATTACAAGTATATGGGAAGTATACCAATGAAGAGCATAAAGGTGCTGGACCCAGAAGCAATGTCATCGCGTCCCAGTAATTCCAGATGAAATCGCGCAAAGTGATCCGGAATACCAAAGAATATTGCCAAAGATCACTCACAGAAAAAGAGTCGAGAACCCAGGAATCTGGCAGGTCAAGGGGATTTCCTCAATGAATACAAACCACAAGTGACCAACGGGCAAAACAAGAGGGCGAGTGGAGTCGGAAAAGAGAGGGTCGCCTGTTGGTGGTAGAATGTCAAAGGCAGCAGTCTAGGACTACAGTATTCTCCAAGACACTCTATCATTTTGACCTTCAATTAACTTCAATACCTGTAGAAGCTCTTGCTGTACGTATCCTTTCAATGAGACCATCACTTGGACATCTCAGCCACTTTGAAGATCCAGGATACACCAACATCCCGTTCCAGAAAGGAGACTGATTGGCTTGATCCAGTCTTGTGAGCGACCCTTTCAATGGCTGAACAGAAGATCCTGGCTCAGGGTAGCATTATTTCAGATCCCCAAACCAACGTACATATGGCAGACTTTGAGAACAAAGAAATCCGCCAGCGGTGCCTTGCACCTCCATGTCAGGAGCAGTTCAAACGCCCATTTGGATGACATTTTGCTGCAAGTCAACAAAGAAACCACCATTTCATAGCCCGTACAGAGGGTTTTGGATGCTCTTTGCAGGACAAAGAAGCTGTTTTTGTATGGGAAAGATGAAGACTATAAGAGAGAAGGATCGCTATGATAGCTAGAAAGCTCAAACTCGAACGAATTCAACGCTCTCATTGCTTCCAAAACTCGCCATTTTTTTTGCTGCGTCCATCGTGATTCTATCTCAAGTTCTGGTGTTTTTGCAGCTTTCCAGACGCCATGGTACGTACCTGGCCGAGTGTCCTCCAACGTCACATTGCCCACTTGGTCGCAGATTGCCCCTGTCAGACCTCCAAAAACACCACTCATCTGCTGCAGCTGGCTGGCAGCACTCACACATAGCAAATGGCGCTGACAGTGCTCCCCCACTCTCTCAGGGTTCATCAGACAAAAAAGGCGAGAAACGACCTCACCCTAAAGGGGTCAGTGGGCATTACATTAATACAAATGTGAGAATTTCCTGTAGCACCTGCACAACTTTGCATTTCCTCTGCATATCGCTTCCACCCATGTCTCTGCAGAACACTGACTGGGCCAATCAGACAAGCTCCGGGACCAAGGCTCAAATTATGAACGCCTATGATCTCGCCAGTGAGCCCACCCACCAGATCTCTTCATCATTCGCACACAAGACGCATACTAACCACCAGCATCCTAAAGTTCAACTACATCCTGACACCGATAAACAAACCGTAATTCCCCCCGAAAACGCACGTCATGGGGAAGTAGACCAAAGAATACTTCCGAGGTATAAGGATGCCCAGCAGTATTCTCACAATGAATCGAAAAAGCCATCCTCTCCCAAACCCAAGGAGGGATCCAACTCCCCATCTCATTCGGAGGCCACCAAGAAGTCCAAGTGTGCGAGCATGAAGGGGGTGTCGATAGACGACCCCAGACCAACATTCAAACGCTACAAGCTCGTTCTCTGAGTTCTTCCACACACACCCCATCGGGTCGACGCATCCCCTGCAAGCCAGGGGCATTTGCTCTGCAGCCAGTCAGACACCAGTTTGGTCGTCTGGGCGCTTACCGGGGGCCCATGATCGACACCCGACTGGACAGTGGGACACTTTCACTTTCCCCCAGTTTCTTCTTCAATTCTTCACTTCTTCGGGGACTTTGGATGTCGTTTTCTAATCATTTTTCTTTCTTTTTGTTTTGGGCATTGCACTTGGTGGTTTCTTGCGGACATTTCATTTTACGATACCTCTACACTTCTTTTCGAGTTGGCGGCGGGGATTTTGCATCAAAGACGGGGATGGATTAGAACGGGCGATGACTGACACGACATTGCATTACTACTTGGTTATTCGGGCACTAGACACTGGATATTGATACCCCATGTGGCGGAGCCCTCAGTGGGATTTGGCAGTAGCATTTGGGACATGGCACGGAAAGCACGATTGACATTTTAGCATTCTGGAATTGGGTTCGCATTTTATACACACAACATAGAAGGAGCAATCTTTAACCTCAATGGAATTGTCCCCTTCCTTTTCCTCATAAACTCAAAGCGGATTGATTTTTGTCCTCGTCTCAAACGTTCAGCATCTTCTCCTTTCGCATTGCAGTTGGTTCAATGTTCTCGACCATCACGAGTCCGACTTGGCTCAACCCCTACATCCAATCAATTCCATCCATCCTGTCGCCAGCCCATATCAATTGCAACCAACAATTGTGGCTCAGCAGTCCCTCGCTGCAGCTGTCCACAACTTCCCAATGCCCATCCACCTTTCTCAATCCTCGAATTCCATGACTCGCTGGTGAACTCGCAACCCAATGCCCATAGTCAGGAGTAAGATCAAAAGAAAGGGCAAGGAAATGACAGAATCATTTAACCTCGATTGTCTCCTTGTTTACTGATTCCATTTGGCAAATCTTCTTATTTCCAACAGAGACGTCAATCACCTCGAATCTACCAGTCGAACCATCCACGAAAATGGCAAGGCGTTCTCCCAACACTCGTCAGGCTAACAGCTGCAATGTCCTTGAGTCCCATCTGCCAGAGCCCGTCGAATCCCGCGTCGAGGATCCCAGATCGCTTCAATACCCCTGACCAGCCCAACGCACGCAACGGATGTCTGGTAGCACTCGATGCAGTCAAGCCCTCCCAATCCGTACAAGTCTCCCCCAAGCGCCCCAATATGGTTACACTGAGCCCCTCGACTTGCTGCCAAAGCCCGTCTGCCAGTTGGCAAACAGGAATGGTTGCTGGCAATGAAGAAGATAGATATGAACAAGAAACGGTCCTCTCCCGTTCTCAATTGCATCGAGTTGAGTTGAGGTGGTATGCGATAAGTTTCCTTGTTCTGCATGTCTTCGACTTCCTCCCCGAGATCAAAGCGTCGAAAAGTCACTTGACATCACCTGCACTCCGAGTAGCCGCCCAATTTGAGTTTCAGCTTCTTCTGTTGGTGCCCAAGACACAAGACCAGTGTCGGTGGCCTCACTATTGGTCCAGTGTCCAGAAAGTGCGCAGGTGGCAAACGTGATGCCTTCACAGCAGTACCAACCTTCCGTACAGTCGGTGGGCAGTGGGATTTCTGAGGTTGAGGGCGTAAATCACAAAGCATGGTCTGTTGACTTGGAAAAGGGAGGGACTCGGGTGGAAGGGGAGGTAGAGAAAGGAATTGATGGGTAGGTACACTCAGTTTGAGCCTCACGCTCAACCATCAAGTCAGTGGCTAATACACCAAACAGCATTGGTCTTGACCCGTATCCCAATCTCGATTACATCAATCCCATGGAAGAGCCAGCAAGTTATGTCAACATGCAAGGTACTACCACACTTTCGCTGAGCTGTGAGCGGAACTCAAATCTAACACCACCACAGTAAACGATGCTCCAGAAGGCTACCCCATGCTTGCCCGCTTCATCTCTTCTCATGAAGACGGCTACATCTTTCGGGAATTCCGCTACCTACAGTCCCGGACGCTCTTGCACATGCAAGATGAACTACGAACTCTCGAACTCCACCTGCACAGGATGGACCTGCATGATGCTGGAAACAGGGCCATCTTCCTCAGGACGAGGGAGATGGATGATGATCGTCTGGGGGTGAGGGGGCGGCTGATGGAAGAAATTGCGGAGAAACTCAAGAAATATGGTACGTATGTTCAATTCTTATTCTCTCTCCTCAAATCCTAGTGTTTCAGCAGCATTCTTCAGTCCGACCAGATCATGGAGACGGAGCAGTAACACAAAGATGCTGAAAACGGAACATTTCACTGACCTTTAGTGATGCAGGCGAACTCCTCATAATGTCCAACAACCTCGCCAACTTCGACCGACCATCCCGCTTCGACATCCAAAGTCTCGAAAACTTCTTTCGAGCCAAAGAGCCTCTGTTTCGACATGAGCGATACATTGGGTGTCAATCCGACATGATAACGCTCAAAGCAGGGAGAGACGACGCCTGGCTTGACCGAGTAATCATGCAGTTACTTGTCAAGTACAACTGTGCACCACTACGGGTCGGTAGCTCTTCATGTTATCTAGAGTCATTGAGCCCAAAGCTAACTCATCTCCCAGTACATCTTTGCCAACGCTCACACCAAGACCCATGCCGACAGCAATCACGCAGCATTGAACCTCTTCTCCATTGCCCGCGTCCACTTTCTCAAGATGGTCATTCTGATCTTGCTCATGCTCTGCCTATTGTGCCTACCTTTGGTCCCGCTCTATTCCTGGACCCAGGAAGGCTCAGGCCCGGCAGATGGAGGGACTGACAGCGCGGCGGTGACTGGACAGACGCTTCCCAAGATCATGGGCTTGATCGTTGCGTGCGCGTTCGCATTTGGCGTGGTGTTGAGTGTGTGTACGAGGGCAAAGAAGCATGAGATCTTTGGGAGTTGTGCTGCGTAAGTTTGGCTTTTCTTTTCACACTTCTGGAATTGTGTGATGCAGTTGACTGACTGGTTAATTTGCAGATACATGGCTGTTCTCATTGTGTTCATGACATCAACGTGATTGAGGTGTATGAAACTACCTGGCATATGAGATCCCGACCTTCAACGCGATTTTATCGCGAACAGGGCATGGAGCGACGACAAGGAACGATGGTCCCTAGCGAGTCCGGAGTACCTATGTCAAATGAACGAGTCAGAGCCCCTAGGAGAAGTCTCGGCTTTTCAACAACCAAGCGCTTTGACTGCTCGAAAGGGGTTATGGGTACTGCATGCTGTATTCCCAAGGAGTTGATTGCGGAACTGGATCATACATTTGTGAGAGTGACATCTGGCAACTGGCTGCTGGCAGCGTAGCTCGAGCGTACGTAGGTATTGACTTGACTGCCCGACATGATCCGAACACGCACATCCACACATTTCCAGGCACGCGAACCACCAATCGGTAAATAAATCCCATATGGAGATGCATTTGCTCATTCCGATGGACCTGCAGACTTGACCAGTTTACATGATGTCATCGTTCCTGTCCCAGCATTGCAGCTGCTCTGCCCCAGTGTTCCTTTGAAGATCCAGCCAATCGAATAATAAGGATAAGTGGGGCCGTCTCCAATGCGGAGATGCACACTCGTCACCAGCGGGAATCAATGAACATCAATGGCCCCATCGCCTCTCCATTGAGTGCAGTGGTTATAAAGTAAACGGTTCAGCTTTGTCTAGGTAAAAGAGTTTCAAGCCAATTCATCATTGTCAACGTGCAACATCCAACTCCAGAGTAACCATCCAACGACGATTTCATATCTACAAGTCAAGCGAGCAACTATCAAAACCAATACAAACATGTCTGCCATCAAACTCTCCACTTCAGCCCTCCGCCCCCTCGCCGCGCGCCGCATCGTCCCCGCTGCTACTGCCCGCACGACCGTACCGGCATTCACCCAGATCCGTTCCGTCTCTTCCAACGGCGACGAACTCGGTGGCGTCAAGGGATCAGAGCCCGCTACTAAACCTAACCGATATAACGTGTACGTATTCGTTCCATGTTCCCGATACCATCTATCGATGTTGTACTGGGAGGGTGGAAGGGGAAGGGCGGGGGGGAAGAAGAACAGTTAGGAGGGAAGAACGACGGCTAGGGCGAAGAACGGTTAGAAGGGGAACATATTACATAAGGACAGGTTAGCTGACATTATACATCGAATATAGGAGAGCCGGGACAATCACTGCTGTTGGTGTCGTGGTTGCTTTGGGGTATATGTTTTATAGGAAGGGGGAGAAGAAGGGCACGGCACCGTTGGGTGCTAGTCAGTGAGGGAGGGAATGAGTCTTTAATGGAGGGGTGGAGGGGTGGAGGGGGTTGGGATGATTGGATTCCCTGATGAGGATGGGATTGATCGGAAGGCACTGGAGGGAAGGGAATTGGAAGGGAACGCACCGAAAGGAACTGGGAAGCGAGTCCGAGGGCGAGGAGGACAGCGACGGGATCGCTTTCGCGCGCTGAGTGCTGCTTGCGCATGGGATTGTGCAGGGCGTGTGCAGGACGTTATGACACCTATGAGTTATGAATACCTGAGGGATATTGAATTAACAAACACACCCAATCGATCGCCCTTGGATGCCATAAGAAATCAAATTCGCTGTTTTATGGTTTGGGATCAGAATGAGAATGGGTCCTGTCGCAGAGTCTGGCGCCAGACCGTTACCCCACTTCCCCGCTACCGGGTCCCGGCCGGGTTCCGAACCACGGCCCCACTTCCCGTCTTTGGTGCGCCGGATCCGAGCGGACTTCTGTAATTCGGTTTCCCCATCGTCATGGCGCCCGCAACGTCCCCCGTTCTGACAGAGCCAGTTCTAACGGGTATCACTGTATCAAGTTTCGAACTCCCCACCTTAAGGTAAGCATCAAACTTTCACAGCTATCTAATCTCAAACATGTGACACGACATCTACTTCTTCCTACCGGTAAGCCATCCCGCTGCCCTTGTCCTTGTTCTTGTCAATGTCAACGTCAGCCGTTGTGTGATGCACGGTTCCTGACTCCACACTGCCACTTCATACCTCTAGTGTACTTCATAAAGTAGGGCTTATGTAGACCGCCTTCTGCTCCCGGTCCTTCGCTCCAATCTCAACTTCGTCATCCCTTCCTTACCTCTAATCATCAGTTTTTGTCTTTTTCATCAACATCAACCTCATTATATCAACCTCATTGTTATAGACAAGGCCCAGCGTAACTCATCCAACCCAACCAACCACCACCACCCACCCTCCATCCCCCAACCCCGTTATCAACATGTCAACCGAACACGCCCCCAAAAAAGGCTACCTCCTCGTCTTCTCCCGCCCTACCCACCCTGCATTCTCCACCTCCCACGACTCTTTCAACAAATGGTACAACGAAGTACACATCCCCGACATTCTCCGCTTCGGCCATGCCGACGGCTTCACTTGTGCCTTTCGGTATGCTCGCGCTGGGTTTAACCCTTCCGACCCTTCTACCGCCTCCTCCTCTTCAGCTGCTACTGCCTCAGCAGCTATGGGCACTACGGCTACAACAAATGAGACAAACGAAGCAAACGAAGTGACATACCCCAAAAACGAAAAGTGGTTATACCTAGCCATGTACCCCGTTCCGGACATTACCAAGGCCAGTAGGCCTGATAGCGGGCTGTATCAAGCGCCGTTGGTGCATGAGATGTTGCCTGAGGGGAAGAGTGCGATGGAGGTGGCGAAGTGGGAGTTGGGGTTTTGGGAGGTTGTTGGTGAGATGGAAAGGGAAAGTGGTAAGTTTGATGTCATTTTTGAGCTGGCTTGGGGTAGTCGGGGTAGATGGGGGAAGAGGGAGGGAAGGAGGGAAGGAGGGAGGGATGGGTGAGGGAGAGAAGGGAAGGAGGCGGAAGAGGATGGGAGGGGGAAGAGGATGGGAGGCGGAAGAGGATGGGAGGGAAGAGGATAGGAGGGAAGAGGATAGGAGGGAAGAGGATGGGAAGAGAATGGGATGAACTCGTGGGGAGTGGGGACCGGTTTGGTGCGTGGATGATATCGGGGGGGTTGAAGAAAACAAAGGGAACGGGGACGGGACGAGGTGACTGAATACAAGTGTGGGATGCGTTGAGTGATACTCCAACTACTACTACGGGATGATGGATCAACGAGGGTCGAATACCGGACAAATGGGAAAGGGAAAAGGAAAGGACAGCAACAAGCTAACAACTACCACCACAGACTCTTCCAAAGATACAGACGTAATACTAGTCCCCGTCGACTCCTCCGACATTCCCGGCTACGACGTTCCCGGCGCTCACCCGTCCGCCCTCCTCGAATACTCCCGCAAGGGCTGGGAAGGCCCGGATCCGGTCCGGTCGATACTGCTCAAGTACACTGCTCCTGCATATAACTGTTGTGATGGTACTGGTATTAAGCAGTATTTGGTTGTGGTATGTGAAATCTCTATTTCTTTCCTGATTATCGCTCTGACACGTATGTTGCTACACTTGACGAATGGATAGATGCTGACAATAGGGGAAATAGCACGAAGTGGAACCGAACACGGAACAGGCCCTCAAGCCAGAGTTCAAGACGGTCAAGTATAAGCTTTATAAGAAGTTTGGGGTTTGAGAGTTCATCAGTTCTGGTTCTCTAGGGGGAGGGGATATGTGGGGACTTCGGTATACGTCTAGTCCTAAACTTGTGAAGTGGTACGCTGCCCTGTGTGGCGCAAGTAGAGGAGGGTGATGCAAGAAGCTCGTTCAAACGAAAATTGTTACGGAATTGATAAGAACATGCAATGGCCAACTCCATGGAAGCTGTGTGATGAGACTGCAGGCAGGCACAAAGGCACAAACTTAACGTTCCGTTGAGCCTCTGCAGGTTTTTATTTGGGAGGGTACTTCTCCAAGTAGTCGTCAAACCGCAAGATCGTCTTTTGCTTCGCCCACTGTACAACAAGCAGATGAATTAGTAACTCTTCAGTCAAGGGAATACCACATCTCAATCTTGAGGGGATACGGAACAAAAACCTACCTGCTCCACCTTCTTCCACGGCGGAATCACGGGTGGCGGCGGCTTCTCAAAGTGCGTTCGACTCCATTGTCTCGCCGCCTCCTTTTCCTCCGCACTCTCATGATCCCATGCCCACTGGATTTCGGCGCGAATCTCTTCAAAACTCGGCCTATCGTCGGGAACCTCGCACAGACAGCGGGCGACCAGGTGACGGAGCCGGAAGGGCACATGGTCGTATTGCGGGTCGAGCAAGTGGGCGCCATAAGTCGGGTACGACTTCTTGCGCTGCATTTTAAGCGGCAAGTCGTTTGGCGGGCCGTATATCAAATTGGCGTCTCGCAGGGGATGAATGGTATTAGTTGGATTCCATCGGAAAGTTATGACAATGTGCATGATCTATGGTCATTCGGGTAATAAGAGTTAGTGACGAGGTTAGGGTAGAGGCAGAGACGGGGTAGAGGCAGAGAATGGGACTTACCAATGCAAGTTGCCACATGTTGGACTTCCAGCTATACTGTCCGGCTACCCTCGCCTGTTGTGCATCGGGTGATTCTACGATCGCTTCCCACTCCCGTGTAAATTGCTCCTGAGCAACAAAAGAGGGCAAAAGATGTCAGCGTCACTGCTATCAAAGAAAGTGAGCAAAACGCAGCTACCTACCGGGAGATAGAAACCTGGCTTTCCACAGCGGCGATGGCCCCAGAGATCTTTTCTGTATGAATGAGAAGAGTAAGCTTCAAACGAGTCTCGGTAGCGGTATGCATCAAGACACTTCATTTATACTTACAGATTACGGCGACATGCATCATCAACACTCATATCTCGGGCGAGCCCAAAGTCAATTAGCTTGAACATAGGCGTCCCATCATGACTATCGGTCATCCTTTCGAAATGCGGATGTGTTGGGTGGACCCTATGCTTGCCTTCCCTGGATTCCGAATCAAAATCCCCGATGAGCACTGAATGTCACCGCCATCAGCATTTATCAGTCAGGAACCGCACGGTTTGGGTGAAGCTTACCGTTTTGTGTATCAATGTCAAAGTGAATGAGACTAGTTCCGGCTGGTTTGTTAACATAACCATTATGTGGCGCTGGATTGAGCTCTGGTACCATGTTCCCGTCATCACGATCATCTGTATTCCAGACGAAATCCTCTGCCAAATGATCAGATTCCGAAACATTAGGGAAAAAAATTAAAGGGGGATACTCCATGGCCAAGCACATTTTCATGACTGTATAGCGGCTGTTAGTATAGGATAGAATTTGAGTGGCTGAAAGGAACGACTTACAGCAAGCCATCATATCCCAGAGGACTCGATTTGGAATTCGCAAATCCGGTTCCGTTCCGGCCTTTATTTTTCCTATTCCTTCCAACCATTCGTAAAGGGAGCCCCTTGCTACGTATTCCATAACTATGCTCTTGGGAACCTGCTCTACTTGGTCGGTAGGTCCGATTGGAGGAGGCTGACGTGCCGCTGTACCCGCCTTTCTTGCAATGGACGCGACCCTTTGCCCTGCTCGGGCAGCGCGACTCTCCTTTCGTACTTCAGCTTGGCTTCGCTCTGTTCTTGCCCGCTTCTTTGGCCGCTGCGCGAGCGGCTCGTCGTCATCTGTGTCTTCAAGAGGTTTCTCCTTGTAAGGATGGAAGACCTGAACAATATGGGGCGCGCGGAGGAAGGTCTATCGATCCATCGGTTAGTAAAAGCCCAAAAAAGTAGAAGCCTCGCAAACAAGAACCGGCGATGTAAGGACTACGAACCCGTGTGGTTTCCCTTTCCTTAGCCACCTCATCATAGCCCCCTATGTCTCTCTTTACCGTCCAGAACGTTGGAGTTTGGTTCTCGTCGTAGCTGACAAAAACACAGATGATGCCCATGCCGCCAGCCCCAAGAATCTTGCAAAAGTGCAGGCCGGCTCCCTTTTCGTACATATCCTTGGTCAGCCCCCTGGCCGTTTTCCATTTCTCAGTCTCTGCTTCTTCTTTTCTTTCCTCGTCGTCGCTATCCTCGCTTTCACTCTCTTCGCTTTCGTTGTCCTTGCTGTCCCAGCTCTCCTTCTGGTCAATTTGCATCTGGTCGTTCTGTTCTGCTAACCAGGTGTAATACTCGTCATAGCGTTGTAGCCCTTCATTCGTTCTCCAGGGAAAGTTTTCATCCGGAACCACTCCATGGTGTAGACGCAAGTTCAGGGGTTGGCTTGCCAGTTTGACTTTGTTCCGCCGTCGTTCGGGTTCGCCCCTTCGGTAAAAGTAGTAGTAGTCATTGTATCTCTTCCTTTCCTGATCCGGTACCACCTTGTTTGCGGCACCTTTCGCAGCACGTTTTTTGGGCGGCATTGTGGATGAAGATGATAAACCAAATGTCGATTGTTAGTCCTGGCGGTGCGCCGAGAAACTCGAATGAAACAAAACGAAAGGTCAAGTCAAGGTCTGAGGGTTTGACGTATGACTGAAAAAGAATGGTTGGTGAAACGACTTGATTGAGCATCATCTTGACAGCTTAAAGACAACATTAAGATTGACACAAAGGGGTATTGGGACAGAAGCATTCGGGGGCTAATGGGCCGCATCCGGCAAGCCTTAACTTTGCAAACAATGGAATGCCAACCAGAGCATCAGGAGACGACAAAGGAACTAAGATTCGGGCCATGGTGTCTGTTATCTTGGAAACAAATGAGAACCTGTGTTTGCTTTCGAAACCTTCGAGTCTCCAAAGCGGCCTGTGAGACGCTTTGTGATGGTTTAAAAAGAGTTGTCATCCTCGCCGCGACTGCATGCCGAAGCGGCAACATGCTGAATATCGTAGGGATCGTGGCCGATCTGCTAGACAGCATCAGTGGTGGTTGGCTTTGGCAACCGTAAAATTATGATGTAAATCCATTGATGGGAGTTTATCATTTTGGCACCAGACATAATCATGTTTGTATGATTCGAGTGCGCGAATGTTGATGTCAAAATGGAAAAAGTGTGAAAAGAGGATGAAAGAGGATGAAAGAGGATGAAAGAGGATGAATTGAAGGCTGAAGCGACTGGTAAACAGATGGGATGCACTGAAGCAGACGCGCTGTGGCCGCTGGACGACTTGGCGCTTGTGCTTTAGGAGGCTTGGGCGATAGGCAGATATGCAGACGATAGAGAAAAGGTCTGTGCGAAGGGCTGGACAAGCCACATGCCCCACAAAGACATCCAGACCTCTGCATACGATTGGCCCGTCTTCGCCGACGACGTCTGGTCGCCAACAAATCTGACTCTCCGGATATCATCCGCGGTCTCCCGCCTTTTCTCCTGCCTGTGCTTTTACCGCCATCTATCGCCAGATACCAACCCACAAGAACAAAGCGGCCACCACCTACCAACCATGTCGGGCAACACCTCTGGTAATAGCAATAATAGTAGCAGCTACCTGACCCAGCAGTTCCAGGTCACGGTATGGAACCGCATCCTCTGACTTCCATTGACTCGTCTTGGTACTTCTTCGCTGACCACTCCCTCTCTCTGCCCGGGAATAGGATCAGCAACAGCAACAGCTAAGTCAACAACAACAAAGTCCACAGCAGCAAAACGCCAGCCGAACTCCCCAGCGCCAACCTCGGGTCGAAACCCCCATCCACCCTCCTCCCATCCCGCCCCAGCGATCTGCTCAGCAACAACAACAGCAGCAGCAGCAACCACAGCAACCGCAACAACAACAACAACAACAACAACAACAACAACAACAATCACCACAACCGCCGCACCCTCAACAATCACCACAACAACCGCAACAGCAACAGCTGCCAAACCTCTTTGCACCTCACACCCAGTCACAGTTGCAACAGTTGGCTCTCCAAAACTCTGCGCCCTTATACCACCAGATCCTACCTACCCAGAAACCTCGAACTCCCGAAGAGATCCTACGTGACCAGCAGCTGTCTGGAAATGCGTACTGGGGTGCCCAGGCAAACTATCCCAACCAACACCAATGGCTTCAGAATGCCAAGTCTCCCGAGGCCGACGGGCAGCAACAACACCAAGCACAAACCCAGCAGCAGCAGCAGCAGCAGCAGCAGCAACCTCAACAACAACAACCACAACAACAGCCGCACTCGAGTCTAGCGGCAGCACAGTTTAATCCACCGCAAAAGAACTTGACTCCCGAGCAACAAGCATGGCTGGAGAGAAAGGCCCAGGAACGGGAACAGCAGCGCGCCGAACAAGGGGCAAAGTCACGGCCCCAGCGCAGCAAGGGGATGACTCGCCAGGAACACCAGCAATTCCACCAGCAACTGCAACAGCAACGGCAGGATAAATTCTATGCGCATGATCCGCTGAACCACCCGGCCTTTCAAGTTGACCAGCAGCAGCAGCAGCACTCACAGGGAACCAATGGTAATGGTACCCCAGACGAGACAATGCTTGACGAGGAGGAGGTGGAGGAACACGAAGACGAGGTCGAGGACGAGGGAGACGAGACCATGAACGACGTCAGCTCCAACAACGACACGCCCCAGCCCAACGGCGGCAGCAGCGACGGAACCGCCAACGCCGCGGACGGCCAAAACCTAATTCCGGATGCGAACGGAAACCTGCCCGGGTCAGCCGACTACAAAGCTCCTCTCGTGCAGCCCATCACGCCGCTCCGTCTCCCCACTGTGCGTCCGAACCTGATGCTCGGGCCCTATGATACGCGCGAGCAAGCCATGAGCTCCGTGATGGAGTACGCCATCAGTCAGGGCTACATGCTGGTGCAATCCGGGTGCGCCAAAGCCAAGAACCCAGGCGGCAAGTATGCCAAAGGCTCGGAAGTAGTGCGGGTCGATCTGATGTGCGACCGCGGCGGCACGTGCAAGAACAGTGGCACGGGCATCCGCAAGCGCCCCACGCACAAGATTGGCTGTCCGGCCAAGATGAAGCTAGTGTGCAAGAAGCGGCACGCGAGCAAGTGGTTTATCGAAGTGCGGTGCGAGGAGCACAATCACGATCTGGACCCGAACAACATGGATTCCATTGCCAGTTACCGTCGGTATCGAAGGTTGCAGGCCGGTGGACGCGCGCTGGAGACGCAATCCGAACGGTATGCGAGGATGAAGAAGCCCAAGGTTATGCCGCCGGTGCCGCCGCCAAAGTTCCATCAGGTCGGTGGCGGCGGGGTGGTGGGTAACCCCGTGTTCCCGCTGGGACCGCCGTCGGGACCGTTGCACATGGCGGCGTTGAAGGGGCAGAATAAGATCTTGGAGATTTTGATCAACAAGGGAGGCGACATCAATGCGCATGATAGTACGGGACGGACACCGCTGCATTGCGCTATTGAGGGTGAGCGGATGGATACGGTGACGCTGCTGGTGAATAAGGGTGCGGATGTGACCAAGTTGGATTTGAAAGGGACGAGTCCATTGCACGCGGCGGTGTCAAAGGGGATGGAGGATGCGGTTGTCTTGTTTATTGAGAAGGGCGCGGATCCCAACAGGTAAACGTGTGGACCTGTCACGCCGCTCGACCTTTGCTTTGCGACCGTCCCATGCTACGGACGACGAGTCGATCTTCCCGGAGCATTTGTGTCACCACCTTTCCGGGCATTGTAACCTTTGTGTATTTCCGTATCGATGTTCTATTCGTGCCGTTGTCTCACGCCGCACCAACATCGTAAGGCTTGCGGAGGCAAGACCTTGAACACTGGCTGAATGTAATCATAATATCATATTTGGCGGGTGTATTTTTACGGCGCACACGTCTACTATGCAGTACGAGCTACTTCATGGACAGTTCATAAGGTTCCCTTGCGTTAACTTTCATCTTGTCGAAACAAGCAACCCCATTGGAACCTTTTGACCTGGCTGTAAAGGGTATTTATTCACTTACACCAGTATCCGGGAAAGTGGGTCTTTGTAGCTCCGGCTCCGGATGCCGGTGGTTAACACTCCGGAGTGTGCCGGATCGCTGCCCAGAGACAAAGACATGTCTGATATCAGATGACTGACTCGACTTTACCTCAGCGGAAGAACTGCTGGTCTACACCCTGAGATCTTCAGTTCCAGCTGGTGGTAGCTCGAGATGCGTCTTTTTTTTTTTTCTTTTTTGAGGGGTTTTTAGGTTATGTACAAGACGCCCCCTTGCCCGACGTGAGGCATTCATTTTCGAATCTCAATACTATCCTATTCTTTCTATCTCCCGGTATATCTCCCGGTACACTTGACAAGAACATGGTAACATTTCGGTACGAACATTACAGGATTACCAGTAGTCTCGGGTGTGTTGGTGTAGTGTAAGTGGTTAGCGCTGTGGAACTCCATCTTCCATGGTCTGATCGTCTTATAATCGGGCACTAGCATTGACTCAACGCGGTCGTCTGTTAGACATCACCACCAAGAAGACATTCAATCGTCTTGGGAAAGGTCGCGAAAGCCCTTGGTGAGAGGAGCAATGTATATCCGACTTCGTCAAATATGATAATGATCATAGCGGCTCGGTTATGACAAATTTGAGATGACTGGGTGATCAACCAACTAGCCAAGTACACCACTCCGATACCGGTCGTTGTAGTTCAGAAAAGGCTGTTTCAAACCATGATGGGGATTACACGGTTCATGGATCTTTCCCGGAATAGGTTTTGTTTTGTTCCTCTTCGTTCTAATCGATGAAGTTGGTGATAGAAAACAAATGCCCTCGCGGCTCGGCAGTTGAATAAGACGGTTGAAGCTTGGCCGCCCGGCAAGGTGGGGCCGGGGAAACCCCACTTACACTACACCGCTGCCGGCCCCCTTGGCAGCAGGTACAAAGCGGTACATCATCATGTCGTCATGACTTCTTTTGTTCATCATTTTAAGCTTTCTCTAGTAACGATCCCCGCCTTCCCACTTTTTTCAGTTGATTTCTCCGACCCCAGCTTTCGCATAACGAAAACCATGTGGCGCCCAACCAAGGGACTCCCAGCTTCGTTGTCTCTGCCCATTCGGGACATTGACCATGAAGAGCCTCCCCTACTACACTAGGTCGGGTCGTTGTCTGACCTTGGCTTCGACGACACCTCCATATCCTGGGGCAAGCTTCCTCCTGTTGGACCATTGCAGGTTCAGCTTCGATGGTACCCCCTTTTTCCCCCGATCCGTGTCAAGCTTGCGACCCAACCTAGTTGCGACTCACATCGGACCACTCAATGAAAAATATGGTTCGGGTGTTTCCCGTTTTCAGAGAAAAATATAAGGGGTCAATTCAAGGGTGCCAGTGCAACGTCCGTTTCCAGGCTTTGTCGGACAATGCGATTTGGAGAACAAGAGCAAAATTTCCTGTCTTCTGACTGAGCTGCCGAGAGCGGAGATCCGCCCCCATTACCAATCGAGCTTTTGGCCTGGTCATCCATCTCCATGACCGTCAATGACGACGAAGCTCTGTCAGCGGACGACTAGCAACTGCCTTCCTTGCACACCGATGTGGTGTACCTCGTGGATCTGCTGGGATTTTGGGTCCACGGTTTGCAGATCCTCAAAGCCTGGCCGGGTGCGGATGAATGCTAGCGTCAACTTCTCTCATAGGGAAAGACACAAAGTCGCAACAGAGACACTCGGGGTAAACTCGGTGGGCAGGCACAACAGCCGGACACCCTGGTTGGCTGAATTGACACTGAGTGACTGGCAGGTGCCCTAGGTCGATATCAACGAAATCATCGATGATGATGATGATGGTACAGCAGCTCCCCTCGCAGGCACATCCGACGCCTAGGTCGAAGTACTAGGTAGCTTTGGCATGGCAGGACCCTTGGTGACGCGGTGCAAACGCTCCGGATAGCTTTTGCTTGGCTCGCTGGGATGCACAAGATATAATCTGGGCGCATCCGTCCGGCTCAACGAATATTTGTTCCAGATCAAGTCATCAAGCAGTCGACATTGAGCATTCCTAGCATTTGCTCCCGTTCGACACTCATCGACCACACCACACCAGTTACAATGGCCGGGTTTAGACTCTCGGCAGGCGTTGGCCTCCTCGGCCTCGCTGCTAGATCGCTTGCCGTTCCCGCTCCCATCTACTCGGAGCCCACCACCACCTTCTCGGTCCCCAAGATCACGGGAGTGGTCGAGCCCGTCACCAATGTTAGCTATCATGGCCAATATACAGGCTCACCCACTGTAACAGGTGCCTTGTCGACTTCAGTCCTTGCTCCCTCAGTTCCAGCTCTTCCCCCAGGGCCAGACGCTTTCAAATACCCGAGTGATGGGCAACTTCACGCTCCCCAGCCTGCCCCTTACACTCCGGCTGGCGGTGTCGGCACCAACGGCTCTGCTCCCGTATACAGGGTGCTTTCCGACTTCGACTACCAGTCCATTGCCCTGGCTCTTCACCAGGAATGGATTGAGCTCGATCTCTTCCACTGGGGTCTCGCCACATTCTCAGTCGAGGACTTTGAGGAGGCCGGCCTCACTGCTGAAGACCGTCACTTGATCGAGTTCATGGCAGACCAAGAAGTCGGCCACGCTACTCTCCTCAGCAACATCCTTGGCCCCTCTGCCCCCAACCAGTGCACCTACAACTACCCTGCCACCAACGTGCACGAATTCATCGACTTCTGCCAGAAATTGACTCGCTACGGAGAGTCCGGTGTCTACGGCTTCCTCAACCACCTCAACGCCCACGATGTCGGCCAGCTGCTGCTGCAGTCCATCACCACCGAGGCTCGTCAGCAGATGATCTTCCGCCAGTTCGAGGGTCTCTTCCCCATGCCTGAATGGTTCGAGGTCGGCATTCCTCAATCCTGGGCCTGGTCTCTTCTCGCTCCTTACATCTCTTCCTGCCCCGAGAACAACACCCGTCTGATCTGGCAGAACTACCCTGCCCTCAACATCCTGAACCAACCCAACCCGTTCCGCATCAACGGCTCTTACGTGTGGAACGAGACCACGGACGGCGGCTACGCCAACACGGCCTCGTACCAGGACATTGACGAGAGCGATGACTGCACCAAGTCGACGGACGTCGGCGTCTCGTGCGCCCCCGGCATCACCCGCAACCGCTCCATGCCCCTCTCGTACCCCGGCCGCCAGGTCTTCCTCGAGTGGGACGAGCCCGGCAAGCCCATCGGCCCCAACAACTCGTATGTTACCGACACCCAGGCTGGTGCTCCCAAGTTTGCCGCGTGGGTCTCGCAGCTCAACGTCACATACTCGCCTCTGGAGAACATCCAGGGCAACAGCGCTTATACTGTCCAACCTGATATCAGCTCGTTTGATGGCAACCCGGCTATCAACGGTACGATCTTCCTTGTCTTGACTGATGAGGATCTGTATGTTACTCCGTACAACTTGACGCAGCTGAACCCTCACGTTTATGCTGTTGGTATGTACCAGTCTGGTTAAGGGATTGTAACAATTTCTTTAATGTTTATACCCGGTGGTTTCGAACACAGTTTTGTGCGACTGCCTTTGTAACTGTATGATTATCCATGATATGATGAATGACTGGAAGGGAAAAGGGGATGTACATAATGGAGGTGTTGAATGGATAAAGTGTACAGTGTTTCTCTTTTGGTGTTGGTGTTTGGCTGGAATTACGGTACCCTAATTACGACTGTCTTAGTAGTGACTAGTCAATAATGCCTACATCATGTTGTCAAATGTTGTTTTCCCAATTACCGACATGGTTGTGAAGGAGTGCTTCTTTTTCCGACATCAAACAACGTCCTGAGCATGGAAAAGTGAATGAACATGGGTGGACAAAATTTCCGAATGGCACTCAATTCAATGGCCGTCAAGGTGCTCAAGATGGGATGAAGACAGTAATTTAGGGGCCAGGGCTTTTGTCGCAGTCCATCGAGTAACAGGTTCCCTTGGATCCTTGGATTTGCTGGAAGCTTATCGAAAGTCCTTCCTTATCTGGACATGACATCACCACCTGAATGACGGTTACTGCTCGTCACCGCTCCAGGGGTCGACGATTGGGGGAAACGGTGATGAATGGTCATTGAGCGTTTGCCAATATCTGGCAGTGGATTTTGAGGGTATTTCATTTCAATTTATGCCAAGACCTACCCAACCATCACCTTTCTGCAATTGTTAACTCAACGTCGACTTTCAAGACTCTACCTCGATATACCTTGACTCTAGAAAAATCTCACTATCACAATCATCAAACAAATCACTCGAACCACCACAAAAAGATCACAATGTCACGTCTACTAACCCGCCTCCCACGCATCATACCCCCCACTGCTCCACTCCAACTCACCCTGGGCAGCAGCAGAATCACTATCACCAGAGGAATAGTCACCGACCTCGAGACAGGCGGCACCCGCAAAGCCAAGCAAACCGCCGGCAAAGGCTTCGTCTCCGTTGGCGGGCAACAGGATCGTGGCATGCCCACCTCTGACAAGGGCGATGAACCAATGCCTCCGAAGTATTCAACTTCTGTATGTTTACCTCACCCACAATCCCATCCAATCCTTCACCATCGTCATCTCCAGCTGTCTTGTTACTGTACAGGGGAGGGCATAACAAAGGAAGATAGAACAGAGCAAGTGGCTAATACCTACAAATGCATGAAAAAAAGACCGGCCACACAATCCTGCCCTCCCTCAAACAAGCAGTTCAACAAACATTGGAACACCCTGAGGAATGGGAAGGGATTCACGCTGAACATATTTGCGCTGTGGAGGAAGCCAACAGTGCTAACGCTGAGAAGTGGGAAGCCAGTCGCCGAGCAGGACGGGATACAGATGCAGAAAGGGACGTGACTGATGCATGGGGCAGTGAAATGGCCAGTGACTCTCCTACGAGTACCTCTAACGCGGGAGGAAGTTCTCGTCGGACGAAGGGTAGCAGTACCAGTTCTAAAAAGCCCAAGAAAGAAGCCAGCAGCAGCAGCACCACCAGTAAAAAGAAATCTCATCAACCCAAAGAGACCAAGAAAGCAAGAGGCAAAGAATCCACCACCGATGCCAACTCTACAAACAGTCCCGACTACGCCTCCCCCATCGACACTCACCACACCCAACCCCTCCCGCACTCCACCATGGACACAGCAACAGGCCAACAACCCATTCCCCCACCCGATTTCACCTCAGAAGCAGCAGCAGCAGCAGCAGCAAACACAATAAGCGAGGACTCAATCCCCCACTTAGCTCTACACCCCAACCTCTCCCTCGGCACCACCCTTTCCTCCATCTCCGGAAGTTTTACCCTCGAACCCCTTCAACACGGCCGCCCAGCACCCACCACGGCCATCAAACCGTTCGCGACCTCTTCGACAGCGTGGATTTCTTGGACTTTTATCCAGTCTCCTACCAACAATATCAATGCTCGTGGTGGTGCGGCGAGGTTCGCTCGGTCGCATTATTCTACTTCTGCTAGTTCGGCTTCTAGTTCGGCTTCTACTTCCGCTTCTACTAGTTCGGCCTCGACTTCAACATCGCAGAATATAACCAAGGCGACGGGATTATCTGGCCAGTCACAGCAACAGCAAAAGACGAAGGAAAAGAAGAAGGAAAAAAGAAAAACGCAAGCGCAGTTAGATGAGGAGGTGAGGATGCGGATGGAGGAGAGTGTCGCGGGGGAAGGGGGCGCGGCGGGGGTGGAGTATGAGGATGGGAAGGCGGTGGGAATGAAGAGGGGGGTGAGGGAGAATATGTTTAGGTATATTTAGAGGGGATGGTGGTGTTTCGTGTGTGAATGGGAGGGGGAAATGTTGTTGTTGGGAGTTTTGTTTCAGCTTTTGGGACGCGGATGGATGATTCGATGTGTATACGGTGGTCATGATAAGAAGTCGGCACTTCTACTGCATGGTATGTTTCTGTTGACGGCGTTGGGATAAGCTACAGTATCAGACATGGATGGAAAGTTCAACCAAATTGCGATAAGGTCGTCGACTATCTCGGTCATATCATTTCTATGTTAACCACCAAATGCTGAAGACAAGATGTTCGACAGGTGGTAGTAGCGTACCCAGTATTAAAAGTTTGTCGAAACACTACTACTAGGTAGAGTGTGATTACATGACTTGGTGTATTCCTTCCGCTGTCGGTTTCCCGCACTTTCTGCATGATTTTGCATTTTACTTATCGATTCGGACATGGGCTTCACGCAATTACCGGGTTGTGCTCTTCCTGGGAGACACTCCCCACGCGAGATAGTCTTCCCGAGGCCGAGGGAGCTATGCTGGATGTCATGGCGGACCACTTACCAAATGATGAAGACGGTGAAACCAGCTTGAGTAGAGTTGACCTTTACATTCGTCAGTTAGTAATCCTTAGCACTTGTGAGCACCGATTACTAGACGGCTATTATTCGACTTAGATGAAAACCTCTGTATGTTCGTTCCCTATCATTATTAGCTGTCAAGCTGAGCGTTCACTGCCTCTTTCATTCTCGTCGTGTTCGTGTGAAGACAGGAGAGTTCGTACATCATCCGCCCCAGCCAACCTTCATTACTTGAGACTATCAACGAAGATATCTCCATGAAGGAAAAGAAAAAAAAAAGTCGTGACTCTTGGAAAATATTTCGCCGACACCGTCACGAACGCGCCGGTTCGAACCAGACGGCAGTCGTCCAACATCGATCCCCCAACATCCCCCATCCAAAAGAAAAACAGCAACAAAAACAAGAAAAAGCGTAGTGGTATCATCAACATTATCATCCATCAT
Organism: Neurospora intermedia; assembly: GCA_037102815.1. Taxonomy (NCBI): domain Eukaryota; kingdom Fungi; phylum Ascomycota; class Sordariomycetes; order Sordariales; family Sordariaceae; genus Neurospora; species Neurospora intermedia. Next base: position 737,594 of record BTPP01000011.1, on the reverse strand, counting down.
CCATCATCCATCATCCATCCATCATTAACCAACCCATTCAATCCATCTCTTTTTTCCATCATCGTATGTCTCGTTATATCTTTATCATCTGCTTCAACTGACTCCAGGCAATCACCACCGACCCGTTTAATCTGCGCTATTGCTTCCCCTTCCCTTCTTCCAAGAAGAATAGGAACGAAGCTTAAAGAGGAATAAAAACGAAGCTTAAAGAGGAATAAAGCAGCAATCGCACGGTATCGGGCACGGAATGCAGAAGCAGAAACGACCAGGACACATCCCGCCGCGATCACCGCCGCGGAGGCCAATGTTTGAGTCGTCGTGGGGGCGCATGGGGTCTATTTTATCGTTGTTAGTTAGCATGTAGTCCAATTTCTCTCGTCAAGGACTTGTGGGCGAGGAAAGAAACAGGTGGGATGGGGTGGGATGGGATGGGATGTGACGGGCAGTGTGACGGCAGAAGAAGAAACAGAAACGAGGGAATGGGGATGGGGAGTATGACTGGGATCGCGACGAGCAGTGAGAGAGAGTAAAGGGAAGGGATCAGAGGGAATAGGGAAGTGGACGGCATACCCATAGGCTGCGCAACACCAGGCTGCGCCATCTCGATATCGCCTGGTTTCGTGCTGACCGAGACATGCGCGGGCTCGGGCTCCTCGACGACGGTCATGGTGTTGTTGTTGGCGGGGGGTTGTTGTTGTGTGTAAGTCATGTTTATTTGTTTGTTTGTCCTTTTGTCTTCTTTCCGGTGCGTCGTCGGTATTGGTATTCGTATGTGTGTATAGTAAGTAATGTCCCTGTGCGCGACGTAGAGAGTGATGCGATGCGATGCGATATTGACACTTGTAAGTTGCAAGTTCGACGTCCAAAAATGCAGCAAAAGCAGCGAAGAAAGGACTTGGCGGAAAAAGAAGCTTCGGGGGTTTTATTTGCTAGGACAAAATACGAAACTCGAGGAAGGAACAGGATCGATGTTTACGAAACTCGGAGAAAAAGAAGACACAAAGCTGAGCAGATCGGAGGTGGTTGGGAAGCTGGATTGTGGCTGTGTGGGCGCTGTTGCTGGTTGCTTACGACGCAGCCTTCCAGCTTCCTTGCGGTTTGTTACGTCATCCCCAGCATCAGTTCAGCGTGGAAACAGGGGAAGGCTTACGACATGGTCTGTGCGGAGTGAAGCTCTTATCGGTTGGGTACCTTGATGGCAGGGGACATAAGACAGCGATAAAGATAAGATAAGCGGAGACCCGGAGGTGATGGAGGAGGAGAGCTCGAATTCTCAGCTCTCATTCCAAGACTACCACTCGAATAGGCTATCATCCTCGGTGAGTCAATCGCCCCTTTAAGGTTCTTTCTCATACAGATGCCACGGCAATATCATCAAGCGATTCCCCTTCAATTGGCACCAATTGCCCACGTCCATCCACTGATGATGAATGACGAGAACACCGATGTTAGAACTACCATTGTCCGGTGCTTTCACGACAATCTGTACACGAGCGCGCGGACGCAAAAAACTCAAAAGCAACGCTTTTCTGTCTCGATGTTTCGTTGTTATATCTTGGAGTACTTCATGCTCTCATGATACCGGATCATCCACACATGACCATTCCTATCGTTTCCATCGAGCACTAATCTACAAGACCGTGACCCTTTCTATTCCCACTCCCATTCCTCCTCTGATTCCTGCTCCCATTTTCCCTCCCATTCCCCCTCCCGTTCCTGCTTCCATTCCTGCTTCCATTCCTGCTCCCATTCCTCCTCTTCGTAAAAATATCTCCCTGGGAGCTCAAACCCCCTTTCAAGCAGCTTGGCATCTTCAAGGACGCGGTCAAAATAGCGAGTATCACCTCCCTTTGCAACCGTATCCAGAAGATCCAACCAAAAACTCTCTTCAAGCCAGAGGAACCCTTTCGTCCGTACCTGTGGCTCTGTAGCTTCGTCTTTCGCGACGGGAGCATGAAGCTGAACCCCGAGACTTTTGAGTTGAGCCTTGTGTTCCTCTGACTGGACCATCTGGCGCATACCTTCGAAGACCTCGTCTAAACGGATGACCCAATCGCCCTGGAGGAAACGCCAGAAATCCTTGGTAGATTCGAAGCGTACATCGTCCCATTGCTCCATCAAAGTTTCGAGGATACCCACAAGCTCGCTGTCCTCCTCGCGGATTTCCTTAGCATCATCATCGTTATGGTAGCCGTCCTTCTTGCAACACGTGTGTCGGATACCGAGAGTGATAAATGTGAAAAGGCGTAAAGCCTCGTGAAACTGCCCCTCGTACTGACATACAAAGCCGTCATCTTGGTATAGCATTGTTCGAACATCCCTAAACATATTCGCATAGTCCTTGGGCCGAGGTGATGTGGAATTCAAGTTGGGAAGAATTTCACGAATCAAGTTCCTCAACAAGATGAGGAATGGCGTGCAGCCATCTAGAGAGCATGCACATAGACAACTGTCCGTGGCTGGTTTACTGCATAACCGACGAGCCACCTCTTGCGCGGCTAGTTCCAGCCCACTGGGCTCCCACTTTTCTGCCTCCCAGTCCGGGAATGGGTGATGAATGCAATGGATAGCTTGGTGAGCCACCAGTATCGAGGCTTTTTGATTTTGCGTGTCGTAGAGCGGTTGGAACGGGTCCGCGTCATGATCCAACAGCCAGAGGACGTAGTCTTCGCTGTGACCGCTGTGTGCAAGGGGTGGAAAGTCAGTACTTGCGTGGTAGTTCACTTCATGACACCCCGACTGCCAGGCAAAATCTGCCGTCTCTACATTCTTTATGTATCGGTAGATGTTGAAGGAATCAACTGCGGCTTGGAGTCTTGCGCGTCTCGTGGCAGGAGGAAGTGTCGCCGCTATTTCCTGCAGGTGGTCAATGATGCTATGGGCTGTCTCATTCTGAAGGGAAGAAGGTACAAGTTCCAGCCGAGCTTGCTTTAGATGTAGAAAGAACTTCTTCTGGGTAGCCACTGAAGATCGTTCCATTATCAAGCCAATGGTACCTTTATTTCGGCCCCGGCCTGAACAAGGAGCGAAGTACCACGAATGATCGAGGAATAACATGACCGAGCACAGGTCATGATTACTTCCGTCCATATGTAAGGCGTACTCAAAGATGTTCCAGGCCAAGTCCTCCATGAAGCTCTCGACTGGGACTTGCTTCAGTAGAAGGGACAGGCCATCCTTCCAAAGCACAGCGTAGTGGATTGGGGTCATGCCGTTCAGGTCCCGTTCGAATGCCAAAGAGGGACTGCGGGATAGAAGAGACCTGACAGCTGAAATGTTCTGTTGAAGGACCGCGGTACCCAATTCATTGGAACCGAATGCTAAATATAGAAAGTCAGCTTGGTACAGACGGCAGGGAGAAATACCAATGACGCTACCTTTGCTAAAGATCCAAGGCTCGGAGAGGGGTTTCAAAAAATCGAGTCGAGGTCTGAAAACAGTTGACCGATCTTTAGCCTCTGAGGGGTCGATATCCATGTCTTCCGGGGTGAAAAGCCGGAGGATGCCGGTCATGGAAGCTAGCAAGTTCTCATCTGTGGTTCGTATACAGTTGGCTATCGTCAAGTGTGCAAGGCTGTTTTATCATGATTAGCATATAGCATTCAGCGGAATTCGAAGTGAGCTCGAGTTATACCTCCCAAGATCATCGCGAACTGTCAATGGGACATTGCACATGATCAATGTTGAAAGAACCTCATGTACTGATGCTACCATTGATGGCGTCCACAGGCCTCGAAATTTGAAGAAGAGACCGCCGAATGCGTTATCCTGGCACAGTTAGAGCTGATGCTGTACGAAAAGGTGGAAAGATTAGCCGCTGGTGACTTTACCTTGATGATACTGGAAATGCAGTGTAGTAATGTCTGACCACGGGTGTTGACCGCTCGGGGAACGATGGTTCTGTTGCAACAAGCGCGCGATATATGCATGCTGAAGGCTTTCAATACACTGTGCTTCAAGGACAAAGGTGTAATCTTGCCTTGAGAGATACGTCTTTGTCTTGTCCAGAGTGGCTCGCCTTGAGAGATACGTCTTGGTCTTGTCCAGAGTGGCTCGAAGTAAAAAGGTCCTGTCAAAGTCTGCATGGCTTGCTCAACATAGTGCACAAGCCTAAATGGTGGGTAAACACGTTCATCCACGACAGGATAATGGACAACTCCTGGGCCAAAGCTGAATCCTCCAGCGCCATGATTCAAACGGAAGTTGAGAACCACAGCATGTCGGAGTAGGCGAGTAAACCCACGATAGGCAAGACTTATGGCTTTGGACCGTTTAGACGTATCGAATTGGGCCCATTGGCAGCTTTCATGGTGAGCGAGTTCTGCCTTGGATTCCGCGGATAGTCGAAAAGGACCACAATCAACAGATCGCCGAGTGACAATTTGGCGACGTTGACAAGTACAGGCAGACCAGGCGTTTGCGTCTGATGGACACTCCGATTGGGGCTGTTGATTAGAATACTCATCGCAAAGTACTTTGAGTGCGCTTGGCTTTGACACGAGACAAGCGAGGTTCCTGTTGACTTCAATGTCCTGCATAAGAACTCTGTAAGTAACAGCGTTCCGGTGGGGAAGAAGTGCGTTGTAGCTACCTTTGAACCTGTGGAAGCATTGGCATCCATCCTCAGCGCAAGGTCTTGGATCAGCTGCTTGATTTGGCTGAACTCATTGGATTGTGCTTGCCCAAACTGTTCAAGATCGGATTGACGGGAGGATATAGCAAGGTTGATGATTGCTCCGATGTTCTGGATGCTCTGCGTGGCCGTTTGACTCGTTGCCATCAGCTTTTCTGATAGCTCCGATACACAAGCTTCAACGACAGGAAGTGTTTTCTGGACGTGGCTGAGGCCATGAACCATCGCTTCGGTGTTCGACTTGATGGAACTTAGTTCGGATCTGAAGGTTAATAGAATGCCAATGATCAGCAAGTATACCAGGCTCTCGCATCTCGCAAGATTCTGTCTGTTGACACAGAGCACCTGTCTGTTGACACAGAGCACACTTGATGACAACTCACGGGGTTCAGAGTATGAGACAACTTACAGTCCAAAGGCACCGAGGGCGAGTTGAAGAGTTTTGTTTGCTTTGTCCAAACCCTCCTCCAGTTTCTCGATCTTGGCGCGCTGTCCTGGATACTTGAGCTTTTGCGATGTGGCCTTGGCGAAGTCTACCACACCTGAGCCCTTCAGCTTCTGGCCTTTTGATGTCTTTGTGAGGGACGCGACTTCCTGCTGTAGAAGCAACAATTCCTGGCGCGATGCATCGAGAAGTGGTATGATAGCGGTACTATCGACGACTCCAGGGTTTGCCTGTTTGCTGTTCTGCAGAGACCGGTCAATGGCGTCCAAAGCCTGAGCCATGGTCGCAGCCTGTCGTGTAAGTTTGGCGATGTCTTCATCTCGATTCTTGACGATGTCGAGGAAGATCTTTAGATCGTTGTGAATCTGTATGCCGAGGGAGACCACGCCTGTGACCAGGCCGGCGATAGATAGAGGGTCTGCCATGGTGTGCACCAATGCTCAGGGACATTGCAAGATAGAATGGTTTGGGTTTGAACTGAAGGTATAAGATTTGGGGTTTGGCAAGAATTGAGTTGGCGACAAGGAGGGGTTTGGGGCTGTGTTGACGCGAGCCATTGGCGCTGGACCTCTTCATAGACAGGCGTCCAATGTGAGGGTCCGACGCGATCGTGGCTTGGTCGAGTCTGAAGATAAAATGCAACATCGCCTGAGGGGCAGACAGAATCACCCTTCGTCCAATTCGCCGATGAGAAGGGGGAGGATTGGGTGTTGTTTCGACATCGTTCGAAGACCCTTTATTGGATTTGGGCATTGAATAGAGTCAAAACAGTCGACAATTTGTGTTTGGATGCAAGGTTGACTCGAGGCGAACCACGAAAGTTCCAAAGATCATGATGCAGGTCGCGGTCTTTAGTTCATCAGCCCTCCAATGCCCCTCAATGTCCGCGATACATACATATTTCCTGTCCCGCTAGGTATGTACTACCTACAGTCCAGTACTGGTTTGTTTGTTAGCTCGAGACCTCGTATTGACTTTCCTATGCGTTTTCATAGCTAACTAATGTATAATTTTACTTTGTGTACACCATCTCGAACATTCAAAATGCCCCATTAAATCCAACTAATACATTTTAATTTATATATATAACCTTTGTGACTATTCGAAATAGATTTTGTCTAGTACACCCATGTTTATTGTACAGCAGGAGTGCCTGGTGTACCAAGTTAACAATCAAACCAGCATTGGACTGTAGTGATCAAGTGTCAGTTTCATACTTGCATTGCCTCAGCTGTCAGTCTGCCTTGTGTCAGCCCGAGCCGGTCCGTCTTAGCCAATAGCACTGCGGAATCACAAGTGGGAGTTTCCAACTGCATGTAATTGAGCAGGAACGACTGTCTGGGAAATCTACATGATATGGAAGGAGCACTGCGACATGACATCGAGCACCGTGATTCCTGAGACCAAGACGAGAGCTCCTTCCATTCGCCACGAGATTGCAAGAGGTGGGATGGCATTTATCCGGTCCTCACCCGTCCACAGGGGCAGTTGTCCTGAGTCCAGTTTGATCCCATAAGGTAATGGCAAGCTGGGAAACCAGAACAAAACCAATGCATCTTCAACCGCCCGTGAGAATGGAATCAACATGATTGTCAGCCATCGCGCCGCGGGTATTGCCTTCTTTGGTATTATTACAGTCATTCTAATCATTAAATCCCTCGGGTTGCATGGTGCCCCAGCAATTCGACATGTTGGCAGTCAACTTTCCAGCAAAGTTTCATCAGATGTCATGAACACCACTCTGGGAGTATGTACACGTCTTATCTCCAGTCTTGATCCTCACTTAGATTCTAACACTGACGCTGAATGATTCCCAGTTCCAAAAGATCTTCGTTATCAACCTCCCCGAGCGAACCGACCGTCGCGATGCCATGACCCTCGCCGCTGCCCTTACCAACCTCCAAATCACATGGGCCAAGGGCGTCCCCGGGACCGATGTTCCAGACAAAGTCATACCAGGTGAAGACTGGGAAAAGTCCATCTTGCGCGGCAACAAGGGCTCATGGCGAGCGCACATGAACGTTCTCAACACCATCATTGACCAAAACCTCACCAGCGCCCTGATCCTCGAAGACGACGCAGACTGGGATATTCGTCTCAAGTCCCAACTGCAAGTCTTTGCTCGAGCAGCTCAGCCCTTTACCCTGAACACCTATCAAGCCGCCACAGTGACAGACCCAGATGAGATCGTAAACCTCCCCATCACCTCCATCCCCTCCCCACCCAGCCAATCCCTCTCGTCACCCTACGGCAACAACTGGGACGTCCTCTGGCTAGGCCACTGCGGCACCAACTTTCCCACCCCCAACACCCCTCCAACCAATACCTCCCTGCTTCGCGTAACTATTCTCAACGACCCTACGGTCCCCAATCCGAAACATCTTAGAGCGCATCCTTTTGCCCTCCAAGACCAACTCGCCGAGCTCTACCCGCCTCACACGCGTATTGTGCACCCTTCTAGCGGGACCATCTGCACGCAAGCATACGCCGTCAGCCAGCAAGGAGCGAGGAAGCTGTTGTGGCGGTTTGGAGTTAAGGAGGCGTTGGCAAAGGGGTGGGATTTGGTCTTGGGGGAGTGGTGTGATGGTTTGTTCGTCGAGAAGGGGACAGACACGACGCCAATTTGTGTCACGGTGCAGCCGCCGTTGTTTAGTCACCACTTTGGGAAGGGGGCGGCGTCGGATATTACGGCGCCGGGCGGAGGGTTTGTGGATAAGGAGAAGGAGATGACGCCGTATGTGAGGTGGAGTGTGAGGTTGAATATGGGACGATTGGTGGAAGGTGGGGAGGTGAGGGATCAGTGGCCTGACGAATGATGACAGATGATGGTGATGTGGTCTTTTAGGTGGCAAGAGGTAAGGCAGGTATGTAAAGACCAGTTGAGAGCTGAATCTTGTGGACTTGCCAAAAAATCCCCATCTGTTCTACACATGAACTGAAAAAAAAACTGGTAGCAGATACTTCACATCACAAAGGCGCATCTGAAGTCTTTCATCAAGTTCATTTGAAACTATTACTCATACGCACAAAAAAAAGACACTAGGTATCCCGAGAAATCCCCCGCCATTTAACTCCATTCCTAAATGCTGATTTGCGACGAAAGCGTCAAAGTGACAGGCGAACCGGACAGCGTAGTCCAGTAAATCTTGGGCTCGCTGCCCAGAGCATCAACAGTAGCCGATCCAGACGCGGAAGCGGGCACCGTGACGGGGATAGGGACAGAGCACTGGTTGTTGGTGGCAGTAACAGTCACGCTGATGATCTTGGTGCCGTCGGCGGAGTAGTTGTATTGCATGTTGGGGTTGCATTTGCTGTTTACAAGTCAGTACACATGCCCAGTATCATTATAAACGGTGACGGAAACTTACTCAAGCGTCATACGATCAACAAACAAACGACCGATATCATCATGCTTCAGCGAAGTAATAGGCCAGTTGGTCAAACGGACCATCTCCTGCGTGATAGTCTCCACCCAGATCTGAAGCAGCGAGAGCTTACCGCTGACGGAACCCACAGTGATCTGATCAACATCGCCGCTGCGCAAGTTGGCCTGGTGGAACATGTACGGATCAGGATGAAGACCCAACAAGTACCGAACATTCACGCGACGCGCATCGTCCAGCAAATTACTAAACGGCGCCGCGCCCGCCGAGGTATCGATCCACTCCTGCAGCGTACATTCCTGCGTATCGCAGTTATAGTAAATCGTCGTGGCCCAGCGCGGGATGATGACGAGACCATCGTACCCGTTGGTCGCGACGTTGGTGATGGCAGGCCAGAACGAGTTCTCGGGGTTCCGCAGAATGGGCCGCGTGTTGTCGCCGACGACGTAGCGGATGCCGTTATCAAGGAAGGCCTTGATGGCGTCGCCGTTGAGCAAGCCCGTGATGGCGGGCGGGATCAGGCCCAGCGGGGAAAACATGGAGGAGGCGCCGAAGCCGATCTGGTTGAGCCAGGCTTGGTTGAAGTAGATTTCCTTGTTGGCGTCGCTGTAGGTGGCGTTGTTGAGCTCCTCGTGCGTGAAGGTGTGCGAGACAGAGGCGAAGGTGTTGATGTGGTTGAAGAACCACGTGGTGATGTCGTCTAGCAGAGCGCACTGCAAAGACCAGGTGTAGTTCACGAAAGTGGATTTCCAGAGGGTGAGACCGGTGCCGAGCGGCTTCTTAAAGTCCAGAGGCGTGTCGGGGGGAGACTCGTAGTCAACGGCCTCGGAGGGGTTGCACATGTTCTCGCTGGTGGCTTTGGGGAGGCCCTCGATGAAGTCGCCGTTGCCGTTGTGGCCCATCTCGATGAAGTAGTGCGAGCCGGCGGGCAGACGGGTGTTGATGTTGCTTTGCCAGGTGGCGTGGGTCTCGAGGTCCGAGATGCGGATGCGGAAGTTCTTCCCGGCCGGGTGGTAGATCTCGGTCTCGAGGCCCATGTCGTCGACCTGGGTGGACAGGTGGATCTTGCGCTTGCCGACGAAGAGACCGCGGGTCATCCAGTGGATGAAGCCGTGCTGGAGGTAGTTGGAGGCCAAGGCCCAGTCGGTGGCCCACGAGGTGAACCAGACCATCTGCTGGCGAGTGCCAAAGGTGTTGATGATGGCCGCGACGCTGGCGGTGGAAAAGGTGCCGTCGGAAGAAGGAGCAAACGTGGCAATGGGCTTGGCGATGGTCGAGTTGACGATCTTGGCCGGGTAGTGCCAGAGACCCTGGGTGCTCACGCCGGCGCCGGTCTTGACGTTGGCGGTGGGGAAGTCGGAGACGTCCGAGAAGGAGATGAGCTGCTCGACGCCCGTGTTGCAGCAGCCGGCGCCGGCAACAGCCAGGTCGACGCCCAAGTCCGTGCTGGGGAAGACGTCGAGGCGGACCAGGCGGACACCAAAGTTGGTCTGGTAGGTGTAGATGGTCTCCCATTGCGCGGCGGTGATGGCGGAGCGCCAGCCGTCGCTGTACTGGTACGAGAGCTCGCTGACGACGATGATGCCGCCGTAGTTGCCCTGGTCGGTGCCGGTGGTCAGAGCGGGGAGGGTGATGCCGGCCTGGGGCACCAGCACGATCTGGTAAGGGATGCCATAGCCCTGCAGACCTTCGGCAGCGGAAGTACCCGAGTAGGTGTCGCGGGCGAGGATGAGGATGGTGTTGGTGAGCGACTTGGCGGCCAAGGCGAGGGTGAAGTGCAGGGCCACCAAGAGGCAGCTCCAAGCTGCGCTCCTAGAGAAGGAGAACATCGTGGACAGAGGTTGTTGTTTGCTGCAGCACGTGCAATGCAAAAACAAAGTGTTCACACAAAGTTTAAGCAGTGTAGCCGTAACCCACGACTCAGTCCTATAAGACAGTCGGACTGGGGGGGGGGGGGGGGGGGGGGGGGGGGGGGGGGGGATGTGCGTGGGATAAACTGTGTGCTCTAGGGAGGGAAAGCACAACAGGTGAGAGAAGAAAACGAGTGGAAGGGCGGCGGTGATGCTTGTGAGAGTCTCACTTCATGGAAGAAAGGAAGCGGGAATGAGAGACACAATATACTAGTCGGACAGACGGACAGAACCACAACAGCAACAACAACAAAAGTTTGTAACTTTGTATATCCTTGTGTGTGTGTGTGTGTGGATGTATGTGTGTCTGACTTGAACCTTTGATGGTGTGTGTATTCGTATAGGGATGGAGAAGACGTCCAGAATGAGCCCACTCTCTCACACACACACGAGCCTTGCTTACTCACACACTCTCTCTTTCCGGCTCACGAATATTGGCATTATCACACCCGTTCGGGCATGGCAAAGAATGGAATGGGCTGGGCATGGCAGCATGGTGCTACATAGCTAGCATGGCGGCAAGCAAGCAAGCAGGCAGGCTACCATGTCGTTGGGTCGGGTCGGGTTCACTAGGTAGCTAACGGAGATAGATCCATGTTCCTGAATATGGATAGGGATATCCGCGAATGGTCTGATGATACCATGCAAGCCTCTGGGGGCCCCGATGCCCCGATGCCCCGATGCTAGGTAGAGTGCCAATGCTAAGTTGAGAGCCGAGACGCCGAGTTGTTTGTTTGGAAGAAGAGAGATGAAAGGAGACAGCGCTTTGAAGCAGTCAGTCAGCCCTTCAAGTTTTTCAGCTCGATCCGGTAAGCATTATTGAAACGGAGTGCTGTTGCTTTCCTACTAGTTTGCCGCGTGCGTGGATCACAACAGTTTCGGGCCTTGTCTCGATCTGGAAGATACAAACGAGCTGAAAATCTCCTCGTGGGAAGCTAGCTAGTTGGAGAGTTTGAGGAGTCCGAGGGGAGAAAAAAAACAAAGATCCGAGTCGACAGTGTGTCTCATGCAAGCAATCTTTCGGGGGGGGGGTGGCTGAGAGACGTGCCCAGGAACTAGTCTAACTCGGAACGCCAATGCTAAATTCCCCAAACATGCCATCCACATGCGAAGGTTGGGTCTGATCTGGGGGAGGGCCTAGCTAGTGCTATGCTACTAAGGTTGTATGAAAGAGAGAGAGAGAGAAAAATAGCGAAATCGAGATGGGGCTACGGTGGCCCAAGTGTGCCTTGTGTCGTTTATAAAACTGGTCCAAGCTTCCAGCTGCAGCCAGGTGTTGGCCATTTTATATCGACGCCTTTGCCACACTTACAAAATTCAACACTCACGCCCAGACCTCGAACTTTGACCAACCTTCCTAGCTTTTTTCCTCTCTTCCTTCTTTCTCTTCTTCCTTTTTTCACCTCTTTTTTTTTCCTTCCCTTTTTCGTCTTCATCCTCTTCTTTTTCTTCTTTTTCTTCTTTCCTTCCTACCCCGGCCAAGGAGAAGGGGAAGGGGGAAGGGGGAAGGGGGAAGGAGGGCGGGGGGGGGGGGGGAGAGAGTGGGATCCATTTGCATTGTTACCTTACCCCAACTCAAAAATTTGGAGAAGAACCAAGTTGAGGGCGGGGCGCCCTATGAAAGCCAAGGTCCATTTGCACTACTACCTAAAGTCTTGGCTCCCGTTTGGACGGATTGGAGCAATGAAGCAATGAAGTAATGAAGTAATGAAGCAATGGGAGTCAATGAGAGTTGATGGGAGTCAATGGGAGTTGATGGGAGTCAATGGGAGTCAATGAGAGTTGATGGGAGTCAATGGGAGTCAATGGGAGTTGAGGTGACGTTGTAGGAAACGGCTTATCAAAATTATCTTAGCACAAGGATTTGGAAACCACCCCCCAGTGCAAGCCTAATGCTTGCAGCTGGTTAGACTTCAAGTTTTTAGGACTTTTGGATAAACGACCCAAGGCACACTTGGGCCACCGTATGGGGCTCCGGAGGAGGGGGGGGGGGGGGGGGGGGGGGGGGGGGGCGGCGGCGAGTGGGCGTCAACGTGGACATGCAGCTGGATGGATGGCGTTGAGGGGAAGGAAACCACCAAGCCAGGGGAAGCATCCAGTTTAGTTGATCCAGGGGTGGGAAATACGGGCTGCGATGGTAGCAATGGGCGTGCGTGGCTTGCCCTTGGTGCCCTGGCATGTTACACAGAGAGGAGCAGAGGCGTTGAGGGGTTCCAGTTGAGGGAGGGCTTCACTTCAATCGATGTCGAGGCCAACGGCTCTCGTTGCTTTTCGTGATTCGCCTCGCCATCTCTTTTGTGTGAATTGATCAATAATCGTATGTAACATATTGCTTACCTACAGCGGGGGCAGGCAAAATACGATGTGTAGAGGCACGGGGGGCAGGCAAAAGATGTTGGGGTATAATTGGGCGCAAGTCAGACGATCGGAGACAGGCATAGCGTGATCTGGACGTCCATCTGGAAGCGGCCAGATCCGCGGAGAAGGATCATGGGTGTGAAATATGATGGACGACTGTAGTGTAGAACGAAGGAATGTGAATTCTTCAGTGAGTCTTGTCGTTTAAGCCAAAACATGAACATGGAGGAGATTTCTGTGGTGGTGATGTTTGAGGTTCCATGACGGGCGGATGTTTAGTCTGATAGTTGCAAACACCGGATGTTTCTTGAGCGGTTCAGCGTTTTAGGGTTCAGCGGACTTCCCTGCTGCGACTGGCGGGCAATTGTAGAGAAGCTTTCCTGACGCTGTTTCACACAGTGCTTGTTTTCTTGATGAACAACACGGTGTCGAGGTTACACTGCACTATCCTCTTATAGCAGCGAATCCATGACAGGCTGGCAGCGCCTAACCAGGCAAAGCTCACAAAGCCAGAAACAGACGGAGAATGCCAAGACGCCAGCTGTTGTTGCACTAAAAAAAAATGCAAGAGGACTGCACTTGCACTGCATGGAACGAAGTGTCCAGACTGCATGAGCAGAGACTGCACAGGCAACGACCGGGACTGGCCTGGCCTGGACTTTAGCGGAGTGGTCCCCTGTCATCAATCGGGCAGTCGGTCGGTGTCTGTGCACTACTCGCTTCCATCTTGCTCGGTTCGAGGTCGTCGCTCATTCTTTTACTATTCACAATTACACAACCATCACTCTCCTCCACCTCGTCGACTGCAGTCAAGACAACCTCAACTGGTACCTTAGGTATCGGTGGGCTGAAGGAGGACAACTGATTTCCAAGACCAAGACTCCAAGAAAGAATGTCAAGACAGACGGCCAACACTATAACAAGATGGAGAAGCGGCTTTGAACGGGTGATGAATTGACCGGTCTTTGTCCTCGCCGTTTCCATCACCAACAACGGGCAACACTGCCTCTTTTTCTCTGCATCACACAAATTGAAAAAGTCCCGTCTTCCAGTGCCTTTGACACACATTTTGCCGTTGCACTGGGCAGTGGCAGTGACTGAGGTGACAGTGACCAAGCAACTAGACTAGGTAGACGAGGCAGATGAGCTCTCGGCTCTGAGACAAGCCTCGACAAGCTGCGCCGACAACCAAACAAACCCGTAGGCGCCATAGGTCCAGGTCGTCGCAGAGTGGACGAGACTTGTGTGTTCCGCCTCGTCGACAAACCAGTGGTTGTGCCGTCCTTTGATTACCACCGGCGTCGAGTCATCACCGCTTTGGGACTGTCACCGACATACATATCCACTGTTCCAACCCCTTCCTGTCCTCGTTGTTGTCGTCGTCGTCGTCGTCGTCGTTGTCGTCGTCTTCCATATCCCTGGTGTTTGTCAAGTTGTTCATAGTGTTGTTGGCGACGGTTACACAGCAGCACGACACCGCCGGATCCGCATTTTTCTTGTCAATCCTTACCCTTCTTTGCCCTCTCCGTTCCCCAATTACTTCGTATCCATCATAATACCCTGCGCGCGCCTGTCCTTTCCGCATCACTTATACCTACTCTACCTTACTGCTGCATACCATCCGATCTGGCTGCATAGCGCATATACCGTACGCACTTAACTTACTTACCGTCCACTCACCTTCCCTCCTCGGTCAACAATCCCGACGAACAATGGCGGACACGCCCAAGTCCGGCCAGTCGGAGGAGCACCATGCAAAGCCCGTCGTCGTTGACGAGGCCGGCCTCAAATCGGCATCGGCGGGAACTGCCCCACCCCGGCGCCGATCCCGCAAGATCCTCTTCATCGCCATCGCCGCCGCCGTCGTCGTCGTCCTCGGTCTCGCCCTCGGACTCGGCCTAGGTCTCGGTCTCAAGGACCACGGCGGCCGCGGCGACGAAAACGAGCCTTCCAACCCGACTCCCTCCGAACCCCCCGTCACCCCCAACGGCACAGTCTGGCAACCCCCCGTCGGCGCCAAATGGCAAATCATCCTCAACTCTGTCCTCGACGTGCCCTCCGCCAAGGACGCCAACGCCAAGACATCATCCCAAGCTTTAACCCCCGACGTGCCAGTCTGGGACTTTGACATGTTCCTCCACCGCAACACCACCGTGATTGCCAACCTGCACGCCCTCGGCAAGCGCGCCATCTGTTACTTCTCCGCCGGCTCCTACGAGCCCTACACGCCCGACAACACGTCCTTCGTCTCTGCCGACCTAGGCAAGACCATGGACGGCTGGCCCGACGAGAAATGGCTCGACATCCGCCGCACCTCCGTGCGCAACATCATGCTCAAGCGGCTGGACATCGCCGCCGCTATGAAGTGCGACGCCGTCGACCCGGACAACGTAGACGGTTACCAAAACGCCAACGGCCTGGGCTTGACCAAGCAAGACACGATTGACTTTGTGCGGTTCCTGGGCAAAGAGGCGTCCAAGCGCGGACTGGCCATGGGACTGAAGAATGCGGGAGAGGTCATTGAGGATGTCCTGGACGTGGTGCAGTTCTCGGTCAACGAGCAGTGCGCGCAGTATAACGAGTGCGATACGTTTGAAAAGTTCACGGCGGCGGGGAAGCCCGTGTTTCATATTGAGTACCCTAGTGGTGCGCCCAAGGCCGTTAGTACCAAGGACAGCAACAAGCTGTGCGGCGCGACGGGGGCGGATAAGTTCAGTACCGTGTTGAAGGGTATGGATTTGGATGCGTGGGTGGAGTATTGCGATGGGAACGTGGCGGAGACGAAGGTTGCGGATACCTCGTCTGGTGGTGATGGGGATGATGAGTGATGGATTAATGATGTCTTCTTGTTGAGATGAATTCTTGGATGAACTGCTTGCCTTACCTTCCTACATTTACTATTTACTTGTATCGTGCTGGGATCCATGGGGTGGTGGGCCTTTGCATCGGAAAGAAAAAGAGTTGCACTAGAACTCGTGCGTTTTCCCTTCATTATCAGCTGTTGTTGTTGTTTTATTTTGGTCGTGAGATGGTTATATGTTGTACATCATGTTTGTTTAGTTCTAGTTCAGTATCACGATAATTACATGTGGTGTCGTCGTGGTGTTGTTGATCAATGATCACCATTTCATACCCGACACACCTGGCCCACGAGGAGGCGGCACGGCCCAGCACCCGACCGACCATCACAGCGCACATCACACACCCGACAGCACAGCCAGCGCAGCCCACTGATGAGCCCGGCGTGGCCCAACAAGGCCAGCGAAAGCTGAAAACCCCGTATTTGTATGTAGGTACGTAGTAGCATGGTAGCAAAAAGGCGCAGATCATCACCACATTGTTCCCCTTGGTCGTGGTACGACGGCTGCTACTCCGAAATCGTATCTTATCACGACAGTCCGGTTGTCGGAAATCTTTTTGCTTAAAGTTCCATAGGAATTTAGCAATATCAACGAGACTTTTTTTTTTTTTTTTTACCATTTTTCTGCGCATTCGGTTTTCTGCATCTTTGACATCATAGCATCTCATCAATTTTGTTCCTTGCAGACACTTACCGTCGTTATCGCCGATACCATCAACCGTACCTCCGTACCTACTTTAACAATCCTGCCTTCGGGCGTCTACCGGACCTACCTCCGCAACTCCGTCCCCCCGCTCCGTCCCATATTGCATCCACCGGGTGCATCGCCGGTACCTCTCTCTACCAACAACCTTACCACCTTCACACCAATCACTACCACCACTTACCTTTTCGGCCCACCACAACACCCATACCTCCTCACCAATACGAACTACCAAAACACCCAAGACAAAATGTCCACAATCCTCATACCCCTCTACATTTACCCCTCCTTCTCGTCCTCGCACGAGTCCTCCGGCTGGGCCCCGCTCTTCCGCGCCCTCACCACGGCCCTCACCAAGAACCCGTCATTGGAGTTTCTGGTGGTTATCAACCCCGGCAACGGGCCGGGGCCCGATTACCCCATCCCCAACGCCGATTACCGCGCGGCTCTATCAAAGCTTTCCGACACCACACAATATCCCAATGTAAAGGTCATTGGGTACGTGCATTGCAGTTATGGGCAGCGGGCGGTGGAGGAGGTGGAGAGGGATGTGAAGGCGTATTTGGGGTGGTTGGAGTTTGCGGAGCGGGGAGAGTGGGTGAGTTACTTTCTTTCCTGCTTTCTATTTTTGTGTTTTTGCAGTGGTTTGTCTTTTTCTTTTCGGTCTTTTTTTTGCCTTCGATTGGTGGTGTTGTCGATTCAATCTGGGGCCCAAGAAATGTTGGGCGATTGGGTTCCAAGTTGGAACTGGACTAAATCTCAAACTGGTCAATGCCATCGAGATCGAGAACTGGCATTGTCGACCCCATCACATGACTTCATCAGCATCGTCATCAGG
Source organism: Neurospora intermedia (assembly GCA_037102815.1). Lineage (NCBI taxonomy): Eukaryota > Fungi > Ascomycota > Sordariomycetes > Sordariales > Sordariaceae > Neurospora > Neurospora intermedia. The sequence continues at coordinate 720,464 of BTPP01000011.1, read as the reverse complement.
AGGATCACCAGCATTGCATCGCATCGCATCGCCCATCACTAGCAATTACGCGCCGGCGAACACGGGTTTATGGCAACATTGCACCATTACCTCCGAGTCTCCGATCCAGCAGCCCGGGAAGGGCATCTCTCACGGCGCCCGTCGAGCCGCCGATCACAGATACCAGTGGCTCTTGAAGATCGCCGGCGCTTAGACACCACCTTGTTCCGCACCTTCAGACTGTCCGCACCGTGTCCCCGGCCGGAATCCGAGACGCGCACTTGAGCCCGAAACTGCTATCATTAGCGGTACCGGGGCCGACCCGACTGTTTTGCGCTCGGCCGTTTGGACCCTTCCTTGGCTTGATTTCGGGGTTCAATTTAATGGAGCCTCTCCGGCGACAACAACAGCAACAAAGACCCCGAATTGCTGCCGATCCGCTCGCCGAGAACAAACAATTCTCCGGTCCTAGGTTACCGCGCCGAGGGTCGGATGAACACCCGGACCGTGCGGTACGGTGCCAGCGATCATGCTTGTCCAAATGTCTCAGAAGAAGGAAGTCTGGACTCTTGCATCCTACGGCAAGAAAACAAACTGGGAAGAGGCGTCCCAACGGGAAATTAGACTTCGTCACTTCTGACGGGTCGGACAGTTTGGCTCGCCCCGAAACACGCACACAGGCAAATTCCCAGCTCCATCAGCCTAGTTTGAAACAGGAATGGCAGTGCAAGCAGGGTTCCTCTGTCAAACTTTGGATGAGAGCTCGAGCGCCTGAGTGTCGCCCACTGTTGTGTCTACTGCGTACATCCCTCCTGTTCATCCCTTCCTCCCTGTTTCGTTGCTTTCTGGGGGAAAAGCTTCTTTGCTTTCTTGGGAAAAGCTTGGCCTCCACCCAGTTTCCGAATGGGGCCTCCTTCACTGGGATGTCAAAAGATCCGGAGCTATCGACCGAAGACTCAGCTGGAACTGCTTCTGGAGCTTGCTGAGAGGCCCCACTCCATTTTCGCCTCGGGAAGAAGAAAATTCGAGACTTCAGCTGGCATTGCTTTGTTCCGAGGCAAAAGAGCACTTGAACCTTGTTCTACACTTTTTGAGGCTGGAGCACACTGGTGTTTCTCCCGGGTTTCGGGCATGGTGTGGAGGAGTCCTCCTGCTCACGGACCTCAAGGTTGGCGGTCAATGTCTGAGCGAAAAGCAACCGAGATTTCGGATTTCCCCAAACTTGCTTTTTCGTCTGTTTTTTTGGCGAGTCCGCTCCGCTCCAACCCGGCTCGGTTCCAACCCGGCTCGGTCCCAGCCCGGGCTCGGCCCCACGGGGATCTTGGCGGGGAGGATCTCAATTTACCCTTGTTTCTTTTTCAAGGGCGTCCCTGTCCTTGTTCGCTGGCAAGCTGACTGGGATAAGGAGCCTCAAGGACCCTGTCTTGGCGATCGATACGAGACGTCGTGCAGTGCACGGCCCACTCTTGTGTTTCGTCCCACTTCCCGCTTTGTGTATCAGTCGTACCAAAGTTACCATACGTACCACTTGTAACGACTTGTAACTGACTTTTATCTCGTGAAACAAACAGGCGATCCGCTTGGACGGCATTTTTGTCGACGAAGTCCCAATAGACGCCCAGTATCTCGACTACCTCCAGCGCATCACGGACAGTGTACGGTCCGGCTTTGCTGAGGCTGCATATCGCCGAAGCCATTGTGATAATATTAATAGCAGCGACAACACTTCTTTGTCAGCACCATCGTCATCGACAACATCCTCGACGACAGGACTGGGCATCGTGATCCACAACCCAGGCATCTTCCCCTCGGCCGACTCCTCTGACGCCTTCTTCTCCCCTCGCCTGGTGGATTACGTGGTGGTGTTCGAGAACTGCCTCGCCGCCTGGTGGGACTCGAGTGACTATGTCAACGCTAACCTCGCTCTCTTGACGCCCGAGAAGCGGGCCAAAGCGATAGCTGTTGCCCACACCTGCGGCTGTGGTCCAAAAAGCCAAGCAGGTGGTAGCAGTGGCAACCGCCCCCAGCAGCCAGATCCAGAAGGTCACCATGCCGCCGACGTAGAGAAGCCCGAAGGCAGTGAAAAAGAGGCCATCAAAAAGAATGTGCAGAACTTCTTGGACGAGGTGGTCACACAGCATAAACTTGCCGGACACTTTGCCACGTCTGCTACTGACTATGCGACGTGGTGCTCGGGTTGGGAAGGTTATGTGGAGGTGGCGTGTGACTTGGGCGGCAGCAACATGTTGACAGGTGAGGCCAGTGAGGAAGGGCTTCATGGCTGAAATCGGGTTTGTTTGTTGTACGTGCCTCCCGCAAGTAGATAGACGAGATAGACCAGTGGCGGTATAACCGGAATAGACAGGTATAGAATCTCCAAAAGAAGCACTATCTTGATGCCTTTGGAGCGAATCTCAGCACGCCGCTGGGCCTCACCGTGTTTACCATAACAACGAAGTGATGGTGGTGGGACTGAGGTAGAATGTTCTTCCGGGCTTGTTGGCGATGATTATTCCTTCAGGGCGAAGGTTATCCTGTACTCGTCCCAGTTTCCTCGTCAGCATGTGTCAATCTGTCAGATTTAAGACAGCACGCCCCGCCGGTATGTTTGTACGATGTACGCATACTTGACAGCTCGTAAACCGGGTAAACTGAGCCGGCTGAACCGTCTTTCTGGTGCTTGGTATTGGCGGCCGGTTTGTGCGGTTGAACCACTGGCCGTACAACAAACAACTACCGGCGTGCAGGAAGCATACCTGCTGGCGACACTATATTGAGAAACATCGGTGGTGAGATCTTGGCGTGAGCAGGATGTTCTGACACACCGCAAAATGGCAAATTGGCATACATAATGGCATAAGGTACGTTGCAAACTTTGGTGCAGCACATATTCATGCCTACCTCCCCGTAAGCTGCATTGATACAGCCCCGCGATATAGGACACCAACAGGCCTTTGGTGAGATGGGTTTGGTGCAATTTGGTGCATTTGGCACACCGATCGCATGTGTGGCTTTGGGGGGCGCGTTACACGGCATCTACCCCGTATGGGGTACGTCGCAATATGCCTGTTTTCGGTCAAGGACCAAAAAAAGAAATGTTCACGAACATTTCCGTTTTCCGATGCAAAAACCTGGATATGGCGTTGTCGGGTTGCCAAAATGGCGAAGTCGAGGTGAAATCGTGATGTCCCTGTGGTGAGTCGTGGTGGTTCAGTGGCTGGCTGAACGGCGCGCTCACCCGATGCATACACCTACGAACGCCCAACCTCAGGCTGTAACGCAGGTAGTCAGACTGAATTGACAGGGGCCCATTGAGGCACCCGACGTGAAGGGAGGGCACACTGGGCAATGAGAGACCTCCATCTCATCAGCCACCTCCGTGATGGTCGACCACACGGGCAGCACCCAACCCAGCTTCCACCAGTGTCAGTGTCTCGGGAAGTCGGTGTGGCTGTGGCCAACGTGGAATGTGTGCCTGGTGCCCTTTTCTGCCCTTGCGTGCCCTGGGTTGTGGTGCCTGGTAGAGGGATGGTGTGGGCGTTGCCGGCCCGCTCCCGTGTTGCCTTTACCACCCACAACTTGTGGCCAGCTGAACTCCAAGAGCCTCTGTTCAACACCTCGACGACATCGCTTTCACATCAGTCAGCAACCAGCTGTGCGTGGACGTAGGCTGTCGCGATTATGGCCGTCGTACAAAAAAGTCTTTACGAGCCTCGTTTCTGCTGTGACACGTTGGACAAAACCCGAGAGCCCAGAAAACCCGATGGCGACAACAAAGTCGGAACTTGAGCAATTGCCTTTCTGTGACTTCGTAACGAGCTGTGTCTGCACAAACCGAACGAGTCTGCAATCTAGAAGTGACCAGACGGCAGAAAAACCTCGAGACGCGCGGGATTTGTGCGATTTAGTGCAGGCTAGCGCTGTGAATGGTGAATGGAATGCCCTGTAAGCTGGCCGTGTTCTGTACCCAAAGGTGCTGTACATAGGTATGGATGCTCACCCGACTGCAGCATGCGGTGCCCGTCCCAGTTGTAGCGCCCCAATCCCGATGCACATATCAACCCACGCCGCCGACGCTGCCAGGTGGTTGGCCTTCAGCCCTGCCCGAAAAGTTCAACTCATGACGGTGGCCCATCACGTAATTGTATTGATATCTTGTGGTAGTGGACTGGTACTGGTCGGCGAGGCTCCGCGTTGTTCATTATTCCCGAATGTGGGCGTTGCGCCGTGGCCCTTGGCGTGAGCACTATCACCACCGGACCGCACCACCGCATCGACAACTAGCGAGACGGCATTGACAGACCCAATCTCACCAATGCACCCAGTTTGAAAATTTGGTATACCCACTCGCCTCTTCTACACAACACATGTAGTGTATGTGTATGTGCCTTCTTCATGCCGTCGGATTCACGCTGTCACGCTAGTTGGGGCTGAAAAAAACGGCTCGCTGAAGAATGTCTGGACCTTGGAGCCAGTGCAGTACTGCCCGGGGATGCTTGTTCGGAGGTGGCGAGATTCTAGACGGATTCTGGCTCGAGTCCGGCTGCTAGACTGGCTAGACTAGATCGATAGTCTCCTTCGATAGTCGGTGTCACCTAGTGTACAGCTGAAGAGCTGAAAGCGTCGCGATGGTGGTAGGCATCGGGGGACATGGACAGTACGTAGGACGGCCAAGAGGACAACAGACAGACCGGAGTACTTGCTAGGGCTTACTCGTCGAACTTTTCCTGCCGCACCCCCTTGTTTGTACGCAAATAATTGTGTACTCCAGTACATGGAGTATTCCTCGGAGGAGTCGGTCTGGCTGAAGGCGGTGCAGGAGAAGGTTGGTGGTTGGTGACATGGTGGGATGACACTCATTAGAACATAGATGGCGGCATCCCGCCTCGAGACGGAGTTTGGGGGTTTTGAAAGTTCCTTCCTGTAGAAGAGTCCAGTTGCAGCAAACAGCAGAAACTCTGTCAGACAGACACACTTGCCCAACATGAAGTTCTCCTTGTCCATTGTTCTTGCTGCCTTTGCCCTGCAGTCCACCGCCCTCTTGGTGCCCATGGACGCTCTTTCCTCCAACTTGGGCTCTGGTCTTGCACCCGGAGCGGCCGAGATCCTTCCTCTCGAGGTTCGGGCAGGCAAGAGCAACTCCAGGGCCAACAGCAAGGGCAAGCAAAAGCACAAGCACGCCCACGGAGTGCGGCCCGACTTCCGCAAGCAGTGCAAGAGCTTGCCACCGAATTGCCCGCCTTTCCTGAACAAGAAGGCCGTGAGTGCTTCCCCAACTTTGATTACCTGACGATACTACCTGTACTTGCCCAGAGCGGAGTGTTGATTACCTACCTACCTACGTACTGACTCATTACTGGACCAGATGTGCGAATGCAAGGCCGCCGCAACAGTTGCTTCCTACTTGGAGTCCGAGAGAGGATGTCCGAAGCCGTCTCAAAAGGTTAGTAATGCTTGAGCCTCATGACAATCATCCTGGGGTCTGGCCCGATATTGGATCGCAAATGAAACCAAACTAACCATGATGGGTTAGGCGTGCTGATTTTGAGTGCGATGTAACTCAGTTTTTGACCAAGTGACGGAATGTCGATATGAGATAATGCAGCGTCTGGGTTGATGGGATTATGTACTTGGTTTTGTACCACAGGGGGCTTCTTTATTAATTATTTGGGCACGGCATCATGAATGTTTGTTCTCCAAAATCACACCGAAATGCCGTAAAATGGAAAGAAAGTTGGAGTTCGGTTTGGACACAGATTGAGAGATGCTTTAATGCAGCAAAATAAAGAAATTCAAAAAGCCATCTTCATCATCCTAAAACAGACCTATGGCTTGCGATGTCTTGTCATCGGATAGCTGCAGTAAGCCCAGTATCAGCAAGGAGCGTATGGAAACTGAAGATGACATGCTTCCGTAGTACAGGATGTATTTATCGTCGCCATCACCCGTCAGCGGAGTGAACGAACGGATGGCTTGAAGGATTCAGGTCCCTGTGCAAGTCAGCAAGTGTCTAAGACTAGGTACCTAGCTCCGATTGACATTTGTGTGGCCATCAAGGTACACATGGCTGACTTATACCCACGATGTCTGCGCGGGGTACCCCACATCGTTGTTCCAGTACAGTCTTATGTAGTATCCCTAACACTACTTCTTATACCTGTCACCCAATAATGTTAAGACTGAAGGTCACGGAATGAGGGGCAAAAACCCATTAACAGCTGAACGCGCTCTTCACCACCGCCAAATGTTAATGATCGTCATACTTTGGGACAATTGATTTTCGATCGACTTGAATTGCTTCTGACGTCAATCCGTCGTCAACTATCATCATCACTCTGAGTATCTACAGTCTACACGTACAGCTTGGAGGGCCAAAAAAAAAAAAAAAAAATTAACCAAAGAACCAAAAGAACCGAATGTAAAAAGTTTTGCGTAAAGACCAGCGACCCTTTTGTTCAATGTACCCAAATTGGTACCCCGGAACTAAGCGAAGAACACCAACCAACAAACAAAATCAAAAAGAAAATCCAAAAAAAAAAATCAAAATCATCAGCACAGCAAACGTGCCAACCGGATCTTTTCCCATCCAAAAAGCCAGACCCAAACAGCCGAGAAAAACAAAAAGAGTAAGAAACACGCCAACGATTCACTTTGCCGTTGCGCTCGGGATATCATCAATCAAACACACAAGAGAAAGGAGGAGAGAGCGGGACGAGGGGTCAACGTCATGGCGTCATGTCACGACCTCAACGCTACCTTGGACACATAGTTCCATAGGTCAGCAGCGCACTTGGTGATGCTCTCGCGAGTCGACCACCCGAGCTCCTTAGCCGCGCGCTCCGTCGACGCGACACACATGCCGACATCGCCAGGCCTCCTGTCAACGAGAGCGAGGGGAATCTCACGGCCAGCCGCCTGCTCCAAGCTGCGAACCGCCTCGAGAACCGTCGTGCCCGTACCGCTGCCGAGATTGAAGGTGGAGAATCCGTTGCCCTTCTTCGAGTTCCAATTGAGCGCCGCAATGTGCCCACGGGCAACGTCGAGAACGTGAATAAAGTCACGGATTGCGGTACCGTCACGAGTCGGCCAGTCAGATCCGAATACATTGAGTTCCGAGCGGTCGCCCTTGAGGACTTGCGTCAGCACGGGGAAGAGGTTGGTCGGCTCCCCGCGCGGGCTCTCGCCCAACACACCAGAAGGGTCACATCCAACGGGGTTGAAGTAACGGAGCGCAACAATTCGCCAATCAGGGTCCGCCTCGGCCACATCCGCCAAGATGGCTTCTCCAAAGTACTTGGTGCGCGCATACGGGCACGACAGACCCTCAATGGTTGGCTCAACAATGGTCGTCTCTCCGGCCTCGTTCTGAGTCTTGACCTGGTGGTGGATGAGGTCCTCCTCCTTCAGTGGCAGGCCGGCGTTGGCCTTGGAGCCGTACACGGTGGCCGAGCTGCTAAAAATAAAGTTGCGGATGTTGAAACGCTCCAGCTCCTGTAGCAGGTTGACTAGTCCACACACGTTGTTGCGATAGTAGCGCAGGGGCTGCTGGATGCTTTCGACCACCGACTTGTATGCCGCGAAGTGGATCACCCCCGCAATCCGGGACTGGTACGACACCACCTGCTTGCCTGACGTAGCGTCCACCGTCATCACCAACTTGCTGTATCTCTCCAGCAGCACATGCATGGCCTTGCTACGGTAATCGATACGGAAGAAGCGAAGACGGGGCATGGGAACGTTGTTGACCTTGCAGTGATGGGCCGCCAGCATCCGGACGTTCTTCAGAACCGTCTTGTAGCTGTTGCTCAGGTTGTCCACCACGATAACTGCGTACTCATGATTAGTATACTTGCTTTCACAAGGGGTCATCGTCAGCACTCACCATTGTGTCCCTCACGAAGCAACTCAAGTGTTGTGTGGGAGCCGATATACCCAAGACCACCAATCACCATAATGTACTTCTCCGAACCATCAGCCGGCGCCTGTGTTGGTGCGAGGAGAGCATCTTCAGACGGAACATCAAAGTCGAATTCTTCATCAGACAGAGCAGGAGTGGTAAGTGGGGAGCTGCCGGCGGAATAGTCGCGGGATGACGAAGACAGATACTCTTCAGAGAGGTCCTGATCCTGGACATGATCTCTGAGATCAACGCGTGAACTCGAAGTGCTCGACATGATGAGTATGAAAAAGAGCTTGTGGGAAGACTCGCAGTGTAGGTATGGTGAGCGAGTGTGAGGCAAGGATGGGGTTGATCACTGGCCTTTTCTGGAGGAGCTGCGTCGAGGGCTTTTATGAGAAAGAGCCTGGTTTGGTGACAGCACAAAAAAAGGAACCCAGATGGCAACACTCTTCCCGGGCAGCAAACCTTCTCCATCAACACCACCCCAAACAAACAACCAGTGCTAGAAGGCCCGACCTGCCAACCGATACGGTTACATCCCGGAAGCCGGCGGGAGGGCGGCGAGTATCAAGCTGAGATTATGCCAGCGCGCCTTTGCTGGCATATCGTGGCTCCATGTTCCTCCATGCCTGTCATGCTCTCGTCATGAATCCGATCCAATTTCCGTCCCGCGAGACCGAATCAATCCTAGCTTGACCAGGACCAGATGCTCGACATGCCATGCATCAGAGATCGTTTGGCCCAGCTGAAGCAAGTCTCTGACCCCTAGAGTCCCCTGGACTCCGCCGGATCCCAGCTGAAGGCATACCTCTAGACAACCAGTTCCGCAAGCTTTTTCCCCACAGGAGTCTCGGCTTGCCTTTGCTCCATCCAGCTACCATGAAGTTGCCATGCTCTGATTCAAGCTTCAGGGCGTCCAATCCGCACTGACTGACATCACCTAGACCATTGCTGGTGGCGCTATGCAAGTGAGGAAATCTTAGGAGTGGATGGCATCAAATTCGTTGTAACGCGACTATTGTCACCAGCCGTATCCGGTCCCACGTCCGACTCTCACGCCTACGTTGTGCATATCCAAGGTGCTACCATACCCTACAGGCTGCCACTACGAGCAATTCAGCCGATAAATGAGTTGGACAGATGAGCCCGGACGCTAATAGAATTTGATGGAGCATGGGGGCGGGCACTCGGGAGGCTCATGTCATACGGGGTAAACCTCAGACAGGCACAGGCACAGTATAAGCTTACTATGTTGTCGAACATTTTTTGCGGTTCCTTAATCTGCAGCAAGCAACGGGAACCCCGACCTCCCTAGTCTGATACCAGGCACTAGCATGATCAGCCTCGAATCGAGACCAACAAGGAGTTTCCACCTTTCAACCCTCTAGAAAACAAAATGAGGCTCTCCCTTGGTCTTGTGGCTTTCCATGCTTCTTACTTGGCTCTCTAGCCTCACCGCGGCAACCGCAGGACGAGAATGTTGCCAAATCATAGCTTGGTGTTGTAGCCACTATCACAGATTTCAAGACATTGGGTCTCAAAGAGCACCTTATTTTTATGTTCGACACACTTCCCGAAGCCCGCCTGACCAGGATTTAAACACGAAATCCGAAACAGCAGGAAGATAGGAAGAACACATAATGCCCTATTCACGTGAAATCGGGTTCTTCCTGGTAGTGATGTTCGCAAGCCCATTTTCGTGGTGATCGACATCGACTGCGGTGCCGGCGTGTTGCTACCGTGTAATAGGATTGGATCTGACTAGGATTTTAAATATGGAAATGGGGTTGCTGTATGTAGTGTACAGTGGCAGAGCATGCATCAACAAGGGAGACACTACGTACAGTAGTCAAGGTGACAAAAAAGCAACAAGCAAGCCAGCCAGCATCGGAAGTTGCATCTCTCATCTCACCACCACCCACATGCCGTAAGGTACTGTCACTACCTTGACTGAGTGAAGTCCGCGTCGCGAGCGAGCAAGGTCGTTGTTGGGCCAACCAATGACAGGCATCGGCACTCGGTCCCCCACTGTGTACTGCGCATGTAATTGTCCTGACTGTCGAATGGTTGTCCTTGGCGTCCTTTTCCTCTGGCGGCGGAGGCGGCGGGGGATCGTTTACCGGGATCACGGCTCGGACGATGTTGTCTTAGGTCCCCTTGTTGGCCCTAGGGCACACACGGCTTGGCGACTTTTTTGACGGCACTGTATGAATGCGATGACGGGAGAGAGGCACGAATTGGCCGGGCATCAGTGAGTTCCTTTTTTGTTTGTGGAGTTTTCCTTGTGATTCTTGTTTTGATTTCTCGTATACACTATGTGAAACTTTTTTTTTCCCCGTGTGGGATGGCTTTCATGTTTCAACCACATACCTACTACACTACAAAGATACCTCTTCAGGGCTATGTACCCCAGGTGTCATTCCTCCTTCATTCGGACCCTGGCCAGCCACCCACGTTGATGTTCAAGCAAATATGAAGGGTTGCCGCATGGCCCTTTGTACCGAGGTACCCAGCTATGGATGTACATATCATGATGATGCTAAGAACTTTTGTGTGTAGCATTCTGGGCCTGTCTGGTCGTGGCTTTTTTCTCCGACTCACGCTGCGATCAGATCATCCTAGGCAATAGTGTGTGGCCCTGTTGAAATTTGGTGTCCATACAAATCACTGACGCTTGGATATCGGTAGTCAAGTCTAGTGAACTATTGGATCTTTGTAGTGCACTATTCATCAGGACACTCGATTTTCCAACACTGTTTGGACCCAAGAATTGAAAACCAAAGCGCTGACACAAGCGGCTAGCCGACTGGAGGCATATGGCGATGCGTTCTGGAAAAGCCCCCTTGCAAAGTTTCGGAAACGGGTGGAAAAACACCCGTCCGTATTTTACCTTGTTCGGTACGACGATACACCACACTACACGGCCCCCCAGCGGCCGGACAACCTTGTACACGTGTACCGCTACGACATGCGGCTCGTTCGCTCGTTTTGGCTCTTCCTGACCAACCAAGCGCATCACAAAAATTACACTACGGCAAGATTCGCCTATTCTTGGATTCGTGGAATCGTGGAGTCGAGAACATGGCCCCCCCTGCCACTACAAGGGCCTCGGGAGGCGGCACTTAGTGTAGTTGTAGTGTCCACTACACTACATCAGAGGCAGAGAGACTGCCAGCAGCAGTGGGAGAAGCTTGGAGGCACCTCCGATCTAGGAACCATTGTTTCTCTCGCTGCGACCCTTGATGTTGCCAAATTTCTCTCCTCTTTGGGACAGGACGTCAAATTACACCCGCGCCTCCAGTACCACGACAGACAGGGCGCACTGACAGAATCATAGATTTCGAGACACGCACGAGCCGCTGGGTGGATGGGGAACGACCTGAAATAGGTAAAAGGAACCGGGCCAAGAAGAGAGACAGACAGACACCATGGCGACTAGACAAGGGCCCCAGAGTAACAGACCTCTCTCTCCCCAGGCGTGCTGAAGCCAAGAATTCGCTAAGAGGCGCTCAGGTGCATATGGTGCGATCCGCAAAGTGGACGACGTTTTTTTTCTGGCAGACAACGAATGAGATACGAATTGGGAACTAGTCGTCCCTCTTCGCGAGCGAAAAAAAACAAAACCAAAAAAAAAAAAAAAAAAACCAATGGCCAGCGCTTACGCAGTACGCGATACCAATTGGGAATATTACGGCAATTCCTAGATCGAAATGGGTTGGAAAAAAGCTTGTGATACGCCCGGGGTGTCCAAGATCGGCTCCAATGGCCATCCCTTGCAACCGCAGGTGTGCATGATAGCTCGCCTTTTCTCTGAAATTCTTTCAAGCACTCGATTATTCTTTGCTGGCACTGGGGTCCAGCTAAGCACCGGTTGGATCAGCGGGATGGCTCACCCCCATGGGTAGGTAGGTATGATCGCGTACGAGCTTTGTTTCGTACCAATCGGTGATACGGTACCATGCTTCGTCGTCGACTTCGTTTCGCACCCTTACATTTCACCAGACCCTTTGGGAGTGACTTCCCCCCTCCCCTCTGTTAGGTGTGGGTCGGGCATGGCGACATGGTGGCCGCCGCCCGCCCGGTGCCGCTTGAACTCGAGACCGACCGGGACGCCCCGGTTCTGGTCGACTTCACGTTGTGAGTGAGGCTGTGAAGACAATTTTTGTCCAGTGTTACAACCGTCTCGAACATCTCTCTTCCAGTGCTTCACACCAAAGCATCACTTGCAGACGGGACCTTCTTCCTACCTTCCCCTCTGGATACCTTATTCTTGGCCCGTCTCCTCTCTTTCAGCACGTCTCTCGTTTCAATAGTATGTTCATGTGGCGATGATCACTCTTGAGCTTTTTCTACTGTACACATCATCACCGTCCACCGCAACAGAAGCGCCATCCTATAATCGTTAATCCTAATCGATCGATTCTATCAGCGGGGACGGCGCTGTTTCGACATCATCCACACATGTTCTTTGCCTAGGCTTTCAACCTGGGTCAGTCCTTTGCACCCTACCTACTACGTCTTTGATCAGTTTCACATAGCCCGTTCCTTGCTGGCTGCTGTCACTGGGCGGCATCGCCATTGACTGGCAATGGCTTCCATTTTCTCACCCCCGGGGGGCGCCGGGGACCCAGTCCTGCAGATATGTCATGGCAATAACGACACCGACCGTCTGGTCTACTGCAACAAGATCCTGTCTTCACAGGAGAGGCTACAGACCTCATGGCAGTGGGGTACCGTGATAGTGGGAATCGCAGGGTTGGCTCTTCCCGTCCTACTATCAGTGATCCTAACCATATACCATCGTCTGTGTCAGTCAATATCAGACAGTTACACCAAGTGAGTTGACCCAAGACTTGCCCTCCCGTCTTCTAATTATCACCCATACTGTCCTCGCTATTCATGATATTGCCCATGATATTAACATCCACCATAGGCGGAAACGCAAATCACCTCCAGGAAGGAAGCAAGCTGGCTCACCACCATCGCGGCCCGAGTTCAAGATCCCGTCCTCAACCAAGGCTTTCCAGTTCTTGGATGGCGGTGTATCATCAGGCGCCGTCGCCCCCCAGCCAATGGTAGGGGGCACTGTTTACATCAGTCCCTTGCCGTCGTGCACGGACCCCACCCCTTTCCAACCGCTGCAAGCTACCCCAACCCAAGACATCACTTGTCTCGGCCTGGTTGACGCCAAGGACGTGTCCCCTGCCGATGTTGCGGCGTGGGAGACGCATATCTCCGACTTCATCTTGAGCGATGACGTGTCCGGGGTTGTCTTGAAGGTAACGGACCTCGCCAAGGAAGACGAGGAGACGGCAGCGCGTCTCTTTGCGCGACTACACCAGCGGGCGGTGCCGATTGTCCTTAACCTTGGCCTTGATGATGAGGAGGGGGAGGAGGAGGCGTCTGAGTTTGTAAACAGTGTTGACTTTTCAAGCCTGGTGGGCATCATCGTTGAGAATGCCTGTATCCTGCCCAATGGCGAGAGGCGGGATTACTTCCGCTCGGAGAAGTTGAGGGAGCTCATGAACAAGTGTGCCAAGGAGCGACTGGAGCGCCCGCACTTTTTTGTGGCCTTTCACGATCTCTGGGAACAGCAGCCTTCTGTGGCGGTTGTGTGCAGAGGTGAGAAGGTCGCAAGTCATTTCGAGGCTATTTATCAGCATGGCCCGAGACATGTGGCGAGTGGTCTGAAGATGACCCAGTCTCCTGTGAGCGGCTTTGAGTATCTGCGAAAGCCAGAGACTTCTGAAGTGAGTCTTCCCGATGAACCCAATTGATCTGTTGCGAAAAGAAAGACAACAAAACTGACGGTTACAACAGCTCCAAACTGCATGGTTGCAGGAAAAGAAAAAGGTCTATGTGGGCGATGACAATGAGCTACTTGACCAGACTTCACGACTGGACGTTGATAGAATCGCGTCCATCGTCCCTGGCGTCAAGAAGCTGTTGCAGCCCGTTGCGCAAACCACCGAAAAGCAGGAGTGGTGGTCGGACGAACCAGAGCTCTCTTTCCCGCCTCCCTACCGCGAGGTGGCGCCTGCAAGGGACGAATTCTGGGAGTGCGACCACAGGGGTGAGGCGCTCTCAGCCTTGGGATGCATCCCACTCACTGCGTCGGCTACCGACATGCAGTATGAGGCCATCCTGGCGACGCAGACCCATCTGCGCGATTTGAACATGCTGCAAAGACTGCGGCCTGCCGAGGTCGATAAGCTTGTCATGGCCTATCGCAACTTTCAGCTGGAAACCGCCCATCCTCACCTGTTTGCTCCCCTTGTTGAGGGCCTTGTCGAGGGCAAGGTTTGTGTTTACAAGGGTCTTGATACCGGCTTCAAGGTTCCTGATGGCGAGGCTCACTTCTGGGGTATCTCTGTTCCTCGTTCCGAGGATGGTGACGTTGACATCTTCATTTCGCGGAGCAATCCCAGTGATGTCGCGACCATTCTCCATGTCTGGATGGCTCACAGTGGTGTTTCCCGCGTGGAAAGGTATGAGGAGGAACTTCGCTTGGAGAACAACATGGGCTCCGATTTGCCTCTCCCTACTAGCATCCAGACTGCCATCAACATGTGCTCGCCGTCTGAGGTTCTCTTCTTCTTGCAGCAGCTGCAAGTCAGCCGCCTGACGCATCCATTTCGCATCGTCATGGAGGCCTATTGCCGAGCTGTTCTCCTGGACGAGTCCTCTACTATTGCCTGGAACGACGCTCACTGCCGCCTCTACCTCGAGGGCAAGGTCTCCATGCGGGACCTCCTCGAGCGGAGACTTGCCGAGTTCGCCCGCCAGGGTGCCACTGCCCTTCCGTCTGCTGACGGCCTCGTCGCTGTTGCAGAGAAAATCGAGCAGCGTGTCCGTGAATCCCTCTACTCTGGCAATGTCGACGCGCTCAACGCCATCAGAAACCCCCTCACATATGCTCTGGATCCTATGGACCAGTACCATGACAACAAGTTTGTCGATGTAAACACGGATCTGATTGCTCTCATGTTCTTCACCACTGTTCGCAAGCTTGCTCTGGAGGATGTCTACCTCGAGGCCACCGACCACTGCCCCCTCTTCTCGCAGGCCGATCAAGCAGCTGTCTTCGCTGAACTGTGGGTACTTGGTTCTCAGTGCGAAGCTTTCTTCGGTATGCACCCGCGTGCCCTTGGCAAGATCATCTACGACCAGTATACCGCTTACCTTCGCAAGAACCCGCCCCCTACTCCTGCGGATGACGGCGACCGCAATGGCCATATGACTGTGTATTCCAAGCCCAAACCTTCTCAGAGAGAACCCGGTGATGAGTACGAGGATCCTGCTCGCCGTGGCTTTAGAGACCGTATGAAGCTCAGCTACTTCCGCGAGAAGCTCGCTGACTTTGGCGCTCTCTCCATCTTCTGCATGCCCGCTATCATGGATATCCTGCTTCTCACCTTT
Organism: Neurospora intermedia; assembly: GCA_037102815.1. Lineage (NCBI taxonomy): Eukaryota > Fungi > Ascomycota > Sordariomycetes > Sordariales > Sordariaceae > Neurospora > Neurospora intermedia. The sequence continues at coordinate 705,166 of BTPP01000011.1, read as the reverse complement.
GTCGGTCGTGGTCTGTTCATGACGGCCTACATGGGCGAGGACAACCTCCTTGCCGCTTGCTACGGTCTTTTGATCGCGCTGCTGATCTCGGCTGGTGTCACCGGCTGGGTCGGCAGTATCGGCAACTACTACCTCTGCAACTTTGCGTACACCAACATGGTCTTCTTCCACGCCCAGCGCCTCTCGGGTGGCTTCGTCTTGACCTTGTTGGTTGGTCTGATTGGCTTCATTGCCTTCACTGTCAAGACTTCGGTCTACGCTGGACTTGTCTTCTTCGCATATCTCGTGCTTCTTGCGACTTACCTCAACATCCTCGGTATCATGGCTACCATGCACCAGGAGGGAAGCCCCTTGACATCGGGCCGTAGTGTCCTGTGGAGAACCATCCCGTTGCTTCTCATCTCGCCTGCGCTTTCATCCTTCATCAATCGCAAGGACCTCGCCATCTACCTGTCTGTCGGATACGGCTTCCTCGCGCTGCTCATCTTCCAGTACCGCAAGCTGTGCCACGAGTGGATGGGTTGGCTCAGTAACATCCCCAAGTTCACCGAGGCTGATGTCCACGCGTGGTACGAGCACCGCATGAGCCAGAGCTCGATCGCGAGCCCCACCAGCGAGAAGACCAACGCAGATGAGACCAAGAAGCTCGCTCTTCAGGCTTTCCGCGACGCCGTCAAGAAGCAGCAGGGCCGCATCTTTGGCGCTGCGCCTGACGCCCTGGTGCACAAGGTGGTCGAGGGGTTACCCTACATCAACTGGATCCTTCGCATGGACGGTCCTCCCGAGGAGGTAGTCGATGTCTTCTCGCCTCCTTGGTTTGCGCAGCTCAGCGAAGCACAGAAGAAACGACTCCAGATGTCCCAGGGTCTCAAGGAGCACAGCGTCTTCTTCCTCTTCCGCCAGGCCCGCTACGACATTGGCCAGAACGTCGGCCTCTTCCTCGTCTGCTTGCTGGATCGGTGGGTCAGCATCGTCATGTCAGGTAGCGGCAACGCGAACGTCTTTTCCAACTTCACTTCGCGCTACGCCATCTGCTTCGCCATTCTCTACTTTTGTCTGTCCATCATGGTGCTCGACGTCACTATCAAAAAGTACTGGCAGTTCAGCTACGATCTTCCCAAGGGCATCCTCTCCAGCGATGCGGAGCTGTTCGCGCTCAGGCAAAAGTGGCAGCAGACTCGCCGGATCAAGTACTTCGGCGCGCTGCTCACTCTTGCCACCAGGCTCCTGGCGACCTTTGGCTTGACTACCATTCTCGTCTGGCTGTTCGTCAAGGAGACCCAGATCCTGGCGCTGTACTACCTGTACTGCCTCGGTTACACTGGCGTTATGATCTTCCAGTTCAACCGCTGCTTCACGACCAGCGTCCGCGCCCACGTTCTGTCCATCCTCACCTCCGCCGTCATCGGCTTCATCGTCGGCTGCCTGCTTTACCTGATGCCCGCGGGCAAGATCGTCTCGGTGGACGTGATCGGCCTCTGCGTCGCTTCCGTCTTTGCTGCTGTGTCTACTTCGTACTGGGCCATCAGGAAGCCAAAGCAGATGGACCTCAAGGAGGATGGTGCCAACGGCGACAAGCCCAACACGTGGAAGCAGCACAAGATCGGCCACTCCGATAACTCCTTCACTGGCAAGAAGCCCGCGCAGGTCAAGGACCTCCCTGGAGATCTTGTCCTTGCCAAGCAAGAAACCCCCTTGGCTCGCTCTGTCTCGGAGACACTTCGTGATGGTCAGAGTAACTTCCCCGGGGGTAACTCAGGGACGGTTTCCTGGCGTGAGGACGTCCTCAACGCTGCATTGGCCATGTGGCTGGACGAGAAAATTCGCGTCACTGTCTGCCCACGCGGTGTGTTCCTAGACGCCGGACTCAGCGAATGCGTTTCCTTCAGCGAGCTCAAAGACGACGAGTTACACATCACCACTGGGTTCCTTCCCGAAGAGGAAGTCCACCTCGCAACATGGCAGCCTCTTCTTGCATGCATGATCGGCGAAGCCATCCTCTACCACACTGCCCGCGGCATCATCGGCCTCGACACCGCCAAGGCCGTCCAAGCAGAGCACATCCTCTCGGGCGCAGACCGTTCCTTCACCGTCTCCAAGCGCATCGCATTCCAGCTCGCTACCGAGGACCGCCAGGGTCTGTACCGGATCCGCGAGCAGACCAACCAGGAACTCATGAAGCATTTGTGTCTGGAAACCAACATCGACTCGGAGTGGGTATCCCTCCCTCGTCCCGTGCAGGAAACCATCCTCTCGCGTATCCAGGGCATGTCGGCCTCGCAGTCGCGCGACTTCCCTGCGTGGATGGAGGACAAGGGCGTCGATCTCCGGTGCAGCAACTTCCACGTCAAACTCTGTCTGGAGCTCTACCTGATGGCTGGCGAGCGCGTCATGATGTATAACTCGGCATTCAATAATACGTCTACCTCCACGCTGTGTTACTTGCCGGAGCCCGACAGCGAGAGCAACACCCAGGAGACTTCGCCTCTCTTAGACAACGGGAAGAAGAGCAAGCACATGCACTGGACTCATAAAATCCTCTTTTACGTGCCCATTAACTTCGTCAAGTGGGTAGCCATCATCTCGGGCGCCGGGTCCAACATTGAGCGCGAGCTATGGTATTCTCTCCGCAAGATGCCGCGCGCTCGCAAGGTGCTCATGTGGCTCATCCTGGCCATTTGGCAGATGTGTTTCCGGATCCGGGATGCTTGGATTTTCATGATTCTCATCTTTCACCATAAGGCGCTTGTGCAGATCTGGCGGTTGGCGCGCAAGGGGACGCCCAGGACGCTGTACAAGAACCGTATCGTTGTGGTGATGCGCAGACAGGCTTTGACGGGCTTTGCTAAGCTGAATGAGTATGGCAAGTTGATGCTGAATATCTATGAGGGTCATCTCAAGGAGGTTCCGGAGGAGGAAAAGACTCAGCCTGTTGCTACGGCTGTTTATGATCACACCTACCGGCTTATTACCAAGTCTGTGAAGAAGGGCAAGGAGGAGGTACTTTCGTCGTTCACGTATGGTGAGGGCAACAAGTCTAGACGCCCGACGGAGAAGTACGTCGTTGAAGGCACTACTGTCAAGCGCTGCCACTACGATGAGAGACGTCGCATTTCCCATGGTATTATCAAGTTCGGCGACGTCGAGTACTCCTTCCGGTACTTCTACAAGTCCAGTCCCAAGGGTTCTCAGGATGTGCTCAAGGCCGAGTACGAGCTGAAGGCCGACCACCCCTTTGTGTTGACCGTCTACTGGGGTACTCCTCCCAAGGAAAAGGTCGAGGAGTGCAACTGGACTCCCTCTGACCGCGTCGGCCAAGTCGACCGTAGCACCTACGGCAGAACCTTCACCACCGTCATCACGTACCCCCATCGTCGCGACCCCGTTGAGACTACCTACATGGAGGAGAACGGCAGACAAATCACTGTCGACCGCCCGCCCCGCATCTTTGAGCACGAGGATGTCCTTCTGCAGAGGCCTACTGATGTCTCCTTTGAGAATGACGACCTCTTCATCTACCACCGCCGCTCTTATGTCGAGCGCATGGCCAAGAACCTCAAGCAGACGCACTCGTTCGCCTCCCGCCTCAATCCCATGTCCTGGTTCTCGATGCGCAAGAAGTCCATCTACCGCCCTGTCCCTACCTGGTGGTTACGTACCGAACTTTGGGATATCTGGCGCAAGTCCGGCACTCTCGATGCTGTTACTGCGTGCTGGATGGACGAGCTCATTCTGCGCGAGGAACCTCTTCTCCACCGGTACTGGTCTGCTAGAAATAGTGGTCAGCTCTCTCAGGCGCGCATGATTCTCGACGCCGACATTGACCAGATTTCCGCCGCTATCGAGATTGAGAAGCACGTTGGCGAGCTGTGCATGTTACCGATCAAGACTGCCGACCTGTACGCCATGGGTCTCGGCAAGGATGCCAACCAGATCACCACCCGGCCGCAGGACTGCTTCAATGACTCGGAGAACCGTATCTCGGTCATCTTCAACGACATTGGGTGCTGGCCTGAGTCTCCCGGTGGTGTCTCCAACTGCCGTCGCGATCTTGTCAACGGTCACACGACCATCCGCAACCACGTCTTGGCTGAGTCTGCCAACGAGTATGGTATCCCGCGATTCCAGGTTGAGCGCAATGTTCAGTCTCTCAAGGTTGTGCCTCTCTGGGGTCTTGACGGTCGTGTTCCCAACCATGGTCTCATTGAGAACCTCCTTGAGATGCAGGTCGAGGACAAGATTGTGCGCACCGACATTGATCGCGACGTCGTTGACACTTTCATCCCGCTTCTCCGCCTCTTCGTCAAGGGCGCTCGCTCGCGTCATATCTCCAAGGCGGATATGTACCGGTACAGCAACGCCATCCTGGATATGTTCCAGTACTTTGAGCACAAGGATTACAACAAGACTTGGAACTCCAAGGAGGTGGCGGCTGCGTGGGCCGAGGCCTGGCTCATCAAGTACGATGATCCGGATATCACTGACCCCGAGGATAACCTGGCGGTTCAGCAGCCTACCATGTCAGACTTCCGCGACTCGCTTGCCATCTTCTCATCGTATTTCTTCATCTACGCCGTCCAGACCCCCGAGGACTGCCCCAGAGTCTTCCAGAGCACGCACCATGGTATCAGCTCCATGTTCGGTGTCTTCCTCAAGTACCAGCGCGGTGCCACCTTTGGTATCTGGGATCATGCCATTCTCTGGCGTGAGTGCTGCCTCAACCTCAGTCCTGCGCAGTCGACCTTGCCCATCCCTGTGCAGTCCATGGTCCTCGCTGGTATCGGTTTGGCCATGAAGCTTGCCTACTTCCACGCCGATGTCATCTTGCCATGCACGTCCTTCTTCAACCCCATCTGGGAGACCTCGCTCGGCACCGACACGAACCGCATCGGGCATGAGAAGAAGTTCGCTCGCAAGATCGATCCCATTGTCAACGGTGTCAGCAACATGGATGCCTTCAAGCCCGTCGATGAGGTCCGTACCACTACGCCCACAGTCGTTATGCTGTCCAACGTGCAGTTCATCAAGGACATTCGCACCGCCATCCGCGCTGCCGACGTCATCGTCAACCAGTACGGCTTCAAGGAGTACCGCCTCTTCATCTACGGCGCCAAGGACCGCGAGCCCGAGTACGCCATCAACATGACCAAGCTCATTGAGGGGTGCAAGCTCACCGAGCATGTCATTCTCAAGGGCTTCGGCAAGCCTCAAGAGATTCTCAAGGACGCCTGGCTGTTTATGAACTCGTCCCTCTCCGAAGGTCTCCCGCTCGCCGTCGGTGAAGCCGCTCTAGCCGGTGTCCCTGTCGTCGCCACTGCCGTCGGCGCCACGGCGCTCGTCCTCACCGATCCCGACAACCCGTCCGTCGCGTACGGTGAAGTCGTCCCGCCCAACGACCCCGTCGGCCTCGCCCGCGCCCAGATCTCCATGCTCGCCATGGCTGGTCCCTGGGCCAAGTTTGCCGGCGACGTCGACAAGCGTGGCTCCGTCCTGCCCTCGCTCATGCTCCCTGATACCCTGACCCCCACCGACGTCGCTTTCCTCACCAAGCGCATGCACGAGAAGACGGACGCCCGTCGCAAGCTCGGCATGTTGACGAGAGAGGTCGTCCTCAAGGGCTTCCACGGCGAGCGGTACCTGCGCGAGCACGAGCAGATGTACTGGGTGCAGTGGCACATGGCCAAGATGCGTCGGGACCCGGGTGTGATGCGTCGTCGGGCGCTCGTCAGGAGGAGCGAGTTGATGAGGTTCAGCGGCCAGGCAACGACGACGCAGACGGGCGAGTATGATGGCGACGCGAGCACGGTCATCTATGGTGGTAGCGAGGCGGCGTTGGATGATGAGTACAGGGAGGATCGGAACTCGAGGAGGAGTCGGAGCAGTTATCAGGGGCAAAGGCAGGGCAGGAGGCTGAGCAAACCACAGCCGCAGCAGAACGTGAGGAACTTGTCGAGGTTGACGGTTGAGACGGTGGGAGGAGGGTCCGAGGCGGGGCCGAGTGGGTTGAGTTCGGGGAGGGCGAGTATGGTTAGTCAGAGGGAGGTTGTTTGATGGTGGTGTAGTTCTGTATTGAAGTTGGTAAATGTCAGAGGAGGTGCTGCTGGATGTTGAGAGTTCAGCTGAACATACAAAATTTCTGAAGTGGGGGTGGGAGAGGAACAAGTTACGAAAGAGTTAGAAAGGAAGGAAGGAACTTGGAAATCACATACTGGATCTAGGTTGGACGGGGGAGGCTTTTTTGCATACACCACCAAAAGTACATACCACTACTATGTTTTCCTTTTCTTGATTACATATCTGTGTTTTATCATGGGAGCCGGCGGGTTTGCGAAGCGTGTGTGGAAAAGTTTGCATGATTATGAGACTGAAGGAGATGGATGAGATATCCTAAAAGCATTGTTTTGGATTAGCGAAGGGAGAGAGATGATCGTCAATAATATTAGTATCATGACTGCTTCAATGTTGACCGGATGCGTTTCTGCTTGTGATCCTGGTTAGTGTTTGTTTTGTCAGGTGGGAGAAGGAGGACCGGGATGAGGTAGAATGGAAGGCGTGGTTCAACGAAGCTAGAGGGGACTCGACGGGGTGATTGGTGTCGTTGGCTTTGGATGGTTCTGGAGGCAGGTACTTTGGATGGGCATGGTGGGTGTTTCCTTCATGCTTGATTGGGTTGAGATAATGACGACGGAGGTGTTGAGTATTGGCGGGCAAGGAAAGCGAAGATCAAGGAAGGATGGCGACCTCGCCGGCAGGAACGGGTTCCCTTGGCAGTCTGGCTTGGCTGCTGTGTAAGGTTTCTAGACTTACAGAGCTGCGAAGAGTGATTAGGCGCTGTTACTGCGCTATTGCGGATACCGCCTATTCTACAACTCCTCAGTTAAGGCTGTATCCGATCAAGATCCATTGCAGCGCTCAAGCGGCGCTCAATGCATGCATCCTTCCGCTTCCCGGTTTCTTCTCCAAACAACCAAACGAATGAGAAATCGCCATCACCATGTTCAGTCCCATTCGGAGCCTTCCCACATCTTTGTCCTCCCACGCTTTCGTCCTCCGTTCTTCACTTATCTCAACCATTCTTCCTTTGAACAAAATATGCTGGTGTGTCCGAAGGCTTGGTAGCTAACGACATATGAGCGGCACCAGCGATATGTTAGTACACTATCTTCATCCCCCAAGACAGTCTTGCTGACCCTGCTAGGGCTACATCTACTCGACCCTCCAGATGTATCCATAAATATCATAGGCCATCACTCACGACGAGGCTCCGCGAGCCTGGTCTTTGAAAATGACGTGTCACACATAACAACCTTGACTTGGGCGCTACTGGAGCTCGTTTCAGCGATCGTCCGACGAGAAACGTTACTTAGCTCACTGCAATGCAGCCACAACACCAATACGTCTCGATCAACCCCCAAAGAGGTGCCACGATGCGCGTCCGGGTCGGTCCGTACGCACACCCTCAACTCTCAGTGTTACCCAACGTGGTTCTGTTGTCATATTAGCATATCTGCTTTCCACAGAGATAGGCCAGCCCCAATAGGCAATCATGATGGGTCCTGGGCAGCCATGCATCGGTGCCGTGCCCGGGCCCCTTCAGACTTCTCGCCATCCTCTCCTCCTCTCCCCACAGTACCCTGATTTGCGCCTATCATTGTTCGTGACCTCATAGAGTCATCGTCGCTGAAGTCGAATAGTGGAAGGTTAAAGTAACGAGCCTACCCAACCGTCACCCTACCAAACTTCAAGACATCGTTGTTTCCTGGCTTCTAAAACTCAAGGATCGTTTCAATCCTCAACCCAACTCATCAAACTTTCTGTCTCGGCATGGCAGACCTCTTTGGCCACAACTTCACTGGATCTAATGACCCGAACTGGGTTCCAGAGCCCGGCCGTCGTGGCACTTTCAATATTCTCTCAACATGTCTTGTTACGCTGAGTCTGTGCGTGTGGACAGCAATTCACCTCAATGTCCCCGAACACAAGGAGGGGAAGGTAAAACAGCAGGTCCGAAAGGCTGGGTGGATGTTGATGGGTCTCTTGAGTCCGGAAGCGGTAAGTTGATTAGCCCGAGATCTTATCCTGTCCTTCTGACATTGTTGTGAGTACTCAACTAACTTGGTAACGGTGCAGATTGCATATACAGCTTATCAGCAATACAGCCAGGCCCGAGAAATCTCCCAGGCCATGAATTCTGGGAACAGTCCTCCCGTGTACGCCGGTCACCGTCGTCGAACTCAAGATAGAGGCCCCTGGGGCTTCGTCATGTCCTTGTTCACATCCCCAGAGAGCATTGAAGATCAGGTAACTACGATCAAGATCACCAGAAGGTCATGAGTCGCATCTGACGCTCCGCATAGGCAGTCGGTGTACCAAATTGGACTATTGTTCATGGATTTTTTGCTGTCATGGGAGGCTTTGCGATTGAGATCAACGAGATCGGAAATGCCAACCAACGACGAGTCAAGAACTTCCTACCGAAGAAGGCAACAGGGGCCCCGCGAACTCGCCTTACTTTAACTCCAGAAGCTCTGCGATTCTTGAAGAGTAAAGGACTGGAAAATTTGATCCCGGTCCTGCCAAGAGAGAGCATTGAGGACAAGAGTAAAGGGAGTACATTTGCAAAAGCACTGGTTTGCTTTCAAGGTAAGTTACGATCGAAGCCAGCACTTCAAAGATGGGTAATGGGTCACCTAACTTACTTCTTTGCCTCTAACAGCGTCATGGTTCTGCATAGGGTGTGTTAACAGATTTGCCCAGGGGCTCTCAATAAGCTTATTGGAACTCAATACTCTTGGGCACGCTCTATGCACCCTGTTCATCTATGCTATGTGGTGGCACAAACCACTCGATGTCGGTGAACCGGAAAAGATATCCCTCGATGCAAGCTTGACCGGCGAGGACCTTATAAATGGTTCTAAACTTCTTGCGGCGATGTGTGTCCACAGCGAACTTGATTACACGTTGAGCGAAGTCGCGAATCTTCGCGAAGAACCGGAGGCCTTCGTGTTCGACGTGGAATACAAGTATCTTGAGCAAACAGCTTCTTTCGGCTGCACAATTAATAAGAACATCGCGGTATTCCCAGGAGACATCGATCCTACTTACCCATATAACTTCAATCAGCTTGGCGGAATGTCCGAACAAAAGCCCTATCTTATACACAGTCTCGTGTATCCACCACTGATGCAAAAATACGCGTTAAAGAAGAGCAAGTAGGTACACAACATCTTGCCACTACCCACCACTCGACAAGTTAGCAACTGTCTTTCTGAATCTCTACAGCATCAACGGTTGCTCCAGAGTCCAACCACACATTCGCCATCAATTGCATTAAAAGAATCCTCTTCTGACTTATCTCTTTTACAGACTTGCTCCTCCAACAAAATGCTTGGTGCTAATACGGAAATCGGATACTATACTGGAAGTAGTACAAGCAACATCCGGCGATGCTACCGAGCGCATCATTTCAAACGAGCAACGTTCCGATGTTTGGGCCAACGTGCTTCTACACGACCTGGATTCTAAGTGGCGGGAACCAGAAGGGACGGGAAAGAAGAAGATGGGCACAGTCCCGGAATTCCTTTCATACAAGTTGCCTGATGTCCCGCTCCCCGACCATGGCACAGTCAAGTGTCAGCCCAATCCGCCTCAAGTTCCATTGGTGTCTCGGCCCTTCATTGATATCAGCCACTCTGACATGAGAAGATGGCAGTTGGCAATGGCATATGAGAACATTCTCGACATACCTTCAAATTTGCTCGTTGACAGGGCACGGAATCTTCCGCGATTTGAAGACTACGAGCAGTATACATCACTTTACTTTGGCTTTGGGCTTGTCAGCCTCATTTATGGCGCGCTTCATTGTCTCGCGTGGAACGCCCCGTTCACGTCAATCGCCGAAACAAACCTACGGAGGCTTTCCAGTGTGATTATAGCCGCTAGCGGGGTTTTTGTGGTGGCTTTATCGGCGTGGCAGAAGTATCCCCCTTTTCACTACTTATCCCTTCTTGGAGCTCTCTCCAAACAACTCTGGTTCGAACCATGGAGGAAACTAAACATGCCCCTGACGTACTTGGAGCTCAAAGAATATATCGCCAACCACCAATGGATGGAAAGCATTTTGCTTTGGTCGCTGGCTGACAGATTGAAGGCAAAATACCTTGCTATGTATGACCAGTCCGACTGGCTACGGACGTGGCGAGGAACTTTCTATTTCTACACAATTCGTGCACTGCGTATTCCTTCTGATATTGTCATGATCGCGGTGATTGTACTGTTCAATCTTCTGGCTCTTGTTTCTGCTATTATATTTCTTATGACAGCGCCATTTCTTATTGCTTCGCTACGGTTCGTCTTTGACATCGCCACATGCTGTTTTATACCACTATACTTTCTGGCGCGGGGTTATCTCGTGGTTGCTTCCTTTATCAATCTTGCTCACTTGTCCGACTCGGCGTATTCACTGCCGTCATGGTCCAAGTATGTTCCGCATATTGGGTGAATCTCGCCGGTTGGTTGCAGAGCAAGCAAAACAAGAGGGCATCTCAGGCGGAGGGGTGAAGATTTTCTTTCTTCGGACATCCTGCATACAGTCCGGTGCTGGTTTGTTCATTAGCTTAGTACACTAGACACTCCTGGTAGTACAATATACATATTGCACTAGACGAAATCTATTTCGAATAGTCCTAAACTCTATACTAATAAATTGAAAAAGCATTAGCTGGATCTAATCCAGCATTTTTGAATATTAGAGATGGCGTATCCAAGGTAAGATTATGCATTAGTTAGCCATAAGAACGCATAGGAATATTGACAAGAGGTCTCGAGCTAAATAAACAAACTAGTACCGCACTGTATGTATGCACGAGATGGATTAGACCTTAAAACATGGCACGTAAAGAAAAATACATTGTTTACCTAGTGTTATACCTACTTAGCTATTCTTAAACTTCCCTAAAACCCATCCATTCATTGACCCGTCAAGGTACCTACCTTAGGACCAGGTCGCCTGGAAACAGCCTAACCACGGGGCTATCATCGCAGGATCTCTGTTTGGTCGCCCGGAAAAGTTGCAGTACATCAGCGATAACGGCATCGCATGATTCGCATCTGCTAGCGAACGAAGGCAAGACAAAAAACAACAGAATTTTTTTCCCAATTCCAAGGACTGCTAAGTAGGTCAGTACTGTACTGTAGCTTCGATTTCATTCATTCAGTCATTTATAGTGGACGTAAAAGTGTGTCGGTGCGATGTCGACGGACCCTCCGATGTTGATCGCGAGTGGAAAGGGGGTGGGTGGATGATGCTTGCTAGTACTTATAGTTGCTGGTGGGTGGTTGGTGGTCGGTGGCCATTACAGGAGTCGATGGGTCCTGTTCCTGATTGATTTGTCCGAGTGGGAGGTAGGGAGGGGAGGGATTGTCAGTGGGTAATGGATGCCTTTTTCGTCTGGCACTCAGTAAATGAACTTTTTTTCTCGAATGAGAAAAAATGAGATCATGATGTGCGTTGTGTGCGTTCTAAGGACTGTTTATTCTAGGCATTAAATTCGTCCCTTGCTGTCCCAAGGGAAAAAAAAAAGGAAAGAAGAAAAAAAAAAAAAAAAAGGAAAAAATAGGGGAAAAAAAGGGTATCGTGGTTTCGATGGTCTGACCCGGCCGCAGTCTACGTTACTACCGTACCTACCTGGGTATATGTAATTTATCCTGGACAGGCGGGGCCTTCTATAAGTAGTGGCCTGCTTCAGTTACTTAGACGGGGCAACAAGGATGGGTCAGGCATGCATGCATGTTGAAAAGTAGGTATGGTAGGCTACAAAGAACAAAGCGTTCTCGGGCTGTCGTCTACGGCTCTATGACGGCTTTCATGTCTAATGAGAGTGGCAATTGAACTGCTCGGAAAGCAGCAGCAGCTTCCCAGGAATTAATCATTCCAGGAATTTTCGAGATGGAACTTGAAGACACAGGCGGCGACTTCAGGGACTCCAAGGGAAGAAAAATAACTGGGGTGGGGACACGCACCAGTTGACCATCATGTCACGACGGCTTGTGTGATACCCAAAACGATTCTACGTATTCACGTCTTGAGTTGACCCTTTCTCCTCTTTGCCGCCTTCGGTTTTGTGACTGAAGTGTCTGGAGGGGCTGTAGGCTGCTCTGACTGCATCAGATTTCCCAAGTTCTGCGAAAGTCCAGTTCAGTCGCCTCAGAAGGCGAAGAAACACCGGAATCTGGCACCAGCAACTAGTCAACGGCAGAGCAAATCCTCTTGAACTGATCGGGCACCCATATATCGTAGACGTTCTTGATGAATCGGTACGCTGTCCACTTTCTCCTTGCCGTCCAAGTCAGTAAAGTCAAACTTGCGGATCGGGTGCCGATAATATTTGGTATCTTTGTCCGTCATGACCGGGCAATGGCCGTAGATCCGTACAGATCGGTGGTCGTGCGAGACGGAGAAGGCAAGAATTTGCCGGTTAACTTCATCTTCGCGCCTCACAATACGGAAGAGCTCGACGATGGCCCGCACCGCAAATGTCATACTGTGAGCGTTCTGGCGGTCTGCGATACCGAGTGCCGCAGCGCCGCCGCACTTAATCTCACAGGTTAGGAACGGAAAGTACATGTGGTACGTGGCCTTGAAAAGAGACCGGTATCCCATGTCGCCAGTAAAGGGCGTGAGTTTATCGATCTGGCCCTGAGTGAAGGCGTCTCGTTGGAAACCAACAGAGTAATCGGGCTGAGGATGGATGCCGGTCAAGGGGAAACATCTGTTCCAGCCCTCGTTTACACTTTCGGTCAGGTAATTGAGGTGTTTAAGGTGTTTGGCACGAAGAGTGTAGTGCACCGCCGAAGGGACGATCAGCCGAAGAATATCTAGAAAAACCGTCGCCTCGTTCTTGTTCGCAAGACTCTCGCAGACACTCTCAAAAATGTCGTCGTCGAAGAGTGTGGTTTCAGGAGCTGGTTGTTCAGTGTTGAGGAGGGTCCTGCAAAGGTTTCTGCTCTCATTCGTAATACCTAACGGTGACGTCTTCATGAATGAACCATTGGCCTCGAGTGCAGACTCGTATTGGACACTCCGGTACGGGGCGCTCTTCTCTTCTCTTGGTATCCAATCGCTGGACGCCATCGTTGTAGAAGGTGGCGGCATCGAACTTGATGTGGAACTGTTGGATTCAGATCGCTTGCGGCTGATAGATGCCGAGGCATCCCTTTCCGTGAAACGAAGCCTTGCGACTGGATCGTAACATGGGAACAAAAGGACTTGAACCTTTGTAGTTGAGTCCATTAGCTTATCAAAATCTTTCCTAGTGTAGTCGTCCTGTTCGAAATATTTCTTGGGCCAAGAGCCTTGTCTCCTCCAGTGATCGATTTCCTGTCAAGGGTTGATCTATCTGAGCTCGAGTGTGGACCATGATGGCGACAACGGGTGGCACGGTGAAAACGGGGTTAGGTATTCGAGACTGAAGGATGAGCGGCAAAAAGAAATGACGGGATGGTTTGGCTTAGATATTATCATGCAGTAGCTGCATTTTGTTAAGAGGATGAAAGATGGAGTTTGACAACGGAATAGAACCAAGGGCGCGAGCGGGAATGAGTGGCCAACCCAAGGCGCGTTCAAACCCGTTACTATTCCCAGTCGCGGCACCGAGCCAGTACACCATGTTGGCACCACTAGTTGCGTATGAGTTGATTGCCCCTGTAGTACCCGAAAAAGTGTCACCGTTCCAACCGCCTTACACCTTTTTTGGGGGTTAATTAAAAAAAACAAAGAGATCTTCTACTATACGTTGATCCATGCAATACCCGCCGCTGAATAGGAGGGTTATAGGTCTCCAGTATCTCGGCCTCGTTAACTATCTTTTAAAAGCGGCTTAGTCCCGGTGCGGCGGGAAGACGGGCGCTTACAGTGTATACCCCGGAAAGCGGAGTGTTAGCAGGGGGGGGGGGGGGGGGGGGGGGGGGGGGGGGGGGGGGCGTTGGCCGGTCCGATTTAGCCGGTCGGGGAAATATGGGCCGGAGAAAAGAATTCGGCGGCGGCCGAGAAGGGAAGGGTGTATCGATGCTCATGGGACAGTTATCGCCGACAGGGCGGGACGTAGGACAGAGTAGTGGACTTGACAGACAAGGACACCGAGTTTCACCCAGGCCGCATCATAGGGAACGCTTCAGCCTGCAGCTCAAACATTGCTTCACCTGGTATCCTGTTTTGATTCAGCCTTCAACACACACAAAGACACTATAACCGCAATTACGCCCCAGCGCTCATAGTCTGCAGCTTGTACTGCTCGTCGCCCTTCTTCCTCTCCTCCTCAATAATTTCCTGCACCGACTTTGATCCCGTACTCTCGCCGTAGTACTTCTCGGCCAGTTCGATACAGCGCAAGTTGGCCGCCAACTTGTTCATGGTCTCCATCCACTCCTCCGTCTTCTCACTGTCAAAGACAATACCACCGCCCGCTTGCAGGTAAGCAACCTTGTTCTTGACCAGCATGGTACGGATAGCAATGCAGGTATCCATCTGTCCTTCGCTCATAAATGTGGTAATAGGGGCATCACCCTCACCACCTTCGACACGAATGACATCGTAGGCGAACCAACCGGCAGCGCCAGCGTAGATGCCACGCTTCTCCTTCTCCAAGTCGTAAATCAACTCCATGGCACGAATCTTGGGAGCGCCCGACACGGTACCAGCGGGGAAGATGGAGCGCAAAGCGTCCCAACGGGTGCACTCGGGACGCAGCAGACCGGAAACCTCCGAGGTGATATGCTGGACGTGAGAGAAGCGGTCGATGCGCATGAGGCGATCAACTTTGACGGTGGACGGGTGGCAGACACGGTTGACATCGTTGCGGGCCAGATCGACCAACATGACGTGTTCGGCGCGGTCCTTGGTCGAGGCCAGCAGCACGGCCGCAAGCGCATCGTCCTCCTCCGAGTTGAGACCACGCTTGATGGTACCGGCAATGGCGTGGTTGACGATCCTGGGACGAGAGCGGGCCTCGGCAGCGCTATAGCCAAAACGGGTATCGGCAGGAAGGTCGGCATAGCCGTCGGTCTTCATCAGACATTCGGGCGAGGCGCCAACAATGTGGAAGTCGGAGCACGAGAGGAAGAAGAGGTAGGGCGAGGGGTTGAGCGTGCGCAAGGTGCGGTAGATGTTGAAGGGGTGCAGGCTGGTGCTGCGAGAGAAGCGCTGGGACGGAACGGCCTGGATGATGTCACCCTTGACAATGTTCTTCTTGAGCTCCGTCACAAAGGTCTCGTAACCGTGGCGTCCAACGTTGGAAGCAAATGTCTGGTCGGCGGCGGGAGTGCTGGAGTCCTTGGGCGGGAGCGGCGTCTCTGGCTGGTTGATCACTTCGAGTGTCGAGCGAATGCTGTCGCAAGCCGCGTTGTAGGCCGCCTCGAAGTCGCCAGAGGGGTCCTCGGGGAGTCGGGCATGGGTGACAACGGTGAAGGCGGAGGAGAAGTGGTCGAAGGCGACCATGGTATCGTAGAGCATGAAGAGGGCCTCTGGGATGTGTAGGTTGTCCTTGAGTTCGCGGCCTTTGACCGTCCTGGGCTCGAAGTACTTGATGCAGTCGTACGAGATGTAGCCGACAGCGCCGCCGGTCAACTTGGGGAGTCGGAGGGAGGGGATGCTAAGGACCTTGTCCTGGCTGAGCTCCTGCTCGAGGGCCTTCATGGGATCGCCGACATCTTGGTAGCCGGGACCGGTCTCGAGGACCTTTCGGGGGTTGGCGCCAATGAAGCTGTAGCGGCCGACAGTCTCGGTGCTGCCAGTGGCGCTCTCGAGGAGGAACGAGTATTCAGCTGTCGCTCTAGCCGAGTGAGTCAATTGAGCTATTCGGAACGGGACACACGGCGAGGGAGAGAGAGGTTTGGGAGGAAGACGCACCCTGCGGAGAGCTTGAGGTAGATGGCCGAGGGCGTCAAGAGGTCGGCAGGCAGGGAGATGCAGAGGGGGAGAAGGGTGGGCCTTGGGGATGCTGTCGAGGTCGCTGATGCTTGGCATGTCTGGTCGAAGAGCTTGCGCGCGTCCTCCAGGGACGGCCTGATGTCGAGGGCAGCCATCTTGAACAACTGGACTGTAACGTCTAAGCAGAACAGAAACAGGAGGGGATTCCCTGGGTGGAATTGGCAGAAGACTGGAAAGTGGAAAAGAGTCAGTGGATGTCAATGTCAAAGTGACAACCGGTCGCGGAGGAGACGGGACGCCATCGATCGCAACCGTGAAAGTGGCATGCTTGCCCTTCAACGCTATAATTTTACACCGCCTGCCGCGTTTAGTGACTCACGGAGTGGAGCTTCCTGCCAAAAGGTGCCGGAAGGGCGGGGTTTGTTCCTGGCTGAACGCAACCTTGACGGCCGATAAGCCGATAAGCCGGCATCAAAGGTGTACATCATGCACCCGTGATGCTGTTAGCGTTTGCGCATATTGCACTGCCGTCTGCTAACATTCAGTGTCTAAGTGTCAAGTCGCTTTATTGATGTTATTGAAGGACTGTTCCGGCTTCATCCAAGACACCAGTGTCTGTCCATTAAGTATTACATGTTATTCTGTCCGGATATTATATGGTTGAAAGGAAAGAATACGTTCGCATCAGTCATCAATTCGTTGCCTCGTCAATCCGTTGCGCATGGCGCACTGCTCTCTCATCCCGGTTGAGTACTCATTCCCATACTCCCAATCAGCTTTCATTCTTCCCTTTAATACCGCGAAACACTAGCACTCCTGCTTCGACTCCTCCTACTGCTCCTCCCCCTCCGATCATCATACACATGAGTCGGGTAGGCCACCACAACCGGCACCTCGCGCATCGAAGACGACCTCCTCGAATGGCTCCTATGCCTAGAATGACCTCGATGACGGCTATGCGAATGCCTCGACCTCGACCGTGAGTGTCTCACCCCACCCACGTGTCTGGGCGGGTACTCATCCCTCACGTCACCGTACCAAGCCTTGCTGTTGCGCTTGCCGTGTGTCGGTGGAGCGCCCAGGTTGAAGCAGCTGCGGATGATCCAGATGAGAAGAAGCAAGCCGACGATGGAGCCGATGACGATGCCGGCAATGGCGCCGCCGCTGAGGGTTTGCGCGTCATCAGGGTCGTTGTCGTGATCGTTGTCGACCTGGACGAAGGTTACTGTGGCTGCGGGCGGTGCGTCTTGCCGCCGGGTGATGGGGCTGAAGGTTCTTGTTGGATGAATGGCTTCGATTCCTTGAAGAGCTGGATATACGACCCGTTTGAAGACAAAGTCTTCGAGTTTCTCGGCTGTTGAAGCGGGTATGTGTGGGAGTGGTAGGGGCGCCATGGCTGATGATTTGTCTTGACCCGCAGAATTTGGTTCTCTCACCTCTTCAATGTGATGGAATTTGAAGCTTATTGTGAAGACCCCGAGTATAACAGGCGAGTGAAGGCTAGTTATAAGAGTCCTTCATCTTGAAGAAGTATGTCCCTGGCATCTCAGGAACCAATGCTGTTTATTATCTATACATGTTTGCCGGCTTTTCAGTCTCGTGTTGGTGAAGATTGGGAACCGGTGATGTAATTGTACATGATGGAGGGTATCTCGCATCTGCCGATGATATTTTTGACTCGTTTCTTGCTTGAGGTTGAAGCCTGGATTGTGAATGGTTAGTCACGGAAACATGGCTGTATACGCGAATGGCTGGCTGCACCTGTAGTACAGTTGCCGATCATGGCGTAGCTTCCTCGGCTCCAGCTATGCAAAAACGCGTCTCAAGAGGACGGGGCATGGGATTCTTTATCCCTTGAACTTGACAGAAAATGGTCCCTTCTCGGGGTGTGTTGTTGACTGCGCATAGCCTTCTTTAATTGCCCATATCGTGCCTCCGCGTTGGAGTGCTGAAGGCATATTTGCCGCGGTCACCACTCGTACTTAAAATGGGACAAAAGTACCTTGAAGAGAAATTACCCCGAGGGTGACATTGAGCAGGAATGGGCAGGCCCAATAATGGAAGATGTTTGGCGCGCCTTCTTCAATTGGATGTCGTGACAGAGAACAGACAATTTAATTCGGTAGATGGATGATGTCATTTTATAGGCAGCATAAACCCCCCTTTCCCACCCGGGCCGTTGTCTCAAAGTCCTCCCTGCACCCTTTCGCTTCTGTCTACCCTCGACGTACTTCAGTTACTTGCTTCCTTCCCTCTCTCCATCTAACTGCTCTGCCTTTTCCCATTCATTGGTCTTGGCATTGAAACTGCAATGGCAAAACATCAAACCATGTGTTCCTGATGATCGCCAGGGACAAATCTGTCTTGTAACACAGTCGCTTGAGCACTAACAGAAATGGGTACAAGTATCACACATCACTGTTAGACACGACACCACTGCACCACTGTCGTGCGACGCGATGCAATACCCATTATTCTCGCCTCGCGCCGGCTCCACCGTTGATTTCCAACGTCTTCCGACTTTCAAGGTCCCCGGATTCGGGTCCGGGTCCGAAAGGACTGACAAAGCGCGGGACTTTACCAGTTCCCCAACAAGCGCACCAGCCACACCTGTTGTGATTGTCCTTTTCATCTCATGTCGCTTTGTCTCTGATTTTCGATATGATTGGCCTTTTCTGTGGCTTAACCAGGGCAACGCCTACCCAACTACTTACAAGCTACAACAACAATCGTAACAAGGTTTGCTTCTTGTTATTGTGCACGAAAACCTCAGGAAAAATCTAGCATGCTTTCGCAACGATGGCGACGACTGATACACCTGGGCCGGAAGGTGGCTCGCTAGCACTTCTTCTCGACTCTCTCAATCGAGATCATAGCCTACGAAGGGTCCTGACGGCATCATGACCTTGGAAAACAGCATCGTACAGCGTGCTCTTACCGTCTATCATGACTTGAGCATGGCGACCAAGGCGACACTCGCCATTTCCATCGCCTTCGTCCTGTACAGAATCCTGTTTCGACATGAGTCCACCAGGCGCAAGGAGTTGCCAGCTTGGGGACCCATTGAAATGGGGCTTGTCATGTACTTGCTGGATGGAGCCCGCAACGACATCGTCTATCGACTCTAGTATGCCAACGTTGTTCTCGAGATCCATCACACCAGCTAACATGCGTTACTCAGCTCTGCAATCCGACGATATGGTGGCTCATTCTATGGCATCTCATCGGCAAATCAGACTCTTATTGGGTATGAAGACGTCGATCGCCTGTTTTCGTCTCAAATGAACCACGCCCTCAGCATCGAGTGGCATGGATATGGCCTCTTTCTCCGTTTCTTCGGGTTTCCCGACACACCGGCCTTGAGGAAAAAGGTCGAAACCACCTTCAAACCCTGGCACTCCCCAATCGAAAGGGTCTTCAACAACGATGCCGGTGCCACTGCAGCTTTTGAGAGGGGTAATCTTCCCAAGATTGTGTCCGAATTCGTCAGTTTCAGCCAGGAAAAGGAGATGATGAAGCGATGGGAACTCCGTGCCGATACCAAAGTTATCCAGCAAGGTGAAGCGGTCGAGGCCAATCTCTCAGCTCTGATCATGGACTTTGGCGCTTGCTTCACCATCCCTCCCATTTTCGGACACGATTTGCTAGATCGCACCCCGCATCTCATTGAAGACATCTGGAAGTTTGACCACGTTGTTCCGTTACTGTTCATCAACATGCCAACATGGGTTCCGTTCAAGGTCATGAAGGAAGGCATAGAAGCTCGGAAGCGGCTGCTTGCCGGCGTCGAAGCCTTTTCTCGACGCGTCACCCAGTTCCAGCGAGGAGAGAGGGTCGACGACGGTGCTGACATGTCAGACGTCAGTGACGTTGTCCTAGAGCGCAACACCGCCCTCGAACGGAACGAGTGGTCATACCAAGAACGTGCCGCCTCCGAGTTGCTCGTCCTCTTCGCAAGCAACACCAACACCCAACCCGTTCTCTTCTGGCTTATCTTGTACATCTACTCCACACCAGGACTGGTCAACACCCTTCGCCAGGAAGTTGCCCCGTTCATCACGCTCTCCGACTCTCATCTCAACAGAAAAGACATTACGGCAATTGACACTTCCGGCCTGTCCCGCGAGTGCCAGCTCCTAAAGTCCATCATCCTCGAGACCCTCCGCCTGGCATTCGGCGCAGTGTCAACTCGCTTCGTCAAACGCCCCATCACCGTCCAAGACGGCAACCATGCCCACAAGCTCTATCCAGGAACCTTCCTCTCCGTCCCTCACTCCTTCTCCCAGCGGGACCCGTCTTTGTACCCCGACCCAGACAAGTTCGTCCCCGATCGCTTCCTCGAGATGGATCCTTTGTCCGGTAAATTGGTCGCCAAGTACGGAAAGCTGAGGCCGTGGGGTGCTGGGGCGAGTATGTGCAGAGGAAGACTGTTTGCGGAGAAGGAGCTCATGGCTATTGGTGCGGCGCTGGTGATGCTGTGGGATATCAGTCCTGCTGGGGGAGGTGAATGGACGGTACCGGAGATGGTGGGTGGTCCGGGGCCGGTGAAGCCGAAGGAGGAGGTGAGGGTTATAATTCAGCGGAGGGTGTTTGGTGGTGTTTCTTCTTCGGAGTAGACGTAGGGCTAGTCTCGCATGTTTTTGGGCTTTTGGTAAGGCGCGAGGTTCATCTAATACAGTGTGTTTTTCTGCTGCTGTCTTTCTACCTCTGGTGGTCCACCACTGCAGTTACAACATCGTACATAGGCGCCACTTCTTCCTTTGGCAGGGTGCAACGCGATGGTATCGTTGTTCCTCATGCCCGACTATCTCAAGGGTCGATTTCTTGTCACCAACAGCGATGTCAACATAGAGACTGATCGATGCTGCCCTCTACGGCAACAACCAAACTACCGTAGGTAGGTAGTTGGTGGCGTTCACTTTACGTGACGTTGGTGATAGTAATAAAAGAAAAGAAAACGCCACGTCGGTCCCAACAGTCTATCATTTCATGTTACCGCGGAGTTGGTTGATGATGATCCCAAGGAGCTCTGAACGTCTCTCGTGCTGCTTGAAGATGATCGAGACAACGAAAGGTGTCAACAAAGCTTTCGCGCTGTGCTGTGCTGCGGTTAGGCAAGGTGTTGTTATGTTGGTTCTCCAGTGGTCAAGCAAGTGTTTGAAATATTACTTCGTGTTGGCTTTCACATCTCCCTCCTCATCTTTCGTCACCTAGGTATTTCTTGGATGAGCGCTTCAACGAGACCCTAGATCTAGAACCTCCGGGCAGCTGGACCTTCCGGACAGCAGGACATTCTGGGACCAAGCATGATGTACACTAGCTACGCTAGGCATGGAACAGATGGGTCACTGGGTGGGCAATGGATGGATTCCCTTAGAGCGCTTTGTTAGTTGTGATCATGATTTCTCTGTTGACGATGGTTGGTTGCCAAGACAATGAACCTATTGACATCTCAGATGATCGAAAGAAAAGCCAGAAACACAGAATTGTTGGGCAGATGGTTGCTGATGTGGTTTCATGGCTGACGGTCGCCAACTGATAGGTCTTTAGTCGAACAATGGCATCACTCAGATGATCGGAATCCGAACAACACTCACTGTCGGGCGGCTAGCTAGCTGATCTTGCGCGAAGAGGCAAGAGTACCCTACATACCTACATACTTATTTAAGCCTCGGACGACGCCATGGAATGGTCAACCGTGAACACTTTCATCCGTAGCACGCAGAAGCAGAAGCAGGACTTCTTCGACCAGAACCAGACCAAAGACCAGGGCACTCAGTCCATCTAACCATTCCGCACATTCAGTCCAACAAGACAAGACAAGAACAACCCACATCCAGTCAAATCTACAGTGAAAGCGTACCATACCCCAACACCAAAACCAAACCAAACCAAAACAAAACAAAACACCGACCATTATCCCAACAACACATCATTCAATCATACCGTCCAACATGACCGAAACCCTCTACATGAAACGTTGCCCTCACTACGACCTCTGGTGGTGCAAGTGTAGAAAGCAGCTGGGCGACGATAAAGATCCGGAAAAGGATCTTTGCTGGTCATGCAAAAATGGCAAAGAAAAGTGCAAGGGGAAGTTACTGTCGCATGAGGTCTGACTATAGTACATATGCTTCGGAACATGACAGCGACAGCATAGTCATGGAATAGACAAGACATATGGGGGTTATATGTTATGTGATGGATAATGGAGGAGGAATGATTGGATTGTGGGGAGGTTGGTTTGGAGCCAGTTGAATTGGACTGGACTGGACTGAGCTCCTTGGTGTTGACACTAGTAGTGAATGGCAGAGAGGCTGTGAAGGAAGGAAAGACATGATAACTTTGGGGGTTGAGATGGGTATGAAGGGAGGAAGGAAATGGACACTCTTTGTACCTGGAGACCGAATTTGTGAAATATGAAGGAATGAAGTGAACATCAGGGGAAAATATCAGCTATCATAAACCCACATAGGAGGACAGTGACTGGGCGTGCGTAGAGTGTGCCCCGACACAAAATATGCAGTACTTATAACGTGTAATGTGTCATGACTGGGAGGAAAACCCCAAAGGAAATAAATACTATGTAACCGAGTAAGAACATAGGGTCGAGAAAAGGGAACATAACAAAGCGGGAGATGTAGGCTGGTACAAGAACTATCTTCTACTGCCTGCGTGCCAATACCGATCTATCTACCGTCCTCCATCCGTAGCTCATCGCGATGCCGCTGCCAGGGCACACTCGATCACCATATGATAGAGATCAGCGGTGCTGATACCCGCGGCGCGCGCCTGCTGCGGTACTATGCTCTCCGGCGTCTGGCCCGGTATCGTGTTGACTTCAAGAAAGTACAAGGCATACAGCTCGGGGTTATACCTGTAATCGAAGCGTACTACGCCACGACAGTCCAGGAGATCGTACAGCATCGTCGAAGTATCCTTGATGCGGTCGCTGACCTGCGTCTCCACCTCGGCAGGCGTCACCTTGCTCGACGACCCATTGTACTTGGCATTATAGTCAAAGTACTCGCTATCACCGTGGGGGATGACTTCGGTAATGGGGAACACGTGCAGCCAGCCTTCCGCATCGCGAATCACGCCACAGTTGAACTCCCGGCCCTCGATGAACTCCTCCACCAACACTTGGCCGTTGCCGTCCTCGCGCATGGCGTCTTCGATAGCCTGGACTATCTGCTCGTGGCTCTTGACTTTGGTGGTAGCCACGCTGCTGCCTCCCGACGCGGGCTTGACGAAGACGGGCAGCTCGAACCCGAACAGCAGAGCTTCGGGGTCGAGGGCGCTGATTTGGTTGCGATGAAGCAGGCGGGACTTGGCCACCTCCACGACGCCGAAGCTGCGGACTACGGGGTTGCAGTGGCCCTTGTTGGCGGTTAGAGCCGAGGTGTAGAAGCCGCAGCTTGTGTAGGGGAGGCCGAGCATGTCGAAGTAGCCCTGCAGCACGCCGTTCTCGCCTGGATTGCCGTGGATGCTGATGTAGGCTACGTCGAACTGGATTTTTTCGCCGGTTGAGAGGGTGACGCTGAAGTCGTTGCGGTCCACGGAGATTTGTTTGTCATCGTCGGTCAAGTGGTACCAGCCATCCTCGGGGTTGCGGGGGATGACGATCTTGTAGAGGTTGTATCTAGCACGGTCGACGTTGGCGTAGATGGCGTTGCCAGTGCTGATGGATACGTCATACTCGCCCGAGTAGCCGCCTACGACTACCGCGATGTTCTTCTTTGTGGTGTCGACCATCTTGTAGGTATTGTAGCGTGTCGTGGGGAGACTAGCGACGTGCCGCGGTTGGCCTTTTATCATGGCCTCTTGGCACCCCGGCGTTGCGGAAGCATGCCATGGCTAGTAAGTTGTTGAGCTGGCGCGTTGGCGCGACTCGTGAGCGCATCCACTCTGTCGTCGATCATTCCCGCGTCCTGCGTAGTGTACGGACTTGGGACCGCAAAGATGAGTGGGCAGTGACCAGTTCACCGGCTTTGGCTGGATGGTTGTTGTAGAGATGCCCGGAGGGGAGGTCAACGTTATTGTACATAGGAGTGAGAGCATGGGCCATGCGTTGCATGGTAGCAGTTATGTTACTATCAGATGTTCACATGAAGACGCGGCTACACTGTTAGAGGCGCAACAGCGCTACTTTCATTTAACCCCAAAATCTGTCGACATTTCCCCGCGTCGATTCCAGGCAGGTGCTTCTCTCGCAAACTGGCAACAACACATCGTCAAACACAACTTGAACCACCCCGCACCATCGCACCGTCTCTTTTCGTCAAATGCAACAGATGAAAACTTTGTTCACATATATACAAATAGTCATCGGACTCCTCTGACAATTCACGGCCTCTTATCAATTTTCATTCTCTCAAAATGTTTTCCATTCGGATAGCCAAATAGCTGGGTCGGCGATATTCTCAACCTCCCCTTGTTAATAAGTAGGGCAACGTCTTCAATTACGGCCAAGCGCCTTGATTGCCTCGATGATACAACATTTAGCCCATTTGAGCTATGATAAGGGCCTTGCCAGTACAGCGGCGACTTTGAACGATTACAAGTAGGATATATTTTCCCTTTGCCCGCCAACGGGGCCGCATCACACTCCCTAGACTTTTTGCTTTTCATCACTCAGTCGATCCTTTGCGAATGAAAGCTTCTTGGGTTTCTCTCCAGCATCATCATCCTTCTTTTCCAGTCTTACACTCCTTGGCCTGGCCCTTTCAAGCGGACACGCGACTTGCTCCTAGTCTACTTAGTCAGCTATCCCACTATCAGACTTCCACTAGAATTGCGCTGGGAACTGTTAGTGCTGAATCTCATTTCATTCGCTTACACTTCAAGTGAAGACCGCTGAGAGAACGGGCAGTAGACACTCGAGTTTATCATTTTCCAGCAACCATCGGAGCGCACCAGAAAGGGGAAGGAGAAAGTACTGCTGGGTGACTTTATTCATTCATTGTTTCGTACGTTTCTGAACCGTTTCATAATTCAATGTTCGTCTTTTCTTGACCCTTCCATCGCCTTTGATCGTTATGTTCTGTTCCCCTCCCATTCATCCTAGTCATTTCATTCAGTCCATTCATTTCATGATCCAATCTCTTGTCCCATCCGCAACATGGAAGTCACTCCCTGGCCATTTCCCCCCAGACGGTAGTCCCCACGATTACCTCTCTTGAATTCTGTCCTCTTACTCGGTGAGCGCGCTCACAGCAGGCAACGCATACGCAAGCAGCTGCCAACGAGTCCAGTTCCTCCAACTCGCCTCATCATCCACCGGATTCCTCATGGTCAGCAGCCGCCACGAAATATACAACCCATACGCCACAAGAGGCACGGCATACCACACCGGCGTCCCCCAAAATACGGTTCCCACCACCGCCCAAAACGGGATCATCACGGCCAGATAATAGCGTGTCGCCGTTTCACCAATGACAAGCGGCATCGTCTTGCGGTTCGCCCGCTGCCGGTCGCCCTCCTGGTCCTTGATGTCCTGAATCGGGATAGTCGTGACGACGAGCAAGCCGCTCATGGCCGCCCACGCGTATCCCCTCGGGCTGACCAGATCCCCCGCCATGTCCGTACGGTACTCTCCCGACCCGAGTGTGATTTGCAGCGCACCGATCTGGTGGATAATGTACGCGATACCCAGCACGATGTCCCGCACCAGAAGCTCGCCCGAGCCGCCGAGGTCGTTGTAGATGAAGTTGATAGTGACGATGACCAGTGCGATTTCCCAAACGCCCAGGGCATAGCCGAGGGCCAAGTACACTGGAACCAGGCAAAGGAGCAGGCGGCGGGTTTGGTCGGGCGTGATCATGCCCGAGGGGATGGGCCGCCATGGCTTGTTGATGCGGTCCTCAATGACCGAGGCGGGCTCACGCTGGTTGTCGAGATTGGTGAGGAGTTGGCTCATGAACTGGATGAGACAGCTACCCGGGAGCCGGGAGAGGACTTGGTTGAACGTGGGGGGGTCGGGTGCCGTTCTTGCGTCTTTGGCGAAGGAGAGGGCGACGCCGAAGAATACGCATTGGAGAGAGAAGGTAAAGAGGTCGTTCTTGGTGAAGGTCCAGATGATGCGGATCATGGCGAGTACGTTCCCCGTGAGGCTTCCAGCGGGGAGAAGGGGCTTTTGATGGAGGGATTCCGGGGAACGGGAATCTACGTCGTCATCATCTGACTTGGGCTTAGGGGTTGAAGTGCTTGGGTGCCATGATCTGGTGCCGAACATGGACCAAAGACGTCCTAGAGCCGGAATTGGCTTGTTGTGAAGAGTCGTAGACATGATCGGCTGGCTTTTGCGGGGTGTCTCTTGAGTCTTGACTCTTGGGAATGTGAGGGGAGCTTGCTGTACCGCAGACTGGAAAGTCATGACCGATAAGAAGGGTTTGGCTCTCTCTCTATTTATGCAGCGAGAAATGGGCATGTCCCGTCACAACCCGCTCGTCCTGGTCTACTCAACATTTTCAGTCCAGTCGGCTATTCACCATCAGACAAGGTACAACGATAACCTGGACATAACGATCAAATGTCATCGCCACTGTTCCATTGGTTTGAAGCTTTCAGCAGTATGCTGGGTATTGGCTATTATTAGCATCACGCTCAAAATCTTGTCTATCCAGTATGATGATCGTTATACCCGTTAGTCTAGGTGGTAGACTTTGAAAACATCAATCACCACTCACCCCCTAGCCGTATCTTAACCACCACTTTTCAGCACTCAAGTACCTGCCCTGAGCCTGCCCTGGCATCCTCGACACTACCCAAAATAACGATAACCGCAATATAGCGATCACATTGCAACCACGACAGCTTCGACCGTTGTATGTAGTGTACTAGTTGCAGATTTGACTGTACGGTACACGGGAAAGTTGTATTCGCACCGTCATAAAAGTCTTTAAATCAACGTCACCCCTTCCCAGTCCAGCCAATCATCTTACATCCATTCTCGGGAATCCCTGTCCGTCGGCCATCCTCGTATGATATTGCACTCGTCCCCCTGCCATGCATGCATCATGCCCGCCGTTTGACCACGACACTGGAAGAGGATAGATAGCGTTACAGCGACAACGGTTATGCTGCTGCGGTAGCGAGTGAGATGGTGGGTTTGTTTGTTGCTTGGGTACAGTGATGACTTGATATGCAAAGAAGCTGGGTTTCAACTTTCAAGAAGTTCATGACGGTGCGCGAATGCAGGATTCGTCAGAACATTTTGTCACTAGGGGCTCGAGTCGCGTATGTACTGTACTGCCTTGGCTGTGCGTTGGGTTTGGTAGCGTTGGGCCCCCAATGCTAGCATGTACACTGGTCTGCGGATGGATTACTATGTCTCGTACAATAACATGATCGATATCTTTCCTGGAAAATGGGCAATGAAATAGCTCGTTAGTTTGGGCGTTTTCGGATCACGACCCCTCGTTTGTAACAATGACTACCTAGGTAGGTATGCTTTCGGAGGCGCTGAGCTTCGCTTGAGAGGACGTGGCTGACTTGGGGATTTTAAGATCAAGAGACTTGATGATGTTCATGAAACCATGGGCAACGGCGTCGCAGCGTACGATAGGTACCACCGACAATAGGTACTGACATCCCTTTATCCGTCAAAGTTTATCTTTTTAGCGTCATGCACGTCTGAGCAAATCGGATGTCCCCATTTCTCTGCAGGACATGGATATAACCTGAGTTCGCAGAGACCTCAGAAGCCCTAGCCTTGGTACCTAGTATTCATTGACGTTGTGAGCGGAAAGCTTAGCTGACAGCCCCCGTCGCCAAGTCCCCTAGGTAAATTCTCTGCTGGGCGCATTGGAAAGATGACTTTCACCATTAAAGAGATTGTGAGAGATGGCGGTAAATCTGGGGGTCGCTAGAGTGTAGTGGTTCTCGGAACAGGATCCACATCGTCGAAGTAGGTGGCCCGGGCCGCGACTTGCACTTACCTTCGCCGGCACGAGGTTCCGTTCCTGGGGTGGATACCTATTTATACACTTTGAGAACGCCATGTACGGCTTCCTCCGAGAGATACGAAAGACTGTTAGCTTCACAGCCAATGATGAGATAAGACAAGGTATCTATGCAACCGCCGCCGCCGTTAGAGGTCGGAGGGAGGGAGGGGGCGGGCCGGGTCATACCTCTAGCTTTCTAGTTCCTAGTGTGAGTGGACTTGCAGGGTCTGGGATAGGGTCCAACGTATAAAAGATATGGGATAGGTTACATACACTACGCAAGGTAATATAAATAGACAGCCCCCAGCTCTTCTTGAGCCTCGACCTACATATCAGTCCAGTTCGCTTCCCAAGAGCTATCCTTTAGGTACAATACTGTAACTCAGACCCCGTTGCTCGCCAAACTTGCAGGACCGGATGAGCGGACTGTAACATGGCTTTTTTGATCCCCAACCGTCTTGCAGGAACTCTGTCGCGGTTATCATACAGTTCAGATGGTCTAGAAACGACCGAGCCACCTTATTCAGAGAGAAGCTCCTTGGATCTACCTCTACGCTCTTGAGTTGGGTAGTAAACGCGCGTTTGCGGGTCATGAATCGGGGCGATGTCGGATGCTGACAGAACATGGACCACAGTGCGTATCAAATGTAAAAGTATGAGTCATGATGAATTGAGAGAGAGGTGGAAGAACTTAAGTGTGGGAAACTAGCCCTCTGGTGAAAATCCGGGGTGTTTGGATAGGTTGGTGGCACGGTGACAGCCGCAAAGGCAGGGGCAGGCGAGACTGTAACGGTAGGGGACCAAGTCCGATGTTACCTTCTTAAACGGACGTCTACATGCAGGAAGCTGGGAACGTCTCCATTCATTCCTCTTCGCTTAGTCGTGGTTCTTGTTTCCAACCATCAGTCTCCATCTTGAACTCCCTTTGCCTTTTCTGCGGGCCTGTCTCGTTCCGGCCAATACCGAGACCATGGAACAAGTGCGGTATCGGACTGTTTAGTTCACGTCCGCGGGAGCTAATTGCTAATCTACCCACAGGTCGTGCCGGTGCAGGCTTCTCTGTTCCCAAAGCCTTGATAGCTGGTTATGTTTTCGCGCTCCTCGTGGGCCCTGTAGCTCTTGGGGCCTTGGATACGGTATTCTGTACATATGATAAGAGGAAGAATGAGCAAGGTATAGAGGTAGGAAGTCAATTGCATCATCTCTAAAGTTTCGAGGATGATTCAAAGTCAGCGAAGGCCTATCATATTTTGGGCCTCGCTGATTTAGTTATGTATCTTGTGATAGAAGGACGTAACGAGTAAGATGGAACCTAGAGCCCGGTGGCAAGTCATTCCAATGGCTTCTTCCTTCCCAGCTTGATCGTGGTGATATAATTTATGAGTGTCCTCCGTGGAATTGTGTGCTCTTCTTTCCTTGCGTGTTTTGGCAAACTCAGCAATGGCCCGATCCTGGCTGATAAGGGCGCCTGAGCTTACAGTGGGTTTCTTCTAGTATTAGGCCTCTGCCCCTGCAGTTTGCCATAAGTCCACTATAACCCCAGCAGTACCACCGACTGACATACGCTA
Organism: Neurospora intermedia; assembly: GCA_037102815.1. Classification (NCBI taxonomy): domain Eukaryota; kingdom Fungi; phylum Ascomycota; class Sordariomycetes; order Sordariales; family Sordariaceae; genus Neurospora; species Neurospora intermedia. Next base: position 675,728 of record BTPP01000011.1, on the reverse strand, counting down.
AGTATATATACGCTGGAAAATTGTTACCTCCGTTTTTCTGTTTTTATCAAGTGGAAGTTTTTTCCCGTCACACGTACACATAAAACGTTACTGCTGTAATCGTTCGAAGTTACGAGTATACTCCAATTATTCCACTCTATATTCTCAGTAGCTTGGTTGAAAGACGACGTACCCTCACCGGCTGGAACAGTCCCTTTGGACTGGAACCAGGGGTAGTGAGGGCCGAGGTGAGAGAAGAAAAGCGCCACGAGAAGAGAGGTTTGAAGGGAGGGGTGAACTAGCTTGAGTCGACAGGCGGTTTCTAATGGGGGAACAAGAGCAGACAAGAATAAGCGCGAGGTTGAGGCTGCACAGGACGGTCGTCTGATGTCGATGGAATGAACAGTTGTTGTATGGTTTGTCATATATTTCAAAGGTGAGGTTGTATTTCTGTTGTTGCATACGATCTGATGTCACCAAGTAGGTGTACAGAAAATGCGTACTGTGGTTTACGGTAGTAGTAAACTGTGCGGGGGTAACCATTTTTGTGGAGTATCTTAACCCCATTTTCTGTAGCACGAATGCTCGCACTGACCGTCGCCGAACTGGACGTAGCACGTTTCCACGGAACCCCGCGTTGTCGTTTCCCCTCTTCCATTTTCCCCGATGACTTCCCAGCATCAGCAACTCGACAAAGTGCAAGGCGTCTCTTGCAACTTGAGAAAAACACTCGATTTGGTCGATTCCTCCCCCTTTGACCGGCATTAAAAATATACGGCATTTGGATATCTTGTTGCTCACTAATCCCTGGATCAATTCCAGTCGTCACACGCCGGAAAACGCCCTCAACATACTGCCCGCCTTGATCTCCCGATGGCTGCCCTCCACGTCTTGTACAATACCCGACCTCATGCCGAGGACGCTGCCGACACCACACTCGCTGTAGTCTCTGTAACACTACCCCCCCGCCTCCGCTCGTGGGGTGTAGGATGAGGTTTCGGAGGTCCAGCAGGTTTGGGGTCTGAGACTAACTCGCTGTCGTAGCGGCCGGTGACAGGTCGGTCCATGACGACACCACAGTCGCTATCGCAACCAACGATTTACTTTCCGGTTTGGGACTCTTCAAGGTCTTCTTCAAGAAACAGTTCCCATAATGCTCCCCCACAAACAGCGACAAATCCCCGTTGAAAGCTAAGCCGACGCACGTATTGTTCGTTAACAAGTTCGTATGTGCACACGAGCGGAGACATTCCTCGAACGAATAAGCTATCAAACCGGCGAGGTTCGCACTATCCTTCAAGTTCTGATTGCAGCCCACGCCGAACTCCCAGTTCTTCGTACCCAGCGTTATAACCGGGTTGCCACTGGACGCGACGGCTGCGCAGTCGAACGCAAGAACGCCCTCGGTTGGGACCGTCCTAATGAAGTCTATTGTGGTGGAGGGCACTGTCGTCGTCGTGTTCGAGGGCGCAGGGCTGGTTCGCGACCGTCAGCTACAGCCGGAAGAAATACATGGCGACTCGAACATCCCCGCTTACCTTTTCGCATTTTTGACCGCGATAAATCCACCCACACCGCCTCCGACAGCCGCAATCACAATCACAGCCAGAAGCGCCACTGTCAAGAAAAACGTGGACCTCCGTAGGCCGCAGATCCTTCTTTTTGGGGTGGCCGTTTCCAGGCCTGGCGAAGATGCGCCGGATCGTAGTAGGAAGTGTCCACGCTGTTCCTCATCTTGCTTCCCGGGGGAATTTGGTCGCATCAGCGGGCTGTACTGCCGATATGTCGATGTCTCTCTTGTCGAGACCGGCTCTTTGGGTACCTGGGACCCAAGGAGAACAGCTTCTGGGGCATCTGTACCGTTTACTACGTGCAGGCCATCGTCCCACTGAGTGCGGCTCATGATACCGGTTGCAGTTGTACTGGCAACAAGCCAAAAATTGGTGAGGGAGGAAGTCGTGCTTCCAACACAGTCAAGAGTATGGACAGAAGAAGAAGAAGGAAAAGACGAAAGCCTGATCGAAAACCAACGCCCATGATACGGCTTATATTCTTGCCTAGGGCTTGGCCTTGGTGACACGGCAGGTTCTACTAACACGGTTACCTTTCCCCGTGGACTTGAGCCTGTCGAGCTGGGTTCCTGGAGTCCGCGGTGACACGGCAGGTCCTACCATCACGGTTGCCTTCCTCCCTTGGCTTGGGCCTGTCGAGCTGAGTTCCTGGAGTCCGATGTGTCCAATTAGCACCGCGCCGCCGCGCCACCGCCTTCGAGTCCGAATGTGGGATGTAAACAGAGGTGGCCATGACAGAATTGGATGCCTAGGGGCACTCTACGCCTTGTCAGCGATTCAGCCTATCTGTAGGGATAACCTCACGCTCGCATTCCTTCAGAATTCGCTAAGCCACTGCTGTCGTAAAGCCCCGACTACCAATAACAGCACCCGTCCTTCCCGCTTTGCAGAAGTGACCCGCCGGCCATCCTCCATCTTCCTCTTGAAGGACAAGCAGTTCGTCCATCTCACATTTGAGGAGGTCTCTGTCGATACCGAATACCTGACAAGCGCGCACCCGCATCGCCAGAGCCAACGGGTTAGCAGGCTTCCTCAACGACTGCACCAGCAAGTGATTGATATGTCGTTGGAATGTCTGACGCACATTGGCATTCTTGGTCGGGTTCTTTTCGGCCTGTGTCCTAAGCTCGTCGAAGAACAAGCTGAGAAAGTAAAGGAAGCTTTCAGTTGTCGTGTAATGGCGTGTGCCATTTATCACTGCATTGTTGACAAGGCAGTTGATGACAAAGTTCAGTGTGGCAGCAAGCCGGGGATCTGTGTCCAGATCTAGATCATCACCACCATATTTCAGGAAGAACCGAAGCATGTTCACACTGACAATAGCGCAGATGCGTGGCCTGTCATTTGTAAAGTACACCTGCATGATCCCATCGACGTTTACGTTGGAGATCATGGCATCCAGAACCAGCTTGGGATCGGCAACTCTGTGCAGGTGCTCTTGCGGAATGGTCAGGTAGGCGATCGAGGTGGTATCGACGTCGGCTGGGAATGTCTCCGTGGTCCCGATTGGCTTCTCGGTGAAGTAGTTCCACAGGCCATCTTGAAGAGGGCGTGACTTTCTACCTGTCCTGGCCTTGTCGTTAAGGACGACAGCAGAGTCGGTTGAGCTGGCCACGGAGGCATCGTCATCTAGAGACGAACATCGCGATGATCCCTTCCAGCGCGTTCCATCCGGCCACAAAAGGGAAACGATATCTTCCATATCAGTCAGCCCCCATATCAGCAGTTGGGCAAAGTTGTCCTTGAAAACCACCCCCTCCTCAGAGTAGACAGAATCCAGCTTTCCGCTCTGGGAATGTAGGAAGGCTTCTGCAAGGGCAATGGGTTCCCCCAAGACCACGTTCCTAAGGAATCGATATATCCTTCCTTCCTTGGTCCTCTCGTTTTCTGTTACGATATTGCTCCGAATGCCCAAAGATCTAGCAGCAACCATGTTCTCGGTGCGGTCATCGAGGAAGATGGTACGGCTAGGATCGCATCCAGTCTCTTTGATCACGCACTGGTAGAAACAGGTATCCGGTTTGCGCATACCGGCGGCCGCGGAGGTAAAGACGCGAGTGAATGCTTCCCATGGGAACGGCAGCGTACGGATGTACTCGAAATGTTCCTTGAAGATGTTGGACAAGGCATACACCTTCAGCCCAAGCTTTGCCGCGAGCTGTTTCATCAGCTCTGCCCATTGCTCATTGACGCGTAGCGAGCAGGCAGCTACATCAATGGCCTGTTGTACCAGTGATGCCTCGATGTGGAGTTCCTCGCCCATGACCTTTTCGACTTTGGTTAGTCTTGGGGCACAAAGGTCGTGAAAGCGAGGGACCTGCTCACCTTGTAGGCTTCCTCCGCTGGTAGGAGACCACGGTCGAGGTCATGCCAAGTGGTCGAGTTCATCATTTTTCGCATGGCACCCTTTGGCAACGTGACAAGGGACGCAACGTCTTGTGGCTCATCCCAGTCAAAGAGCACGTCCCCAAGGTCGAAAATGATGGTGTCATATGGTGTAGTGGCCATTGTCCTTGTGTTTGAGATGTCGATGTCCTTGGGTCTGAGGAATCAGGGTATCCAGTGTAGCATACATGGCTCAAGTGGTCTTTTCCTCCATGATATTCCGAGCATTCTTATCTTCTGGCAAGTCTCGCTGTGCGCTTACTGATAGCCCATAGAATGATCGTCACCACAAACCCGCCATATCACTGCATTTGTCTGTTAGGCCTAGCTTATCTACGTTTGGTGATGTTGCTCGTTCATCACTCATCCATATAACTAGGTCTTGACCGGGGACTATGGACGCCGCATAGACGAGCACTGTATTTGGTGGCATTCGTGGGGGTGCTTATTACATCCCCAAAGTTGAACTTCATGATTGTGACGCGGCGGGGTCGCAGAAGTGCGGCGTCTTGCAGGGAGATTACCACAATGCTTACCAGAATGAGGCCCCCAGAAAGACAAAGTCGTCCAAAATAGCGAACCCAGCCGTTGTGCTTCCACCTTATCATTACGGTCACTTACTAACGGTCAATGGCGCTGACGGTTCATTGAAACTTATACCACAGTGCACAAAGACCCCCTGAATGGTCAAACTGCAGGTCATTACCATTGATTGTTAGCGTCCGTTCTGTTGGGAGGAACGCCACTCAGGGGCAGGTTCACACTGTAGCCCAGGCACGCCATCGATTACATGTGATAGCTCGATGACAACTTCATGTAGGGCCGTGGTATCCTATAGTTTACTTTGACGTTACATGTCGATTTGATCAACATTGACTGATAAGTTTCAGTTGTTATTGGCTCGTTCCGCTTGATATCGACTTCACAAGCTGTTGATGGCGGGTGTGCGCCTGGTCTTTTGGCATGGCCAGTGCTGTCCTTATTGATGTCCTCACTGTTTTGCTTTTCTGGTGACATAAGTCCAATGGATCCTTGCCTTATGGACTTCTCGACTTTCGAGTGCCGCCGCTGTACCATTATGTGAGCACCAACACTTGGCCTCACTGGATGACTAAGCCACTTTCAGGAGCTGCGCAATAAGGACAGACGGAAGCTTGTCGTTATCTTGAAATTGGTTTGGCGTGTTACGGTACACTACATATCTTCCGTACCTTGTAGTGTAGGATTTAGTAGCGGAGCGGGAACAACCACCTGGCGCATCTGAGTACAACGGTATTGGGCTCCCCTACATGAAGACGAATTCGCACACCACGAGGGTACCCAGAATTTATCTGTGAGTGACTGTGATAATGTAAGGGGAGACAATTGCCACAACTCATTTAGGCTTGGGACACCATGGTCGAACCTCAAAGAAGACATATGATTTTTAGACAAGCGGCTTAATCAGGGACCCAGGACCCTTGAATTATATAGGGGAACCAAGGAAGACAGGGGAATGATACCTACACTTCCGCTCTCTGCCCTCCGCCCTCTGCCTACCAGGGAGCTTGACTCTAGCTAGTAACGGTGATAGTAAAACTCCAGAGACATGATAGGAAAGTCTTATGTGCTCAGGATAGCTACCTATTCACGGCAGTACCATGGTAAGTTAGCTGCCTTACATTATGTATCTCGAGCAGGTGCCAGTTACAATCCTCCTTTAATATTTCATTTCCTAGAGGTACCAGTCTACCATACTAGCACAAGTGCATACCTAGCTACTCTATCTTCATAGTAGCTGAGTCAATGCCTGAGAACTCCACTAACTCCAGCAAGTATCAATTACTCTAACAGAAAATTAACGTATAAAGCTTCATCCACTCCTCCTCTTTTTCCAAACGTGCAACGAACCCAAAATCCCTCCCACCTTCCCTTGACTCATGCAGCGTCTTAGGTACTATCGTGCGGTTTGTTCAACATCAATCGGGGCGTGTGGCTCAGTTGGTAGAGCGTTCGCTTAGCATGTTTCCGAGCATGCGAAAGGTCCTGGGTTCGATTCCCAGCTCGTCCAAGAATTCTGTTCTTTTTGCGCTGAAGTTTTTGTGGGTTTGTTGCCTGACTCGCGTCGATATGCTATGTTTTTGTCTCATTCGGAATACAAAATTTTTATCAGAATGAGGTTGAATTTGGTCTACATCATGTTTACTTCGAGGTTCAAAGACGGTTCTGGCGATGAATATAAGGAGTGACTGACACTTTGCTGCAAGGAAATGCAATCCTCCCAGAGGTGAATTTGTAATGAAAGTGCAAACGATTATCCACGCTGAAAACGCTAAAGAGCTGAACATTAATTGAAAATACAATAGTAAACCCCATCTTGAGATGATTTATTTCTAGCGCTCAAGTACTGATCTTCGAAAATCCTATACAGTTTCCTTCCTTCGCTCTTTGATGATAAGACCCGCCTCATTATACCCAAGTACCTCCTTTAGTCGTTCATCCTACCAGGGGTGGCTTCATTCGTCCATCCATCCTCCTCCATATGACCCAAAGAAACCTTTCATCGGTTCGTTCGCATTCCGTCCCAGGATCCTGATCCATCGAAATGCCTATGCCAAACACTTTCACCGCTCTGACAGACTTAGAATCAGGATCCATTAACGTCACCGCCTTTCCTGAAAAAGATCCATCACGTTCGCAGGATTACCTACCCAGCTCCCCAAAGCTCTTGCGCCAGTTTTTCATTCGGGATAGGTAGGAACGAACACTGCATTCCTCACGTCCCGAGACTTGTACGAGAGCTCCGCGTGACTCCCTTCGTTCATTGTCCCCCTAGGGAGATGAGATAATGGTACTCCTCGAACAAACGCTTTGTTGATGCCGCTAGAAGGCCTGCTGGTGGCATTCATCTTTTTCGGCGTCAAGGTCCATCCAGACTGTTAATTGTTTGGGTCATCGTTCTTCTTTTTATTCCTTTTCCTTTCGTTCATTGGACAACAAAAGAGGGAGTAACCGCCAGGAAAGCCGATCGATCGCATGCTTTTCTGGAAAACCACCACAGAAAGATTAGAATTCCTACGGCAGCCCACGAAGCCGGGAACAACCAAAGCTTGCGAAGAGTACTTAGTCGAAGCACTATTGTCAGGTGAGTGACAAATCCCGCTAAACGCATGTGCACCCAAAAATCGCTGTTCAGCGGACCGCGAGGATAGCATTTGGCTACCAATACCGAAAATCCAAACCGAAAACAACCAAAGACGAAATCGCGTGTACATATAGGTAGGTACCTAGGTATCCAGTCTAATACCCTGAACTGCCCTGTATCTGCCCTGCAAACTCCAGGTAGTTGTAAAAAGAAGGTAGTCCAATCCACAACTAACAAGTGCAACTTAATGACGACGCCGAAGTCGTATATGTATCCGACTGCGAGTCCTGTGATTCAGATTCGAAAATAGATGTATCGGAGGTATTTGACTGAATGCTTTCGTCGCTATTGAGTCCGGGTCCGGGATCGGGATCATTTTCATCTTCGTGTTCATATTCGGCTTCATCTTTGGTTGCGTCTTCGTCTTCATCTTCGTTTTCATCTTCGTGTTCATATTCGTCCCCGTCTTCGTTGTCTCCGGCTTCGTCTTCTTCTTCGTCTTCGTCTTTGTCTCCGTCTGCAGCTGAATCCAAGTAACTAACAGCAGTAACATAACTGTCCCTTGTCGAAGCCGTGCAGGTACTTTTTCTAAAAGAACTGAACCCACCCATGCCAGATCGGACATCGCTGGTGCTCAAAATTTCCGGGGCGGACACATCGCTATGATCTATCTCTGTCTGTGTCTCTGTGTCTGTCCCTAGTGATGATGTCGCAGAGACTAAGACCTGGGAGGTCGAAGCCGAAGTCGAAGTCGAAGTCGAACCCGAAGAGTTCCGAGTCTGACATGAGGCAGAGTGAGGCACGTCGTACACTTTGCTGCTAGTTGATCCGTTGCTGCTAGTTGATTCGTTGCTGCTATTTGATCCGTCAAGCGGCGACGGCGACGACGACTCAGCAGCGAGATCTTCTTCGGAATCGGAAAAGTCATCAATTGGGAATCGTCTGGTAGCGCGGATGGTGGCAATGGGATAGCCTTCGGGTTTGGGCATGATGGTGTCTAGGTCGTGCGAGTTGTGCTTGGTCTTGAGCCAAGCGAGCTTGTTTCGGAGGGATCGCTTCCATTTCTGCTGCTTCGTTTTGAGGAGTTTGAAGGCATTGCGAAAGGTATGCTGAGGCATGGCTGTGAGCCTTGTGATGGCGATGGAATAGGTAGGTGTTAGAGATGGGGGATTGTTGTGAGGGCCGCGAGGTGAGGAGTATGCTTCGGGATGTGTGGTTCCGGATGGGGCTGGTGATCCGAGAAGATCGTGAGACGACGACTGGGGTCTGTCCGAAATCACATCTCCAAGAGGGAAGGAGGAGCCGTAGTCGGAAGCAGAGTCGACAAACTGGCGGTTGGAAATTTCATGGAAGGCGAAATCAGGATCAGGGATATCGAGGAAGGCCAAGGCCTGGACAAACTTGAACTACTTAGTAGGAATTTCAGGGAAATGTTTCTGCCCAGGCATGATGAATGCAAAGAAGTCAGGTTGTGTGGGAATAAATGCAGTGCATAAACGCCAAAGGCTCCGGAAGTCCGGTGCTTTCACACATGCTGGAGGCCAATTTTCTTGCCTGCGTGGCTTATGACCAAGGAAAGTACCGTAGAAACCCGGTCCATTGGCAACCGTCAATCTCCTCTTTGAGCGCCGGGCAGGGCATATGCTTGTACAGGACAAGCAGCCCAATTCCAATTCTGTACACCCAAACGCACGCAAGTTAACAGTGGTGAGCGATGTCCTCGAGTGTTTACTAACTGGACGGACACATCTGCTGGCATATGCTGGCTTACGGGGTGCCAACATATGCCCTGCCTGGCGCTCAAAGAGGAGATTGGCGGTTGCTGATCGACCGAGTTTCTACTGTACTTGCGAATGGGTTTCGGAAATTGGAAAAATGTGCAGAGCGTGTAGCATGCAGCACGCGTAATGTACTGCAGTGTCTCTGAACGCTTCAAGTCGCGACGCGGTCATACAAAATTGACATATCCAAGACCCAAATGGTTGTATGACCAACCCACTAGCTCATGCCTTCCTATCCAAACACAACAGAACAGACCGTCAGGTCCATCACTGCCTACTCAAAGTGGTCACGGCTATTCTATCCAAGACCTGATTCAACCTTCCACGAAGATAACCCACCTGACATACCCACCCACCTACACACCACAACACAACCTCTCATGCCTTACTCACCCCCCATCACCACCCGCGGCTCCCCCTCCCCCCTCCTCACATCCTGCAACCTCCCCACCTCCAACAACAACCGATACAAATAAACCCCCATATCCCTCTCCCTCAACGCCTTTCCCCACCACTCCTTCCCCCCCTCCGCCACCTCCCTCGCCTTCTGCCTCCCCTCCTCCGTACTCGTCAAATACATCACCAACTCCGGTACCTCCTCCATCCCCATACTCACCGGGAAATAATGCACCCACGGCACCAGCCGATCATCATGCCACTCCCTCAGCAAAGTCTGCTTGAGCACGGCACTATTGGACGCCAAAAGCTTGTAATACCGTCCCGAAATGCCGTTACCGTCGAGATCAAAGACCAAGCGAGACGAAAGGGCTTCGTCCTTATCGGCATAGGACTTGGTGCGGAAGAAGGAGCGTTGGGCGCGGCAGGAGGCAGGCGAGCAGAATTGGAAGCGGGTGAAGAAGACGGAGAAGAGGCGGCTGTTGAGAAAAGGGGAAGTGACGCGGGTGATGGCGCCGTTAAGGGAGCGGAGGTAAGTGTGCCGTTGGCGATTGAGGTTTTGGGCGAGGGAGACGAAGCGTTGGCGGTGGAAGGACTTCCATTGTGAAGTAGCGGAGGAGGAAGAGTCGGAAGAGTACCCGCCGGTTGTGGAGCCGGCCCAGTAGAGGTTGTTGGACTTTTGCTCCCAGGGGATGTCGCGGGTGGGATCGTAGATGAAACCGGATTCAATGTAGGCGGCGGAGGGGTAGAGGATGTCGGACATGGTGGATGGTGCACCTGTGGAGAGGACGGGGACGAGCCCCATGAACAAGCGCATGGAGACGGGGGAGGTGAAGAGGCCGTAGGTGTTGGCGTAGGAAGGATTGGCGCAGATGTCAAGGGAGGAAGCCGTGGATGTGACAAAGGGGAGACCAAAGGTGTCGATGACGTTGGTGGTATCGTTAGGTTCGGAGGAGGAAGAGGAACAGGGACCATTCAATTCCTTCCAAATTGGTTTATGAGACATATCCATAAGAGAAAAGCGCCAGCCGTCGGGGTTTGAAATACGCGGAAGCACCACCCGTGGCTCGTCAAGGTGATTGACAACGAACTTGATGTCAGGAAGAACCCCCGCCAGATCACCCAACACCGTATTAAACAAAAGGGTAAGATGTCTGTCGAAGGTGCGGTACGGATGCCGACACTCAGTCTTTGCGGTCACGCCGTGAAAGGTACACAGCCATAACTCGCTGTACCGCGCGAAATAAGCCTCGTTCATGAGACCCATCACCTCTTGGCCGCTAAATTTCCAGAAAGGCGATACTGAGTGGTAAATGGTATCAAAGTCATCGATGATTGGAGACTGGCTCTTCACGGCAAAGTCGTACCAGCCCCGGAACCCCGGTGGTGGCTCAACCTTGTATCGACGCTTGTACTCCTCAACAGCAGCCTCGAAGGTCTTTGACTGTCTGGACAGCATGCTGCTGAAGTCTGCTTTTGCCTTCTCCATTAGCTGGGCTACCGGATGTTGGCCGGGGTGTTGAGAAGCAAGCCGCTGTGCTGCAGACTCTGCGGCTCTGATGGCAACCAGATTGGCCAGGTAAGGGAAGAGGGGAACAAGCGCAAAGCTCCAGAGTAGGGCTCGCTGTTCTGTGTGCTTCGGCAGCATGCTGATGCTCTGACCCAGTGCAACAAGCGAAGCGACAACGTTCGCAAGGGCTTGGATGTCTGAAGGCTGTGTGTATGGGTTACGAGTTGCTACCAAGCCAAAGGTGGCGAGCACCGTGACGATTCGCCATGACTCCGGCGTATATCTCGTCTATAAACAATGTCAGCGTCAATCGCCACTGCAAACAAATCAGTCAGGGGTTAGCAAGGACTAGCGTACACTTTGAACAGCGAAATACCACGAAAAGGCCTTTGCTACTCCCAGGAAGACAGTCCACACACCATCTATGCTGGGGAAACCAGACGCCCAGCTGTCGACAAACTGCAGGACGATGAGGAAACCCAGGATCCGCAAGGAGAGAGGTTTAATGATATCTTCCATTTCAAGATGGAATGTATTCAAGCGACCTTGCTTTCCTATTTGGGACATCAATGAGAAAAAGAGGCCGACGAGAACCGCAAACGGTATCACCCCCATGGCAGCTGCCTTGACGTCCCATGCTGCCAAGCCGTACACGGCCACTGCAGCTGCCAGAAGTGATCCCCAGAACGTATTGAGGATCGAGTGAGGCAAGGCTCCTTCCTTGGCAGTCCCATACCTTGAAGCTCCAGTCCGTAATTGGAAATGTTCTTGAGCCTTGAGAAGCAACGGTGTTGCAAGTGGCTATTGAAGATGTGGTGTGAGCAGAGGGCGGGAGACAAGTAGCCGTGAAAGGGACCGCATCAACCGGGAGGGCTTACAAACCAACAGACAACGGCACCAAACTCTGCTTTACAGAAACTGAGAGCAGCAATACAGACCGCTGTGCCCGAAAGCCATAGTGACCCAGTCGGCTTTCTGCCAGCGGTCACATTCCCCAACTGTGTCACATATGTCGAGGGCTTGGTTTGTAGCCTGAAGAGAAATGGGATTATCATCCAACACACAGCTTCCGAGGGGAGTTCATACTCTGTAGCTCTAGAAGCCAGGTACTGAACGAGGCATGTGAGAGCTACAGCGGCTGCCACCGTCAGGGCAGGTGGATGGGGCTGACCACTGGCACGGGGATCCATCGCTATGTGATGCCTTTGCTCATGTGTAATACGCGCTGGTGATATGTACTGCGCAGGTAGAAGATGTGATGTTAATGAAGATCAAGAGGTCGGATAGATGGGAATTCGACAGATGGAAAAGACATCTTTGTCAAACTGAACGTTGACGCTGACGAGCAAGGGACAGCCGGGCGGGAGCCTAAACTTGTGATGCCGAGCCAGTAGTAGCACAGCCTCCATTCCAAAACGGGGCGGTACCCCTTTAGTTGCGGGACGATGAGGTAGCATTGGCAACACCCCATGGCCGCCATTCCCATTGGCCAACATCCCTTGCCCTCCCCAGTTTTGCAGTGCCGGCTTGGCTGTGCCGCAACTTCACTTCATTCTCGCTTTCCTCGGGTTCGTCCTCTCGCTGCGCAAAAAACGACAGTTCGGACAGCGCATCGTGAGCTTCTTGTTTGATCCTCGGACATGTGCTTCATTCTGTCAGTCCATTGGTCTGAGAAACGGAGTTGTAAATGGGAAGAAAGTCTCACTTTACAGATCCAGAATATGAGGAGGCCATCAAGGTGCCTCGGTAAAGCTTGGCGTCGAAATTCTACACATCAAGAATCCTAAGGGCGAGGCGTTCATGGCAGCTTCAAAGTGGCGGTTTCAGGATCTCGGATTCATGATGCCTTACCGGATTTTGGCGAACCGCCCAGAGCCACCAAGTAACCATCCAGCCCTGCCAACCAACCTAAATCTCGAGGATGTGGGGAAATCACACACTAATGTAGTGTTCTTTTGAGGAACACAGGGGTCTGTGGCACGGTTGTGTGAAAAGTGTAAGCCATAGCGATGCATTGCAGCGCAAAGCTTTTTGACCAGGGCCGGGCCGAATTTTTACCGCCGTTGACACATGTCGTGGCACATGTAGTGTACGACCGTTGCTTACGCCCGTCAGCACTTATGCCGGTTTCGTTCGGCTGTTGTGGGTTTCCGTGTCATCAAAGGATCGGATCTTCCGTTATAAAGGCCTGCAAGATCCGCAAATGCTGTCCGAGTCCGCGGTCCCTACTTTTCACCATCTCGACAAGGGTGTTTAAACAGCTGACCGGTTAGTATCTCAACCACTTGCAGCCTGTTAGGATTGGCAAAGGAATGTTAGTGAACGGCACCTTATGTTATGGATACCACTTCGCCTACCTCGATCCGAGATCCAGACAAGAAAGCCTCATATAGACAGCGGCACCGACACGCCCTACAGCCATTGATTAATAAAGTTGCTTGGTTTGCCACCGTGAAATGACCTGATCGAAACCCCGCATGGAAGGTAGCGAAAGTAGCAAGTGTAAGCTCTAATGCCCTACCCATGATGAGCAGCTCTTGAATGGTTCCATTGCTGGCAAGGATCGGAATCCACGTTGCTAGCCCAGCTGGCAAAGCCCCAGATGATGATTTAGTGAAGGCAGACAAGAGGGATGCACAGCGGCCACTGAACTGTCAACGTATCTGGCAAGGAACAATCCGTACAGGCTGTTGATTAGAATACAAACTTGCCAGGGAGTGATTGCAGAGATATTTGAGAATCGTGTATCTGGGTTGCCTTTCGCCCTAGAGCGTCAGAGGGACCTGCGAGAATGCCCGTTACGTGGGTATAGTGTGGTTTTCTCGCCCATCCCCGCTCTCCTACAGAGAGTGGGGCACGAAACTACTGTGCCGGATAGCTCAAAATCCGTAAATGTTGAAAACTCCGTTCCCTACTTGCGTGGTTCATCATTTGATTGACATTTGCTGACCACTACGTTGCAAGTCGAGAGTGGTAATCGGCTGTCAGCTTCAGACAACAGTTCCATCTCCACAAATTGGCAGGCCATGCATGAACAGGCAGAGAGCAGAACCTCACATAGCCAGAGATGTGATTGGTAATTCACGTACCATGAAGTTCGGACTTGATGTCATTAGGATCATGATGCTTGTAGGTCTGGAGCTGGATGAGCACGTCTGTCAGCACGGTTTGTGACATCGAGGAGGAGGCGGAGGAGGAGAAGAAGGCAGAAGAGTAGGAAGACGAGGTGTGGGGCGGCGAGAAAGAGGAATAGGAGGGGAACATCGACGAAAAGAAGGGCAAGGAGTATGAAGAACTTGAAGAAAGAATCAGATATAAAAGCTCTCCCTTCCTCCTTCTGTCGTCCACCCAAATCATCACCAACACAACCATCACATTTTCTCTTACCCTCAAAACAACATCACAACAGCCCAACCCAAGCCCCTTACCAACCACCACCATCAAAATGCAGTTCTCCACCGTCCTTCTTTCGGCCATTGCCTTCTTCGCCGGCGCTGAGGCCTGCAAGTGCCTTGCGTTCGGCGGCGGCGTCGACTCGGGCGCTTCCCACTCATGCTGCGACCAACAGCACGGCAGCTGGCGCAACGGCAACGACTGCGCCGCCAGCTCCATCTCCGAGCACTTGTCTAACTTCCGTACCTGCTGCAAGAGCAGAGGCTCTCAAACCTCGGACTGCGACTACCCACACAAGCGCGCGGTTGCTGCCGACACCGATGTTGTCGTCGAAGACGGCATCAAGATTGCCACGGTCGATGGCGTTGCTCTCACCATTGTCGAGAGGGCTAAGATTCCTATCCCCACCCACTTCTAAGCAAGTGGCGGTGATGGGTGTGATATGAAGTGGTGAGTTTTCCTCCAAACCAGCGACGGATGGTAGGGATGGCTAACATGAAATGTTCCAGCCCCTGACGGTACGCATCTGTGACTTGGACCTCGTCATCAACACCAAAAAATGGGGATGGGGCACTTTGTTTGGAATATAGGGTCAAAATGGGTTTTGGTGGACTGTGAAGCGCTTCTGCGGAAAAGGAGATGATAGTCAGTAGGCTCTCAGGAGCGGCAAAGTCTGGCATTCATGTGTGGACGCACGCTTTGGGCCGCATGGGACTCTGGGTTCCTGGACAGTCTGCTCTAGATTAGAATTTCTCCCATAAGAAATGGAATCTACTATCGTTGACAGAAAAGGTCTTCCTCCCATTGGCATACTAAGTGAATGTAGGCCTTGAACAGGCGAACTGAAGTGATGCTGGGAGGTGCCTACATACCTGGCAAGAAAGGCTACGTAAATGGAAAGCAGCAGCAACAAAGCCAGCTAGAGTGGAGGTGACATGGTGGTAGTGACGGGTTCATGGAGACAACTAAACAGGTTGGTTTGTCGTCAAAGTGCCCCGGGGTTGGGCGACAAAGCATGGGTGGCAGTGAGAAGATGACGGAAAGCAGGATGGAAGTGTGAATAACTGAAGAGGGACGAGGAGAGATCAATGAGAGCTCCCACCTACTAGTGTTTCCCTCTCCTAGGTCCCGTTTGGTCGCGCTTGTCTTGTACCCCAATCATCATTCATCCCACCGCACGCAAGCACCTCAGCTTCCCAAAGACCATCGTGATGCCTCAGTGAACCCAATCTTGCCCAGAGCACTTGCCCTGTCGGTTCCACTATCATGCGTGGAGCCAAAAAGTCGCGGAAGGGGCGAGATACTGACCCGATTGATGCCTTGAGGGTGATGGTCTGCATTCCCTTGAGGTAGGAAGCCACATCATGGCAAGGTACAAAATTCTCCTACCTCCGACACAGAGGTGACAGAGGTAGTAGACTGAGTCTCGGAATGTAATTGTACGAAGATAGCTGCAGGTCACTCGATGCTCGGTTTACAAAGTATGACGGCAAACCTGCCCTCTGTGCGCAATGCATGACTGGTTAATGGCACGCAAGTACGGAACCTTAACCGGCATTCGCAAGTGTCGTCGATGACAATGTAAGCCCGCCTACACTCCGAGCCTACAGCTTGACTTGGATACGGACAGAGTGTGATAGCATAATCATGATGAAATGAATTGAAGTATGTGTGAGGGAACAATGCCCATCACAATGTCAAATTGTACTGGAAGGTAGTGCTGTCTACCGATTACTCTTAGACCGTCCCAACTCTTGCCTCGAGGCATGGTCACACAGCATACCATCTGGCACCATTCAGGCACACTGATGGTAATAATCGTTGATAGTCTTGCAGGTCGATCCAGACGGGCAGTTAGTGCAGCCAGACCACCCCGAGCCGCCACATTGAGCGTATTTATCCGCCGTACATCCGGAACCGCCGCCTGAAGAGGGAGGGGTCGTCGGAGTAGAGGGGTTGGTGCCTCCACCAGAGGGCGGAGTGAAGACAGGGAATTGAGAGTCGTCGTTTCGCTTGCAGCCGGTGCGGGAGGTAAGCTCGGAAGGGCATTGGACCTGCTTGAAGGTGAAGTTGGGGTTGTCGGCGTTCTGGAACCAGTCGAAGCGCCACTGGCAACCAGGCTTGAGAGCGGCAGGGAATGAGTCGCACTGGCTGCGGGAGCTGATGCCGCCATATTGAGCGCCGGGGAGACCGCCGAACTGTCGTGTACATCCATCAAACAGGCCGACGCCGCCGCCGGGCATGTTGATATCGAAGTGGTTGGAGCCGAGATCACCGCCGGTACTGGTAGACTGAACGACCAAGGTTTTGCCAGCAACAGGGCCCGAAGTGAAGGTAAGGCTGCAGTATGAATTAGCCATCGAAGGATACCCAAAAGTTGAAGCAAGACTCACGCATAACAGGCACAGCACCAAGATGACTCGGTTCCACCGCTGAGTTTCGTGGCAGCAAAGCCGTATGAGAGCTGGTCGTTTACCGCCCATGGTGAGTTGTTGGCACAGGTGTATGCAGAACCGCCATCACATCCAGACTTGACACTGGCGTCACTCAGGGGGTTGTTGTTTGCGTCGCAAGCGAGGACGGGTCGGTTAACAGAAGCCTTGCCGGACCAGGAGCAGGATGGTTTGCAGCAGTCCCAATATCTGGTGGACTGGCCGGATCCGGAAGCAGCCTGAGCGGCGAAGGGAAGAGCGGCCACTAGCCCGGTTTGGAGAATAGTGGAGGAGCGCATGATGTGGATCGTGTCTGAAGTGTAGAAGCTCGATGTCGGAGTTTGGGTAGAAGACAAAGGGTCCCAGCAGCCTTCTTATACTAGGAAACCCATCCATCCATGGCATCGATTCTAATTACCCAGCACCTCTCCAGGACCGGGCACATATCCTGGATATGTGGGCAGCCGGGTGGCTCAAACATTGGCGGTTTCTGGCGCTCGAAATCATGACAAACGTTTCCCCAAGACGGCAGGTTGGCCATGGAAAAGCAAGAAACACGGTGCTGAGCGCAGGTATAAACGTAGAGATGGTTGCGCTGGGTTGTAGCGATAATCCGAGTTGGTGATTGAGGATGTCTGGGGTACAGCAGATCCCGAGTATCATGGCCGGTAGCGAGGGGCAGATCTGGGCCCCGAAGAACAAGTTCTGAGTGTCCGGGTGCAATCGATGATGGCAAGTGGCTGATATCCCGGGACGTGAACCATCCAAGAAGACAGGAATGCTACCTTAGCCGAGCATCAGTACTCCATTTAAACGCGGAACTGCGGAGCGGGTTCCTTGACGGTGTTTCCCGACGGAGAGGTTACCCCATGAGGCCATGAATTTGCCGCCGCGGATTGGGAGTCTTGGCTTGGCGATGCATAGCTCCCATGACGTACAAAGAATGAATCGGCGTGTAATTCTTGAAAACATCAACCCAATTCAAGCTGAGGCAACAGAGCACTACCTCTAGGGGATCCGAGTTGGGGAAAGATTCCACTTGTGGCAGTCCATTCGGACTATTGCGTCGAAGTGTTGAGGGAGATGTTGTCGACTGGCTTGGATGTTGGGTGTGAGGGCGCACTTGCCTCTCCACCTCGCTGTAAGAGCGCAGTGCACTTAGAATTAATGAAGGTGAGTGAGTGCCCCTGGCAATCGGAGGGATTCGATGTCTCTCGTTGGTTGGTATTTGCAGTTTCAGCCTCCGTAGCTGCCATGCAATGAGATGTTTTGAGGAAAGAACTGGCGATCGGTCAAGGAAATGAGGTCAAGTTGAGCAACGGCAGGTGGACGCGGGCATGACGGAAAGTATGGTTGGACAAACGGCCGGCAGCTACTGCCTTTTATTGGTACAGAATGTAGTCTTATCCGCGTGATTGTTATCTTATCGAACTGGCTGCCCACGCCCGGGCAGGAGCATATCCTCAGGTCTCAAGCGCAACTTCCACTGACCGAGTTGCAAATGGGTACCAACTGTGACTGGACACACTCATCGCAGAATACTGTATCGACATCTCTTCGATCGTAAACTCGGTGTAAGATATAGCTTGAAATTAAAGGGAACGTACATACCTTGCTACCAATCAAATCAAACTGAATAATCCCCAAAATTCGAGCTTTCGTCTGTGACAGGCGATGGACTAGTGACGGCTCTGAATCCTTACTATCGAGGCTCAGAGTTTTGCCTGCCATACCGGTAGCCAGAAAACAATCGCCTGCTAATAAACTTTGATGATATCATTCAGTGTCCGCGCCATGTCCTCATTATCTAGACGCATAGTTCGGATGTTGTTCTCGTCGTTGGGTTGGAGTCCCTCTATGGCCAGGTCAAGGATTGCGACGCCTTGACAGTGCTTCGACTCTTCGTATCCGCGAAATCATTCTCGTCCATCAGCACTCTCCTCATGACTATCAGATGGGATCGACGAGTGCCTGTGAGAGGATATTGGATGCGAGGTTGCGGGTGTGGCGGGTGACTGATTGTGTCCTCTTAAACTCTCTGTGACCGAGGCGTAGTACGACATTTCTCTATGACAAAGTTTCGGCGGAGCTGATGAAATTTGTGAGATCCCCTTTGTCCTGGCTGTCAGCAGTTTGCAGGAGGAATACTCGTGACGATAGAAGGTAACGAAATACGCTTGAGAAACTCAGCTGTGCGGTAGCACACGTCATACTTGACTCTGTCCAGACCAGAACCCAAGAAAATGATGATATGGCATAGAGGTTATCTTCCGGATCCATGGTAGTGTTTTTTTATATGACAGCCCTCTCGTCAGATCCTCGAGTTAAGTACCCAATCAAGACCCACCTTGCGACGTGGCTCAAAACCTTCAAGACCTTCATGGTAAAGCCTTGGGTTACCAGCACCTTGTAAATTAAACTGCAAAGACGGTGTAAGTCTGCAACCAAGGTCTCTAAGCACTTGGAGTTACCATCGTTTTGGACATCATCGGCGCAGGATGGATCGGGTATGGGAAACAAGCATCTCCCCGGGCCCATAGGAAGCCTTCAACGATGCCAATCCGGATCAACGGGCCTCTAGTCTGCCTTCGTCAACACGAAACAACGTCCGCAAAGAAGGCCCACTAGACTCATGTTGTGGTGCTGCAGCAAGCAAAGGTATATTTCTGATCACGCTCGCGAAAATATTGCCCTTCAGCGGATCCTTTACATCCATCTTGGTGTCGCAAGGGGGTGCATCAGCGCATTTGGCCTTTGTGTCGATACTTGGAAGCGGTGGACCACGTTTTCGCGGCGACGCTCGAATATGCCGCGGTCACGATGGTGTTGGTTGTGATTGTCATCCATGGGATTGGCAGCAACGAATGGTAGGTCCTGGAGGTCTTGATCCAAGCAAGGCGAGTCAGTGCTTTCATTGCATCTGCGTGGTGAGTTGTTGGGATGGCGTTCTTATATCTCTCTCGAGGTTGATGACCTCAACGCACGGTCCATGTTGGACGTCTGTTAGCTCGGTACAACAAACAAGACAGTCCAACCTCTGGAAAGCCGGCGGAAAACCCAGAATATACTTTGAAAATAAGGATAAAGTAGGGTCTAAAGCGATTCCAAGAGACACAGGAGTAAGGATGGCCGGCAAGAGGGTAGGGAAGAGGTGCTGAAAGGGCTTGAAAACCGTCGAATGTATGGAGAAGTGACACCCAAACAAAGTTTCGATCTATTATTACAGGCAAATGTAAATGCTGCGCCCGCTGTGAGCTGTTGCCGGTCGGTGTTTCCCCGTACCTTTGACCTGGGAGCCTGGGCCTTTGACCTCTCTCGTTGCCGGCCGGATTTGGCGGGGACTTGGGTGAATGGACGTTGTGTTGCATTAGTAAAGCTGCAATCCAACCAATCAGCTTGACGAACTGGCCGGTTAAAGATCCACTTTTTGGCCTCGCCGCCTGGAGCTTGGACTCTGTTCAGTCTGTGCTTTGCCAGCAACAACCACGTCTGGCCCTGCCTTGTAGCCCAGACCTTGTCCTGTCGGTTTGGGATTTTGGAGTGGCACTCTCCGTCCCTCGCTGGCGTTCGGCCACTTTCCCCAAACCACCATCACCACCTCCTCAACCAACATCGCGACCTCCTCCGCGCGTGTTGTCCTCTCACCCCGCCACTCCCTGCAGCCGCCGTCGACGTTTCTGTTGCGCTGCATCCATTCTCGCACAAGTCGGCATCCATCGACTCGATCCGTTCATTTGCATATCTTTGAAGCGACAAAGAGTGTGCAACGTCGCGTTCCGACATCGACAAGGAAAATCCGAAAAAAGTGACGAGCTGTAGATGGGCGACTGAGTGATCCTCGGCCATCTACCACCACCGCCGGCTAACCCGAGCCGCGATACCCATTTTGCTTTTCGCACTCGACCGACCGTTATCTTCTTTTTTAATCGACTCCGGATACCCCAACAGCAGCCAGACCAGACGCTGTCGTCGCGTTACCGCCTAGTCTAGTGCCTGCCGATTCCCGGTCGGACCTTTCATTCACATACCCCGCCACCGACCGCCACCTTTCAGGATCCATTCCCGATTTATCCATCACTTGTTCAGCCAGCCCTCAGCCCGCTCGACAACCACCACCCTCTCGCCCGTTCACCAAATTACCTGCACCGCTCGCCTTGCTGATTTGCAAGATGGCCGCCTACGCAAAGGACGGCAGCCAGAGCTATGGCGGCTATGGAGACACATACGACAATGATGACAACTACGAGAACCTCTCCACTTTCGACGACGAGGATGACGGTTCCGACCCCAACGCCATCACGCCCGAGGACTCGTGGGAGGTCATCTCTTCCTACTTCGACCTCAAGGGCCTCGTGTCCCAGCAGATCGATTCTTTCAACGAATTCACAACAGACACAGTGCAATCTCTAATAGACGAGTATGCCGATCTTACCTTGGACCACCCAAGCCCAGGCGACGACGAGGGCAGAGAGATCATTTTGCGCAGATACGACGTTCATTTCGGAGAGATCATCATTTCCAGGCCGACCCTCACCGAAGCCACGGGCGAGACTATTAGTCTTCTCCCGTACGAATGCCGTGACCGCAACCTGACCTACTCGGCTCCCATCTACTGCAAGGTTACCAAGCGCGCCCGTATCGCCGTCAGCGAAAAGAAGCCCCTCAACCAGCTGACTGATGACGAGCACGACCACATGGCCCGCACCGGCGAGCACCCGACTGCTCTGCGCTGGATCGAGGAGGAGAGTGCGCCACCAGAACCACCCAAGGACGACAAGATTAACCCGGAAAACCTCAAGGGATACCTCTTCCTTGGCAAGATCCCTATCATGGTCAAGTCCAAGATCTGCCACCTTTACATGGAGGACGACGAGTCCTTGTTCACCCTCAACGAGTGTCCTTACGACCAGGGTGGCTACTTTATCATCAACGGTAGTGAAAAGGTTTTGATTGCCCAAGAGCGCTCTGCCGCCAACATTGTCCAGGTCTTCAAGAAGCCTCCTGGTGGCAGTGTCTCGTACCAGGCCGAAATCCGCAGTGCCCTCGAAAAGGGTTCTCGTCTCATTTCCTCCCTCCAGATGAGGCTGCACACAAAGGCTGACCAGAACAAGGGTCGTTTGGCCAACACTGTGAGCGTCACCCTGCCCTACGTCAAGGAGGAGGTCTCTCTCGCCATTGTGTTCCGTGCTTTGGGAGTTGTCTCGGACGAGGATATCCTCAACCACATCTGCTACGACCGCCGCGACAGTCAAATGCTCGAAGCCCTTCGTCCCTGCATTGAGGAAGCCTTCTGCATCCAAGACCGTGAGGTCGCTCTCGATTACATTGGCAAGCGTGGCAACGGCAGCACCGGAATAAACCGCAACGGCCGTATCAAGGCTGCTAAGGAGATGCTCCAGAAGGAACTGCTACCCCATATCTCTCAGGCTGAAGGTTGCGAAACCAGAAAGGCCTTCTTCCTTGGCTACATGGTTCACAAGCTGCTCCAGTGTGTCCTTGGCCGCAGAGATACCGATGATCGTGATCACTTTGGTAAGAAGCGCCTGGACTTGGCTGGTCCTCTGCTGGCCAAGCTTTTCCGTGGTATCGTGAGACGCCTGACTCAGGATCTCATGGGCTACATGAAGCGCTGCGTTGATACCAACAAGCACTTCTCCCTGGCCCTGGGTATCAAGGCCTCCACTCTTACCAACGGTCTCAAGTACTCGCTTGCCACTGGTAACTGGGGTGACCAGAAGAAGGCAATGTCCTCGACTGCTGGTGTGTCCCAGGTCTTGAACAGATACACATTCTCGTCGACCCTGTCGCATTTGCGTCGTACCAACACGCCCATTGGTCGTGACGGTAAGCTTGCTAAGCCTCGTCAGCTGCACAACACACATTGGGGCTTGGTCTGCCCAGCAGAAACGCCAGAAGGCCAGGCTTGCGGTTTGGTCAAGAACTTGTCTCTGATGTGCTTCGTCTCGGTGGGTACGCTGGCCGATCCCATCATCGAGTTCATGATTGCCCGAAACATGGAAGTGTTGGAGGAGTACGAGCCTTTGCGGTATCCCAACGCCACCAAGGTGTTCGTCAACGGTACCTGGGTCGGTGTCCATCAAGATCCCAAGCATCTCGTCACTCTTGTCCAGAACCTCAGACGCAAGAACATTATTTCTTTCGAGGTTTCGCTGGTTCGCGACATTCGTGACAGAGAGTTCAAGATTTTCTCGGATGCCGGTAGAGTCATGAGGCCGTTGTTTGTTGTCGAGCAAGAAGACAACAGCGAATCCGGTGTCGAAAAGGGTCAGCTCATCCTGACCAAGGAGCATATCAGGCGCCTTGAGCAGGATAAGGAGCTTGGCAAATACCATGAGGATTACTTTGGCTGGCAAGGCCTGCTCGAGTCAGGTGCTATCGAATACCTCGATGCCGAGGAGGAAGAGACGGCCATGATCTGCATGACGCCAGAAGATCTGGACACTTACCGTCAGCACAAGTTCAAGGGTCGCGAGTTTGAGGATGACGCCGCCAACCGTGGCAATAGCCGTATCAAGACAAAATTCAACCCGACAACACACATGTACACGCACTGCGAGATTCACCCCAGTATGCTTCTCGGTATCTGCGCCAGTATCATTCCTTTCCCCGATCACAACCAGTCGCCCAGAAACACTTACCAGTCTGCCATGGGTAAGCAAGCTATGGGTTTCTTCCTCACCAACTACTCCCGACGTATGGATACCATGGCCAACATTCTTTACTACCCTCAAAAACCTTTGGCGACCACCCGCTCTATGGAATATCTCAAGTTCCGTGAGCTTCCTGCCGGTCAGAACGCCATTGTTGCCATCGCTTGTTACTCTGGTTACAATCAAGAAGATTCCGTCATTATGAACCAGAGCAGTATCGATCGTGGTATCTTCCGCAGTCTTTTCTTCCGTTCCTACACGGATTGCGAGAAGCGTGTCGGCATCAACATCGTGGAGCAATTTGAGAAGCCAGATAGAAGCAACACTTTGCGGCCCAAGCACGGCACGTACGACAAGCTTGAGAATGATGGTATCATTGCTCCTGGCATCAGAGTCACCGGTGACGATATTATCATCGGCAAGACATCTCCCATCAACCCCGATAACCAAGAACTTGGCCAGCGCACGGCTCAGCACGTCAAGCGTGACGCGTCCACGCCGCTGCGCAGCACGGAGAGTGGTATCGTCGATTCCGTGGCCTTTACAACCAACCAGGATGGTTTGCGCTACGTAAAGGTCAGGGTTCGTACGACAAAGATTCCCCAGATTGGTGACAAGTTCGCGTCTCGTCACGGTCAAAAGGGTACCATTGGTGTCACTTACCGTCAAGAGGACATGCCGTTTACCGCTGAGGGTATCACGCCTGATATTATTATCAACCCTCACGCCATTCCTTCTCGTATGACAATCGCCCATTTGATCGAGTGTCTGCTGTCCAAGGTTGGTGCGCTCAAGGGCATGGAGGGTGATGCCACCCCCTTCACAGATGTCACGGTCGATTCCGTCTCCAACCTCCTCCGCGAGCACGGCTACCAGTCCCGTGGCTTTGAGATCATGTACCACGGCCACACCGGCAAGAAGCTTCGCGCCCAGGTGTTCTTCGGTCCTACCTACTACCAGCGTTTGAGGCATATGGTGGACGACAAGATCCACGCTCGTGCTCGTGGTCCGGTGCAGATCATGACTCGTCAGCCCGTCGAAGGTCGTGCCAGAGACGGTGGTCTCCGTTTCGGTGAAATGGAACGTGACTGTATGATTGCTCACGGTGCCGCTGCATTCCTGAAGGAGAGGTTGTTCGAGGTTTCGGATGCTTTCAGAGTGCACATTTGCGAGATTTGCGGTCTCATGACTCCCATTGCGTATGTTCCTCCTCTTCCCTTTAGATGGATCCATATGGTACTAACAGCTTGTCTGCAGAAACCTCACCAAGCAATCGTTCGAATGCCGTCCTTGCAAGAACAAGACCAAGATCGCCCAGGTCCACATGCCTTATGCGGCCAAGCTTCTATTCCAGGAGCTCATGTCGATGAACATTGCCTCGCGCTTGTTCACCAGCAGGTCCGGCATCTCGGTTCGTTAAGGGTCGTTGTGGGTTCTCGGGGGGGTTGGTTGGTGCGGAAAGGCTCGGTTATAATATCACGGTTTTTTCTTATCATGGTCCTTGTACATGGCATGGCATTTATAGGCACTGGCGAAAAAAAGAAGCGGCTCTTTCTCTACATGCTGGGGCTCGTAGATGTGCTGTGGGGATCCAAAGGAGACGGAAGGAATGAGGAAAGAAGAAAGACGACAAAGAGAGACACAAAAAGTTGCATAGAAATGGTCGTTCTGGCGTTCAATGACTGAAGATTGCAATTTGCAAGCAAGTTTCGCAAAGTATCCAGGCTGTCTCTGTGCGCATTTGCGAGGGGAGGGGGGAGTGGTTCAGTTTTCACGCGCAAAGTTACTACTTACCATACAATTATCAAAAATATCACTATCATCAACTACCACAGGGATCGTCTCGTAATAAATGTGCAATACAATAATAAGTACAAGATGCCAGTCTGCTTTCGAGCAGAGGTGTACCTAATAATACAAGTGTTATACAGTTCATGACCGCTGTCCCTCAACGTGTCGAGCCGCAGACTTCCGCTCTCAAGGAAACCGCCGAGCTCATCCCCGTAACCAGACAAGACCGACATAGTGAACACGTCAGTTTACCAGACAAAGTCTCCTAGGAAGACAGCCGCACCATCTGGCTATTCGTACGCTGTCAAGCGTACCCCTTGGTTTTGGAAAGGGCACCACTCGCTACCTCTAGCTAGAAAAGAAGGCGGCGTCTCTGCTCGTCTTCTCGACTCTCTAGAGGTAGCCCAGGTGTACCTCGCTATCCTCACTTTCAGTCCGCCGGGTCGGAACCTCCTCCCCTCGCTATCTTGTAGACTGCGAGCGGACCGTTATATCTCCATTCTCTTTCTTCCTTCCCTTCTTTCCTTCTCTCTCTCTTTCTCTCTTTTTTCTTGTTTCGTTCCCCTTTCATCGCGCAACTACTACCTCACCACCTCATTTCTCCCCCGTCCCTGTCCCTGTCCCAATGGCCCCTCCAACAGGTATACTACCCACCGCAGCACTCGGCCTCGGCAGTCCTGCCGTTAGGGCGTCAGGTTTCGTAGGCATCGGGTCCATCTGGTCTGTGACGTCGCGAACAGTCTGCAGTTTCTTGTACTCATTCTCGAGCTCGCGCTGCATTTCGAAATCGAGCTGGCGCTCACGCTTGATTCGTTGTTGTTCCATGTCGCGAATTACGCCGGCGTGCATTGCCTGTTTGATGGGTGTCAGCGAGGGTTGTTCAGGCCGGGGCCGAGAGGGAGGCGGGGGGGAAAGGTTGGTAGGAGGAGGAGGGGGAAAGGAGAAAGGAGAAAGGAGGGAGAAAGGAGAAAGGAGGAAGAAAGGCGAAAGGAGGAAGAAAGGAGAAAGGAGAAGAAGGAAAAGCAAAAACGAACCTCCTTCTCGGCTTGTTGCTGCCAGTGCACCAGGGCGACGGTGCCGAGCGCAAAGGCGGAGGTGCCGAGGAGGGTGAGCTTGGAGGCGCGGGACATGGTTGGTTTTTTTTTCCCTTCGAGAGATGAACAAACAGAAAGAAAAAGGACAAAGAAACCCGTGACGAGAAGGAGAAAGCTGTAACTAACACCGGCGCAATGGAAAGCTATGATCAGATCAGACGAGGAACGGCATCGACGGGATGACGGAGACGAACGGGCGGGCAACTATTCTGCCGCTACTCACCGACTGAATTTGGCGGAGAGCTCTGTCACAGCTCCGGCTGCTCTCTACCCTGCCCGCAAGATGGGGGGCTGCGGCAGGCAAACCAAGGTGACATCAGAGCCTCAGCTGTTCACGCAGTCCGCATGCCACTGCACCTCAAAAGTGTCCCGCTACCTACAGTGGCCGCCCGCAGCCGCTGTAGCGCTGTGCAGGCGCGCCTAGCGGGGGAGGTCCCTAGTACCGCCGACGACGCCAACGCCAACCCACTTGACCTCGTCAGGTCGACCATCCATCGCATCGCATCGAATCACCCATCGACGGGCCGCATCAACATCACGATATTACGACTGACACGACAAGACCAACAATCTATACCTATACTCGCTACGACTGATACCATCTCTACCTGATCGCGATTGCTTCAACCTTCGAACCGAACTTCGAAGCGATTAGTACCGCTACCTCTACCTAGCTCCGACTACCTCCACCTCTACACAGACAGCTATCAACATGGTTCGTTCCCAGCTAGCATCGTCGAACGTCCACCAGCAGGCGTACACACGACGCCAACATGATGAAGACCAATGGGAGCTAACTGAATGGATAATTGGAAACAGTCGGCCCAAAAGTCAGCGGGTATCCAGCTCCTTCTCGATGTACGTCCCCGTCGTCGTCCCCGTCCCCGTCTTCACCAACTCCAACACCCACACCTACACTTCACTTCCCTACGATAGAGTACCCCCGCGGCCTTATGACGGATGGAAGAACCACTGATCTACCTTCCTTCATGGGGATCTACCTAGATCTTCAGTTACCATGAAAAGATGTGTTGGAGGAGGCCGGGGTGGTTGATGTTGCTGCTGTGGGATATGACATGACATGACAAAACGGCTGACACTGCTGGGTGTTTACTATACAGGCTGAGAGGGAAGCTACCAAGATTGTTCAGAAGGGTATGTTCTTCTTTCCCCGTTGCATTGCCTTGGTCGATGTTGCTTCGGAATCGTACGTACGTCTTGATATGATAGTTGCTAACGTTTGGTATGATGGTTCGGGGGTATAGCTAGAGAGTGTACGTACTGCATCCCTATCAACAACCTAACCCGAAACCCAACCCGAGATTTTTCGACATTCCTGCACCGCCGACGCAGATGAAATTCCGTCGATGGCGCAAGTCATTGTACAACTGTGACGAGAGGCCGGAAACACGGAGACAGCGGGCAGACGGATGACCTACAGTCAATCATAACCTGACTGGTAATGTAATAGGCTAACAAAGAAAACAGACCGCACAAAGCGCGTCCGCGAAGCGCGCGACGAGGCCAAGAAGGAGATAGAAGCGTACAAGGCGCAAAAGGAAGCCGAGTTCAAGAAGTTTGAAGCCGAGGTATGTCCTTTCCCTTCTTCCTCTTATCCCCCCTTCTCCCTCCCCCTCCTCTTTCTCATTTTCTTCCCCTTATGTATTCCACATCCATCAACCCAACGAAAGGAAAACAACGAATGGATGGAGAACGTACATGCTAAAACCGATGTACAATAACAGCACACACAAGGAAACCAAGCCGCCCAAGAGGAAGCCAACCGCGAAGCCGAGGAGCGGATTCGCGAGATCAAGGAGGCCGGCAACAAGAACCGCGAGCAGGTGATTAAGGATTTGTTGCATGCCGTGTTTACCCCTACTCCTGAGGCTATGGCTGCTCACTGAGTAAGCCTGTAACTGTACCCGGTTGGAACAGCAGAAATGTGGCGATAGTGGTGGTGGTGGTGGTGATCAGGAGAGAGAGATGATGTTCGATTGTGGCCTGGGGTGGCCGTTTTTGTCATGAATGCATGTTAGGTTGATAGACGGGAATCGTTCAGTTGAGTTTGTGACTTGGTATTACTATCCTACGGGTGTGGTTACGTGATTTGCGTTTAAGTTTTCGAAATAAACTAGGCCAAGCCTTGAAAGTAGACAAATGGAATCGCCAAATTCATAGTTCCAATGACAAAAAGACGACTGAAGGTCTGTAAAGCCGAAAACAGTGCAACTGCGTAGAGGTAATATGAAAGAGCCTAGCCTAGCTCAATGGTATCTTTTGGCTACTTGGTCATTACTTACTTACTTACTCACTCACTCACTAATCCACTATTTCCCTTTTCTCAACCTATTCAACATTAACCCTTCTTCTCCATCCCCCGACATCCCCCTTTTCAGTCAGTCACGTAGAAACTACTCCAAAAACTCCAACAGCGCCTTCAACATCTCCCCCGTATCCCTCCCTTCCTCCGTCTCCGCATCCACCCC
Source organism: Neurospora intermedia (assembly GCA_037102815.1). NCBI lineage: Eukaryota > Fungi > Ascomycota > Sordariomycetes > Sordariales > Sordariaceae > Neurospora > Neurospora intermedia. The sequence continues at coordinate 647,112 of BTPP01000011.1, read as the reverse complement.
CGCCATCTGCTCCCTCAACGTCCTCGCCAGCACTCCAAAATCCTCATCCCGATCCTTCAACAACTCTCTGATCTTGGCCCGACATCCCGTATCTTCCGCAATCAACCATGCTAGTATCACGTCGATCGTCTGTAGACAGAACAGCCCGGCGTCCAATCTACGAGAAAAGGCCTCGTCTTCGTCTTTGTCAAGATCTTCGGCCTTGATGGCTTCGTCTACTTGGCTTACGCGCGCGGCGTACTCGCGACGGAGCCGAATGAGCTTGGAGGTCTTGGCGTAGTTCTTTTCGACGAATTTGGCTAGGAGGCGGATTCGTTCTGCGCCGGTTGTTTCCGAGTCGTCTGGTGTGGTTGATGAAGAAGAAGGTGTGGCGGGCAGATGGCGGAGCATGGAAGCAAAGATACCCAATAGGTGTTCGGTGTCTTGTTTCGATAGTGTTGTTGGCTTGCTGCTTTTGTTCTTCTTCTTGTTATCTGACTTGTCTCCGGACATGAAGAGGGTGAAGAGCGTTTTGAGACCGCCGGCTTCGACGATCTTGAGACAGACTTCCGAAGAGAAGGAGGCCGCGTGGTCGAGGAGTCGTAGGCAGGCGGGCTTGGAGAGCTTTCCTTTTATGTCGGTGGAGGAGAGAATGAGAAGACAAAGTTCGACGCCTTCGGCTTCGACGAATTTAGACTTGCCGAGGGGTTCGTCGACTAGGCAGGTTAAGCACTCAAAGAGGTTTTCCATGTATTCTTCTTCGAAGGAGCCGCGCTCGGGGTCGCGCCGGCGGTAGGGGGCGATGAGTGTCAGGAGGATGTCGACGGCGTTGAGCTCGTCGGAGGCCAAGCGGCGGCGGTTGGCGGGGGAGGATTGGACCAGGATGGCGAGGATCTCGGCGGCGTATTGCTTGTTTTGCGAAACAATGGGAGATTCGGCCTTTTTGGCGCGGGAGAGCAGCCATTCGAGGAGTTCGGTGTGTTTGCCGATTTGGTCGGCGGTCTCGCGGCGGGAGCAGAGGTTTTCGATTATCGACAAAGCATGGTAGACGCCTGTGCGGTCGGCTTCTTGTTGTTCGTCTAGGCGGGAGAAGTTGCTGACTAGGAGACCGAGCAGATCGGCTTCGAGAAGGGCGTCGGTTAGAGAGGAGAACTGCTCGTCAGAGGCCGCGACGTCTTCGTCCGTTAGCTCGTTGATGATTTCGACGGCGTCAATGGCAATGTCGGTGTTCTCGTGGGCGAGGAGGGAGACAAGGCTGGAGACGCAGCCGAGACGGGCAAAGTCGGCGTAGAGTTCTGGGTGCTCGGAGAGGATGGAGAGAGCCTTGATGGAGGCGTCGAGGTCGGCTTCCGAGTCGATGAATTTCGAGGGATCGTCTTCGTGGCGGGCGCGGAGCTCGGCGTTGCGCGTGATGCGCTTCTCGAAGTTGAGTGCGGTTTTCTTTAGCCACGAGAGGTCGATCTTGTCTGTTGTCAAGAGGTCGTCGGCTGGGGCGGCGGTGTTGCTGTCCATGAAATCGAGAATTTCTTTCTCCTGGGCGGTTATGCCACCGCCAAAGAATCGACCTTCTTCATCGTCGCCGTCATCTTCGACTGGTGGTGCTGAGGGGCCGTAGTCGCCGTCGTCTTCTCCATCTTCAGGAGGCGGTGCTGGGCCCGCTTCCATGTCGTCTCCGTCTTCTACCTGCGCATGTCGGCTGCCGTTGGAAGATAGTTTGGCGGACTTGTAGATTTCGTTCGGATCGCGAATGGGATCCAGCTTGCGTTTGCTGGGGACTCCTGCTTTCTGGAGGGAATTGTCATTAGGACTTGTCAGTGACAAAGAACTCAAAAGTGATTACGTACCTGAAACAACTCGTCGACATTCATCTTGATAGCCAATGGTCTGGTGTTTGTGTTCAACAGTCCAACAAATAAACACGGTGATGATGATGTAGTTGGAGATGCGGTTGCTGTGCTCGCGGCTGGCAACGCAGTCACTGCAGTCGGGTGTCCTTTTCGTTTCTGTGATTGGACAAACGGTGACGGCTGGTCCCACCTTTTCAGTTGCTCCATCGCCGGCGGCTGTTTCAAGCTTTCAGCGGATTTCGCCCTGTTTGACAGTGGGTCTCGCCTTACCAACGAGCTGCCACAGCGAGGGTGATCGCCAACGGTTACGCATTGGGTGGCGCAGCGAGACAGCTCCCGGCCTCATCTCATCATCACGAGGGAACTTGGAACTACCTCTACAAGTGTCTTGCTGATACAGGACCACTTTACTTATAATTTGGTGCATCCTCCGTTCTTCTGGATATCCAGTCATTCTTAAGCTTGGTTACGACCGTCAACGACCATCCAACCAACCACTGGCTCCACCCGTTTGGACCCTTTGTTTACTTCCCCCTGAATCGCCGTTGAAGCCATCACCAAGTCGGGCACAACATCAACATGCCACCAACACTCATCCTAGTCCGCCACGCTCAGGCCCTCCACAACGTCGACAATAAGTCTCCCTTGTGCCACTGTTTTCTTTCAAGTTCCCACCTGCTAACTCTTACCACGAGACTACTCCATCCACGATCCCTGTCTCTCGGAGCTCGGCAGGACGCAATGCAGCTCCCTCCGCGACCACTTTTTCAAGACTGAGGTGCCCAATAAGTACCAAATCAGCCTTATCATTGTTTCCCCCATGCGCCGCACGATCGAAACGGCCCTTCTCTCTTTCGGCAACTATGCCAAGGAGAACAACATCCCCATCATCGCCAACGCCGGATGGCAAGAGAACAGCGACAAGCCCTGCGACACTGGTTCATCCATTGAGGAGCTCTCCAAGGAATTTCCACAGGTAGACTTTTCAAGAGTCGACGAAGTGTGGCCGGAAAAGAACCGCAGTTCGGAGAAGGCCAAGAAGTACTGGTACACCAAGGAGTCAATCATGCAAAGAGGAGAGGACGTGTTGAAGGAGATTGAGACCAAAGTGTGGCCCGAGATGGAGGACGGCAAGGCTGTTGTCGCTGTCAGTCATTCGGGGTTCTTGAGGGCGGGAGTGACGGGGTGGTGGTTCAACAATGGCGATTATCGCATCTTTGAGTTTGAGGAGAGGGAGGTCAAGGAGGGCAGGCCGACGTTGAAGCAGATCACGGGTGTGAAAGGCGGTATGGGAGAGAGTTTCGAGACACCGGCAGGTCTTGGCGGCGATTTGCCTGAGGCTGCGGTTGGAGGGTTGAGTGTTGGGTTGCCGTAAACGTGGAAGGTACTAAGGTGTGAGTGGAAGGGACCAAGGTGCAAGTGGGAAGGGACAAGGAAAGAATGAGTTCAAGTTTGAGTGCGGTTGCCTTGCAAAGTTCCTTCCAGTGCCGTGTCAATGCAGGTGCACATCCTGGAGATGCCGATGGTGGCTGCCCCGGGTGTTAGCAGCACACAGTTGAATGCCCCTGGGCCTCCTCCTCATCTATTTTCCTTGCCTTGGTCTTCCCCCTCTGTTTCCTCTTGTCACGCACCGATAATTGCCAACTTAATCCCTTCTCCAGTCCGGCGTGTCGACAACACTTTGGTGACGAGCATTCTCAAACTTTTTCATTACCATTCTCCGTAGTCGGCGTTGGATTGTCTTGTTACCCCGCATTCGCCCTGCCTGGGCTCGTCCTCGACAAAAAAGGTGGCACCTTTTGTTGCGCTCATCGCCCATGTACTGCCCGAAAAGTGCCACTTTTTTTGTCAGGAACGAGCTGGGCAACACTCACGGGTTCACGATTTTGGGCTTTCCGGTTCCTTACAAGAGGGCAAAGACCAAGGTATCCATTGCAGAATCCAAAGCATCAGTCAAAAGACGAGAGATTCTGCGGCGGGGATCAACGACCAGGACGATCACCAGCTGCACTGTTACAAGACCTCAGAATGCCCGGAATGTCGCTATCCCGTTTTGGTCGCTGAAGAAGCGGAATGCAACGCAGTCCAGCGCTGCAAGTTACACTGCCATCAGTGGTCAGCATCCGCTAGCAGCTAAAGGTAGATTCGCGCCCGGCTCGCATATATCAAATTTCCTCTCGAGATGACCCGGAAGCTGACATGAAACAAGTTCCAGTCATTATCTCGAATCGTCAAGCTTCGTAGAAAACTTCAACGACCTACGGCTGACGAGCAATCACCATGCCCACGTCTCAACTCAGCATTGAAGACTTCAAGCGCACCCTCGCGGCTTTGGACAGTCTGATATTTGCTTCGGTCCCCAACAGTCTCTGTCAAGCTTGCCATCCCATATCCCTGCGCTTAGACGAGATACTCAACTCAACTGACAAGTCAAACATCCATCCCGGAACCCGCGACACGACCGGCAACATAAAACTTGCAACCATCGGCCATGTCTTTTCCAGCTACCACGAGTGTAGTTTCTGCTCACTCGTCCTTCGTCTCATCTTACGGGTCAAAGAGAGGCATCTCTATCACGCATTGAGGTCAATACCATTGGTTGAGGAGGCGCTCATCACCCTTGACACAATCAGGGAAGCTTTAAAGTCAATGGGAAGCACCACCGTCTCAAGAAGAAGTTCAATGGCTTACTCAAACTCATCGCTATCGGATGACTTTGAGATATTCGATCCTGAGGACCTGATACTTCAGATTTCCGTCGACGCTGTTTGTGATTACGGCGCCATGTCACTCTGGCTTCCTTTGAGTGACTCCGAAGACGTGGACGATAACGAATTTCAGTTATTTCTGCACCCTGAAGACTACCAAACGATCATGGCCGATGCCCAGAAACCAGAGGCTACACTGATAATACCGAAGCCACTCGACCGGGATACACGAGACATGGACCTGATGAAGCGCTGTCTCGAAAACTGCCGCAAGAACCATGACAGGTGCAATCAGTCATCGGTACCAGATACAGAAGCTTTGCGGACTGCTCCGAGCAGGCTGATTGACGTCGTCGATATGAGATTAGTACCCACTAGTCCTGGTATTAACGGTCATGTGAACCTTCAACAAGTCGAATACGTCGCTCTCAGCTATGTATGGGGAAGAGATCCGTTCTTCACCCTGCAAAGCCCCAACCTCAGCACCCTATGCGAGAAAGACGCCTTCCGGGATCCCGCCATAAAGCTTCCACAGACCATCCTGGATGCCATTGAAGTTACCAGGTTCTTAGGCTATCGATACATCTGGATCGATAGCCTCTGCATTGAACAAGACTCCACTGAGGATACAGTCACTCAGATAGGATCGATGCACGTTATCTACGCCCAGGCTAGCCTTACCATTGTTGCCGCCGTCGGAGACAATGCCCAGCACTCTATCCTGCACATAAATCCAAATCAGCTATCGAACAAGTACCATACCATTGGAGGCCTACGCTTCTGTCTAGACAGGCCCGAGTTCAAAGAAGTTGTAGCATCATCAACGTGGGCAACAAGGGGATGGACTCTTCAAGAAATAACGTGCTCTGACCGGTTCATCTTCTTTACTCCAGAGAGGACATACTTCAGCTGTGCCCATGGAAACTGGAACGAGGACCTGCCTCTGGATGGAAGCATTTCTCCTGAGCAATATCAACGCTACCTTCGGGATGAAGATCCCAAAGGTTTGGGCTTGGACATGGTAGTTGGAGGCGATGCCCAAAAGGCCTCGGCAACTTACGTCTCCATGGCCGAAAAGCTTTCTACAAGGAACTTCACGCATGACAAAGACATCCTGAAGGCGTCACTGGGAATGTACACAATGTACATAGCTGATGGCCTAGGGATGGCGGTCGCTGGCCTTCCCCTGTCCTATCTGGGGGCAGCTCTGATGTGGCAACCAAATGGTGTCCTAAGCAGGCGACGTTGTGAAGGTATTCCATCTTGGTCTTGGGCTTCGTGGACGGGTCCAATCTCTTATCCTCTCGGGAGACTGGACGGTCTCAACATAGAACTTACGTTGGACTGGTTTATTGACGCTGTGCGGACGTCACCAAGGTACATCCCCTACCTCCAAGTAGACGCAAGAATAGCGAGGGTTGCACAACACATACTTCGAGCATCAGGAAAGGAGCCTTGTCACCACGATTCAGGAGACAATCCCCCAACGGCTTTGCGTCGGCGCATCGTCAGTCCTGAAGAGCGCTGGCAGCAGGACCTTGCCATAGCCGAGAAGACCGAATTGGTTTTCAGAGGTACAATCTGCAGCTTTCCAATTCGGCTTCGAGAGCGCGACCATACCTTGCAAGCGTCCGGTCAAGTTCACTTTTGCTCCATCTTTGCCTCGCTTGAAGCATCGGAAGACATGGACAATGATGAGCTTATTGGGGAGATAAGAATCGACTCCGGGACGCTACAGTCCTTCTTCCCCGACGAGTTCTCACCAGCAGCCTCCAACATGGGCATTGCCACCAACATAGAACTACTTGCTTTTGGTCGCCTGGACTTTTCTCTTGAACATGTCCAAAACGTTGTGTATCTGAACAGATATAGTCGGCGAGGCAACTTCTCCCCGGAGTTCCTGGCCTTGGTGGATGCCAATCCAGACATGGTGCTCGTCATGTGGCTGTTCCGACGACCCGGAAAGCCTTACATAATGTCCCGAGTCGCTGTTGGATACGTCGTCCGGAGTCGATGGGATGAAGCAGTTACAGAGCGTGGGCAAACTCGGGAATGGATCAGGCTTCATTGAGTTTGGATCGAGTACGACCTCACCATCGCACATGCGTACTTGATCCTGTACCTCATTTGCCGCTTGAACGGGGTAGGAGGTACCTGATGAGGAACCCATGATTTTCCATCAGGCATTTCTATCGTCTCCCAACCGAGCAATGCTGTTGTGGTAGAGGGTGTTCTGAGTCGCACACACAGCCAGCTGAATCATGATGGTGGTCTACACTGTCACTTCATTGGACAGCGTCACAGACGAGTCATTTCTAGTGACGACCGGCAGATTACCATGCTTTTGCTCACAATGATATCTTCTCTGCAGTCCCCATGGCGTCGTACGCACTTGGCCGACATTGTATACAGGAAACGACTCTGGGGGCCACTGCGCTGGCAGGTTGTCTGCATTTCAAGTATGAGGGTTTGTCGCAGCGAATGTCCCGATGGGAAAGGGGAAGGCTCTCTGGTTCTTCTTGTGCGCGCCATTTGGAAGTGGTGACGGTGGGTTATGGTGGAAGAAGAAAAAGAGGCAGGCAACAACGGGCTGAGGCTCAGGTAGTGGGGTTTTTGATGCAGCTGTACCATGCCAGGGTATCATCTGGTGACTGAGGCAACTGCTGCCTTTACTCTCACAGCTCCCTTGCCATTCGGCTGAGACCAAGACTCACCGATATCGGGATCTCTTTGATCCGACGCTGGAAAAGTTCCTACCAGAATGGGCCTGCTCCTACTGCCCGGCCGCCTTTCGACCTCCTCTACACTTGGCCAGTGGTGGTTGGAGGAATTCCCGCCTCTGGGGGGTTTGACGAGGTTACCTAAGCCGAGCCAAAGTAGTATCGCCCACTAGAGGATGGAATTCCCTAGCTACTTAGCGGATCATCCTGTGCCGGGCGGATCACTGATCATCCACCACTGCAGCTGACTGTAACGGGAAAGCGGTCCGGGAGGACGACAACGTGGAACCCCGTGCGCAGTGCAGGGAGCTACCTATGTGCCCAAGGATCCGCTGCCCCTGGTGCATGGTTGCAATATAACCAATACTTTGCAGCCATTGCCGCTCATGGTTTCAGGATCAGCAATAGGAATCCGATTGCGGTCGAGTTTGCTCGACCTAGGAAACACCGGACCCCTCAAAGCGTTTAGTGATATCTTAGAGCCGCAAACCATTACCACCCAGTTGAGGCTGAAAGAGACGTGGGGGATTCACGAAAGAACAACGCAATGCCCAAAGTTACCTAACGGCAGAGCCTCGCACCACGACATAGGCTCCAACGAGAATCGTCCGCTTAGTCACTAGCACAGGCATCTCAAGCACAAAGCATTCAAAGTGGGCTATCACTACCTATTCCCTTTCAGGTTCAAAGCAGGTAGTAAAAACTCTAGCTCAGCTGAAGTTGGACGTACAACGACAAAAGAAAAGGCTGAACAACACCCGGGAACCCAATTGAGAGCAACGTCAAGATAACTTCACACCAAAGACCTTCTATTGCGCCGACCCGGGCCACAGCGGCCAGCCTACAGGTCGCCTGCACTAGCTGGCGGTATCTCGCCCTATAAGATTTGGACGATCAACGACCGCCCACTGGCGATCCCAGCGTTCGTTCCCACGAAGATGCAAAACATGCTGGCAGAATGCATGATCGCACAGGAGCTAGCTCGCTGCACCTTTGACAGGCCGCTTCGCAGGCCAGATGCACTGACAACACATACCAAACACCCTCTTTTCCTAGTGCCAGTGGCATCTGGGTGGACGCGAATACGAAGTTTGAGGCTCTGTGAGCTTTAAGATTGGTTTTATGGTTCGTCAATGTGCATGCTATTCTTCTTCAAGACCGTTATCAAGACATTATGGATGTAACACAAAGCCCATAATCTGTCATATTACTTGTGCCGCCGTCCCTTTCCATCTCATACCCTTCACCTCCCTTCCTCACACTTGGTTGTACTTCGGTACCTACGCAAAGTCCTTTCAATGGCGGGCATCCTCGAAAGTGTGCCGACCATCATATCAACTGCGGTAGCCGCATACGGAATCGTCGAGGTCATTCTTGAACTTGCCGAAGATGCAAAGAAAATTGGAGACCAGATGAGGATTGATGCTCTACCCTTTCGAGCATTCGGGGATTTGATCGAAACTGCCCAGTACTCCATCAAATTCCGCCTCCCCCAGGACGACACAGCAGTCATCTCATATATGCGTGATCGACGGGTGTTGGACAACATGGAACAAGAAGCATTCGAATTGAGCAGGGATATCGACGAGCAAAAGGAAAAGATCAGGAGGTTACAATCCAACTTCGGCGACCATGCGAACTATGCTCTTCGCTTCTACGCCGCCCACAGATGGAAGAATATCAGGAAGCCGAAGCTGGAGCTTCTCCAACCGAGAATGGCACAGCTGAAGTCAACATTGCAGCTGATCATCGCGGTTATCCAACTCGAAGTGCTCTCTCGAAACGGAAGTGCTACCCGCGGCGAATCCAGGCTCAATGAGATGTGGGTGAATACATTATCGACCGGTAAAGCTGTCCGATGTTAACTTCTCTCCAGCGACGAACTAAGGGAGGTTATCGGGAAACACATCGAAGCTATTGGACAAATCAAGCAAAACTTTTCCATACAGCCAGCAATGACGGGAGATGGTGATTCGGCCACAGGCATATGCTTCCTCGCCTACACCATGGCCCGGACAGGCCGGGTTCCTCGTCCGGACCAGCCTACTCCTGATCGGTTTGACTTCACGCAGTTGACAACAAGCCCAATCATGGTTGTCGACCCCCTTCATTGGGCGCCTCCACCAGATAGCTTGCCTGCAAATGCTCCCATTTGCCCTCATTGCTATCGCGACACGCGCGCGACGAATGGACACCCGCCAGGCAGACCTATTTGGAACCGCGACGGATCGATCCCCAATATCACGAATCATCGCTCCAGACACAGAGAAAGGCCCTTGCCTCCATTACCACCACAAGAGTCTCTCGAGTCTCTCGACCGGCAGGAGCCAACAGCTTCACGCCCCCAGTACCGCGCGCCAAGCCCGCCCCCACACCCTCATATTCCTCCACTGTTCCATCCAAATCCACCGCTGGTTGAAATCCGAGAACAGCCTTCAGGATCGGAACTGCAGAACCCTCCCTCCAATGATGACTTGGCCACAGAACCAGGACCTGAGAACCGGTATCTTACCGAACCACTGTACAGGCTAAGTTCACGATCACCTCGACCACGGCAACCCACCACCGTTGAACAGGTTCTTGTGTGGCACAACAACGGCTCCTGGGTACCGCAGCTCGTGAGGTTCGACCCGAATCTCGACATCCGCAACAGACACGGTGCGAATGGCGCCGAAATCCCGTACGGCGGTCTCATCTCCGAGGACTACGTGGATAGCTTGTCACTGACAGAAAGTGTCGAGTGGTATCGCCGTGAGTTCGTGTTCCCCTATGATGACGAGCACCGCGCGGTGAGAGGCATCGGCACGGTCGACATCGAGTGGAAAAAACAGCCAGGTCTAGATGATTGGGATGAGTTGGTCGTGGAGAGACCAAGGGTGAAGTGTATTGTTTGTCGGGAGATGCCTTGTGAAGAGGAATTGGTTTTGAAGCTGCATGATTAGAATGCCTACTTCAAAGGCCTAAAGTGTGCGTGGGAGTATGATGAAGGGAGGTGAAAATTGGTGATGTTCTTACTGGTGTGCCTATGGTATTTAGCTGATGAGCTGACGAGAGAATGCCCACCTGCATTGAATGGCATGGTTTTCAGCTTGCCAAGACTTGGGCTTGCTCAGTCTGTGTCACGGCCCAAGCCCCTGCAGCCCAGGTGAACCCGAAAACCTCAGACAAGGCATAAAATGAAAGGCGCACCTACAGCTTGCGCTTTGAGTGGCCAGTACACTTGCCACTTGTCACCGATTACCAAATATGGGAAGCAACGCACCAATCCAATACTGCCTGTACGCGCTATTGGTTTCCTTCCAGTCGATACAGACGGCTTCGGTAGTCGACATGCATGTACCTCCACATCTGAGATGTTATAACATCTTGCTCTTGCGCTCGAGTCAGTCTCTTGACTCTCTCGGGCTACCTACCATACAATTTGTTGTTTGGCGCACACTATCTGTTTCCGACCGCTACTTGCCACATGCTTTCGGCATGGAGGTGATCGAAGCAATAACCGCTGTCCACGGCGTTGCCAAACTCGCATACCTTCTTGCATCCACCATATACGATGTCGCGAAGGTTGCAAAGGACTCGGGCGCTGTTTTCCAACAACTCGACACTGAAGTCAACTCTCTCAAAATTTTCGTCAGTTTAGTCGAACAAGTCGAGTCAAACATCACCTCACGATGTGGCCAGAACCCAGATCCCAACGCTGTCGAGAGGTCACAGGCCCTAGGGCCGTTTGACCTATTGAAGGAAGAATGTGATGAACTAACCACGCTCATCGAACCTCAGCTCCAAAAGATCCACCAATACCAAAGCGACATGGCGAATGATTCTGAATTTGGGCGTCAATTATTTACAGCGATGAAAATCAGGTTCAGACTCGTTCCTAAGATTCACGATCTGTACCCAAGGATCGAGAGACTCAAAACAAGCTTGCTGTTAGCGACGGCAACCATCCAAATCTCGCAAAGTGAAGCAGGGGCGGGACAGTTGTGAGTCAGCCCTCACAACAAAGTTGAGAGCACCTGCTGATAGCATACAGAGAAAGGATTGAACGCGCTACAGAAGAGATACGAACCCTTCTATGCCATCATCCTGAAAAATCCCGTAATAGGAGCTCTCGAATCAGCCTTCTGACTTCAAATAGTCAATTGTCCTTCCAGAGTTTTATTTCGGACCGGGCCCCGTCCTTGCGCAGGAAAGCAATTCTGAGTCTCAAAGGCATCTCTGCAGATTGTGATACAGTTGAAACCGCGCTTCAAACATCCGATAGTATCATTTCTTTGCCTATTGGCGGACGAAGGTCGATCGACGGCTCCAAGTGGGCTTTTACCAAAAGTAGCTACTCGTCAACGGTATCGTTCGCCACTGCACCGGAAGTCCAGCTAAGCCATGACCCGAGAGATTTCTGTTCTACGCATGCACAGCTCGGCAGCATTAGAGACCGTACGGAGGCACAGAGATACCAGCATGGAGGACCAGGACCGGATCTCGCGGAAGGACTTGGCGTTCCTGCTCTGGCTGCATACGACATATCGCGCCTTGATCAGGAGCTACCCGAATCTTCGAAGGAGGCCCGTGAACGGTTGAATGGGGGAGTTGTGCCCTTCCGAGTACTCAGCAATCAGCAAGAGACGGATGGCATTGTAATGAGGTACATGCGGGAGCACAACGTAATAGAACGCATCTTGACAATGGCGCAAGAGCTACAAGTCGATAACCAGATACAACTGGATAAGGCAGCAAGGTTGAGATCTGAGATCGAAAGCAGCAACCGTGCCCGGCGCTTATTGGCCCTCATCGTGTTGAAAGTGGTGAGGAACTACAGGAGGCCAAAGATTGCGCTCCTCATAGCTCGGGGAAAATACGTCCAGTCTGCTCTCGGCCTAGTTGATCCGTTATTGGAGTTTCAGAGGCTTCGTTCTTCAAGTGCATCGTTACAAGGTCACAAAGCGGACTCAAACGACTACTTGTGAGTGAAATTCTATTGAATTGGCACCTGTACAATTACTAACGTGGGTGATGTAGGGTCCAGTCCAGACAACTTGTCGAAAAGTGTGATCGTATCATTGGAGACGTCAAAAGTTCCCGGTTCTTTCATTCCATATCTGCACCGGAAAGCCAAGACCCTGATCCAATCACGATCTTCTGTTACGTTGCTTCCATTATGCTCGACACGGGCAGAGCTCCTCCACCCGCTGATCCATCCAGCCTCTGCTCATCTTGATCCCATCTCCCTACGTACAATCCCGCAGATGGCGCCAATTTCCACCTCCCAACATGGTTCGGACGTGCGATTCTCGAGAACTCCCCCACACAAAGTCTGGACCGAAAGAACATCTGAGTACAGATGAAGGCCCAGTCCCATTCCATCACGAATTGGGATGACTGCCCGGAGATCCGCACAACATAAACCCAGTGACACACACACACAGACAACCTTTAAGCGCGACTTGGTCTTGATGCGTTACTGTAAATCCCTAGGTACCTAAACAAGCAACTTGCCGGTCATATCGACATCGCCAACTTGCAATTCTGTTTTGGAGGCTCTGGTATCTGTGTTGGGGTGACCCGAGGATATTGACGCTGCTTTACAGTAGGATTCGGGGTTCGTGGAGGTTCCAAATGGCAACGGAAAATCAAACCTGTTGGGATTTGGTTGGAGTAACCCTCCCCGCACCCTATGCTTTCCTATCCGCACCCTCCCCCACCTAGGAAAATGGGTCCGCCCAGCTGATGATACCTGATATTGAAAATCCCGTTTTTACTCGCGAAATTTCGTCTCTTCAATATTGCACATCATCGGTCCAACTTAGTTATTTTTTTCACTCTTTTCCACACGGTCGATTACACCCACTACACTACACCTATTTACACTCAACGCACTTAACGCTCTCAACGGACGAAGACGAGGAGTTGGGTCTATACTAGGAATAGAAAGGGAAACCCTCCCCGTACCCACCCTATTCCTAGACGTACCCTGTCCCACCCAGAAAAGCGGGACCACAGCTGGATGGCACCTAACATTGAAAACCCCGTTTTTACCCGCTAAATTTTAGTCTCAGTCGCTCAACCACCTCCGATGGCCTATACGTCTCTTCGGACCCACTAGGCCAAATGGTTGTAACATCCGGCCCACCACCCTCACCCACCTACTAATCCGGACATTACACTATTTGGCCCTGTGGGTCTAAAACGACGCGGCTATATTCCGGTCTGAGCCTAATATGGACGAAATAGTTTATTATACGCAAACCCCCAAATTTCCCCAAATATTATAGTCCCAAAACGAATAATACGCGCGCCAAATCATACCTAGCACTAATATACTTATTAGTACTATCTTCTCCTACCCTTCCTAATCTTAATTATATACCTATATCCTACCAACTATATTTAATAGCCTAATTAATATTTATTCTTTCGTTTCCTCTACCTTCATCCTAATTATAAAGTTCCTATTATCCGGAGGAATTATATAATAAATTGTTTAATAAAACTCCTTCTTAGTATTTATTAGAATTTTCTAACTAATCTACGGATAAAGTCTATTCTAGAAATATATTTACTATAGATATATCTATAGTAGATATTGATATTAATATAGAAATTAAAGATATTTAGCATTTACTTAATAATATTTATTAATATATTAAAGTTAACTATCGGACGAATCTATTATATTACCTTATTTATTTATATATTTACTAGAGGACAAATACTTCCTAATAGTATAGTAAATGTTTAAAAACGTTTATTACTATACTTCGATATTTTAAAGTACGTAAAATCCTTACGGATATTAGCGTTTATATATACTTCGAAAAGGATAAGACTAAATATTAATTAAAAGGGGAGGAGACCTAATTTAAATTAGACGAATACCCAACCTAACCCCTAATCAAATATATACTTCAAATATACTTTAATAAAACCCTCCGTACAAAATTTAAATCTCTCTTAAGTAAACTAGTATTTTATACCTTTCCTACCGACAAATTTGTTAGAATTAGTAATATAACCTACCCTACTACTATTAAGGATGTATTTAATATTTTGTAGATTTATTTTCGCTTCCGTTTTATTTATAATACTATATCTGAAATTATACTAAGATTAATAGAATTATTTACTATACTATATATATAATAGCGTACCTATTAAGATTTATACGAATCGAAGGATAATATTCGGAAAAAAAAAGAGATCCGTAATCGTATAGTTATAATAGCGTCTATTATTATAAATTTATATATACTTTAAAATAGTATATTCATTCCAAAATTACTTAGTATTTACTTTAAGAGTAGTTCTATATAGTTGTACGTATATAATACTCTAGCCCGGTTTAGTATAATTTCTTCTTACAAAATTATTTTATAAATTATTAACCGCCTTATTAATATTTCTATAATACGTAATTTAATATTTAAATCCTATAGGGGGATTCCCCGGAGTCCCCCTATAGGATTTAAACGTTTATACTCTTATTACTATTTTATATACTTATACGATTGTAGGCAAATTTTAAACTAATTAGCCGTAACCTAAGTATAGTTATTATCTATAATAATTTCAATTTTATCGACTGTATACAAAGTCTTAGAATTGGCCGGAAGGATGTAATATAGAACCTTACTATTTGTCTCCTTATTAGTAATCCCGATATTAATAGGCCGTTTAAACTATCCTAATAGCGCTCTTATATTAAATTCTAATTAGAATAGTTTTTTATATATTTAAGTATAACGCCGCTATCCTTCGATAACGTAGCCCGCTATTTTACTAAAAGTCAATTAGCCTTTATAGTCGGGTAGAAATTATAATAATTTATTCCTTACTTCCTAGTTATTAAGCGACCGAAAACCGCTAAAAACTATATCCTACAAACCCCTACTATTATAGAGGATAAAAGTAAAATCTCTAATATTTATCGACTTTATAATAAACTCTTCCTTAATATCCTCGGACTTAGTATAGACGATTTCAGGGATTAATTTATCCTCGTTTATAATAATTAGAAAATAATATCCTTTATTTACTATATCGTTTTTGACCAATTCGAAGTAGGCTACGTATATAATTGCAAATAGTAGATCCTTATTATACCTACGTTCTTTTATATCCTTATAAATTATATTAATATAATATTTTGGGTTTTCTAACCTCTTGTAGTATAGGATATTTAGGGCTTTGGAAGAGGTAAGAGGGTAAAATAGTACAATACTATATTCTATAATAGTCGGTCTCTATTGGAAGATATATTCGCTTCTAGGATTCTAGCCTTTTTTATCGCTAGGTTCGTCGATTATAGCCTTATTTTAAAATCCGACTTTATTGAAGTATCTATACGCCGAACTATATTAAATATTAGAGAAAAATTTATTAATCGGGAATTTCTTTCTATTTATAACGAAGTTTTTTCTCTATCTGCTTAGTCTAGGTATAAAATATTTTTAGGTATAATAAATATAAGTTATTATAGTATTTATTATTATCTTTAGATTATTCGTATTTTTCTTATATTTAATAAAATTATTTCCTTAGGAGATTATAACATCCTCCGATAAATAATGAGTCTTCTTCCTATCCTATTTTATAGTAGTAAATTAAGTAATTATAGGCCTGAAATACTCTATTTAGTATAGTTATTTCGCTCCGAAGTTACAAACGAGCTACTCGTTAATACTATCCTATATTTTAATATAATATAGTATTTTATAGCCGGTAGTTAGTAGAAGGCGATTAATATAGCTCTCGAGTATATTAACGCTTCCTTTACCCTTAATATTAAATAGAATAAGAATTCGACTTATAATATAAGGATTTTATTCGTCCGCCTTTCTACTATTAGCCCTTATATTATAGTTATTTGCAAAATTATTAAAAATAATATATAAATATATTAGGTAGGTAAATATACAAAGCTATCTACCGATAAAGATATTATTAATTATATTTGTACGGTCTATCGGAATAGGTAGGTATATCGGGGATATACAACTTTTCGACCACCCGATTATTCGGGATTTAATACCCCTAATATCCTATAATTTAGTCTTACTATATTATTAGAATTAAAGTTCGATGTATTTAATATAAAGGAAGTCCGACTATTGTAAGTAGATAAGTAAATTATAATTTAGAACCCCGAAAGGGGTATTAGGCAAATGGAGAGGAATATAGGAGAGATAGCTATTAGTAGTAATAAAGGTAAACGAATATACTTTAGCAATAGGGTTAAATCTAATAACGAAATAGCGTAGTATATCCCTAATAAAATATTAAATATTTATATAAATTAGAGCCGAATTAATTTAGGGTACTCTATCTACCTATTAATCTCGTATAATTTTCGCGTTTCTATAAAACCGATTTTAAAACTATATAATATAGTAAGATTTATATAGGGTCTAATATAAGAATATTAATATACTTATAGTTAGTAGAATATATTAATTTAATATATTTAAATCCAATAGGGGGAGTTAATTAGCTTTCCCCCCGTTGGATTTATATAAATAGTATACCTATATCCTATATTAGAATTCTATCTATACTAATTTAATATACGTAAATTTAATAGGGGTTAATTAGTTATCCCCCCGTCGGATTTATATAGACCTTAATATAAATAAAAATATAAACCCCCTTTTTAATAAAATTATAGTACTAGTAGACTCTAGAGCAAGTATATTATTAGGAGGTAAATATTTCGCTACTAACGACGCTAGTTAGATATTAAATAACTAAACGAAGTTTTAAGGTCTTTTAGGTATCGATTTACTCCTAGAAATAAATTTTAAAGATAAAGTTTCGAGGCGTAGAAAGTTAGTTGGGATAGAGAAGCCTCTATTTAGGAGATTAGAGGTTATAAAATATATAGGCGTAAGGGAATGGAAATAGGCTAGAATAGATATTATAATACTAGCTCCTTCTAAGGGGTAGGGGGTTGGATTAGGCTAGTATTAGTAAAGTTAATATTATTATTAATAGTTACGTTAATTAATAAAAAGGCTATCGTCGTTTAAGTTAGACTTTAAATTAAATAGAAGGAGTTTCGAGGCGCGGGAAATTACTTAGGACGGAAGCCTCTACTAGACGTTATAGAACCTATAGGGATAAGAGAATATAGGTAGGCTAGAATAAATATTATAACGCTAACTCCTTTTAAAGGGTAGGGGGTTGGACTAGGCTAATATTAGTAAGGTTAATATTATTATTAATAGTTATGTAAATTAACGAAAAGGCTATTATCGTTTAAATTAAATTCTAAATTAGATAGAAGGAATTTCGAGGCGTAGGAAGTTATTTAGGACGGAAGCTTCTATTAAATATTATAGAATTTATAGGGGTAAGAGGATGTAAGCGGGCTAGGATAGATACTATAACGCTGGAGCTTCCTTCTAAGGGGGGTTAAATTGGGCTAGTATTAGTAAAGTTATTAATAATTATACTAATTAATAAAGAGAATAAAGGTAGGTTAAAATAAATTTTAAATTAAATAAAAGGAGGTTTAAAGTATAGAAAGTTATTTAGGATAGAGAAACCTTTATTAAAAATTATAAAACTTATAGGGGGAGTAAGAAAGTAAAAGTAGGCTAGGATAGATATTATAACGCTAGGGCTTTTAATATTAATAGGTCGGCGCCCCAGTCCCGCCGGGCTTATTATTATCGTTCGAACTTCCCGATTCCGGTAATAAAATCGATAAGAATTATAAACGTTTTTTCAATATAATTTACTATCTCCGTTTAAGGTTTTAGGGCGTTTATAGGAGGGATAGCTTACTATAATTAAATTTGGATAGTAGGTTATAATAGGCTATTTAAGTGTAGGGAGATTAGATTAAATAATAAAACGCCCGGAATAGCTTCGTTTAGTAGCTATTTTTGTAAATTAAAAATCGAAGGAAATACTTCTATCTTTACAATATAATTTTCTATCTTTATTTAAAGTTTAAGGGAATTAAGGAGGTATTTAAATAGGCTTCCTATAGTTTCCCCCCTATAGGATTTAAGTATTAGGTTATATATTATAGTATTTTTATATTTTTCCCCGCTATTCTCTTCTCGGCCTTAAATCTCTATTTAGGAGATTGGAAGTTATAGAATATATAAGTGTAAAGGAACGGAGACGGGTTGGAACGGATATTATAACGCTAATTCCTTCTAAGGGGTAAGGGGTTAGATTAGGCTAGTATTAGTAAGGTTAATATTATTATTAATAGTTATATTAATTAACGAAAAGGCTATTATTATTTGAGTTAGACTTTAAATTAAATAGAAGGAGTTTCAAAGCGCGGGAAATTATTTAGGATAGAAACTTCTATTAAATATTATAGAACTTATAGGGGTAAAAGAATATAGGCGGACTAGGACGGATACTATAACGGATATTATAATATTGGGGTTACCTTCTAAGGGGTAAAGAATTAGATTAGGCTAGTATTAGTATCCTAGCTAATATTATTATTAGTAGTTGCGCTAGCTAATAAAGAGGCTATTATCCTTTGAATTAAATTTTAAATCTAATAAAAGTTCGATTATTATACTAGCGGCCCTCCTTCCGGTAATAGATAGTAAGTTGGTTTCTATATTGGAATTGGACGTAGATTCCGAATTATTAAGATTAATAGTATTAGTAATAGAGCTTCCTACGGTATTTATAGCCGGACCGCTACGCTTATAATGCGGTTTATTAGAAGATGAATTTAAGTTCGAATTTGAAGAATTTGAATTTGAATTTGAGTTTTAGAATAGAAGCGGGCTAGAACGGATATTATAACGCTAGGGCTTCCTTCTAAAGGGGGTTGGATTAGGCTAGTATTAGTAAAGTTATTAATAGTTGCGTTAATTAATAAAGAGAGTAAAGGTAAAGGTCTAAAGCGTAGAAAGTTATTTAAGATAGAAAATAACGAAGAGAGTAAAGGTAGAGGTTTAAAGCGTAGAAAATTACTTAGGATAGAAAAGCCTCTATTAGAAATTATAAAACCTATAAAGGGAGTAAGAAAGTAGAAGCGGGCTAGGATAGATATTATAATATTAAGGCTTCCTTCTAAGGGGGGTTAAATTGGGCTAGTATTAATAAAGTTATTAATAGTTACGTTAATTAATAAAAAGAGTAAAGGTAGGTTAGAATAAATTTTAAATTAAATAGAAGGAAGTCTAAAGCGTAGAAAGTTACTTAGGATAGAAAAGCCTTTATTAAAAGTTATAAAACCTATAGGGGGAATAAAAAAGTAGAAGTAAATTAGAATAAATATTATAATACTAGGGCCTCTAATATTAGTAGGTCGACGCCCCGGCCCCGCCGGGCTTATTATTATTGTCCGAACTTTTCGATTCCGGTAATAAAATCGACGGGAATTATAAGCGTTTTTTCAATATAATTTACTATTTCCGTCTAAAATTTTAGGGCGTTTATAAGGGGGATAGCCTATTATAACTAAATTTGGATAGTAAATTATAATAAGTTATTCAAACGTAGGGAGATCGGACTAAATAGTAAAACGCCCGGAATAGTTTTATTTAGTAGCTATTCTTGTAAATTGAAAGTCGAGGGAAATATTTCTATCTTTACGATATAATTTTCCGTCTTTATTTAAAATTTAAGGGAATTAAGGAAATATTTAAATAAACTTCCAATAGCTTCCCTCCTATAGGATTTAGGTATTAGGTTATATATTGTAATATTTTTGTATTTCTCCCCGTTATTCTTTTCTCGGCCTTATTAAGTTCGACAATTAAATTTAGTTAGCTAACAATATACTTATTAATACTAATTATATTAAGCCTATTATTACGGTATCCTTCGCCTAATATTAATACTAATTGTATTAAACCTTACTATCCGGTTATTAAAACCTATTATTACGAATATAATAAGAAGGTAGTACTAAATATATAATTTTAATACCGGTTGTATTGAGCCTACTATTGCGGCGTCCTTCGTCTAATATTAATACTAGTTATATTAAGCCTTACCCCCCCTATAGGATTTAAACGTTCTTAGACTACGCCTATTAATAGATTGCTCTTTCTCTCTTTAGGGGGCAAGATATCTTTAAAAATTAATTAGAAGAATACTATCCGGCTACTAAAACTTATTATTACAGATATAATAAAAGGGTAGTACTAAATATATAGCCTTAATACTAATTGTATTAAACTTACTATTGCGGCGTCCTTCGCCCAATACTAATACCGGTTGTATTAAACCTTACTATCCGGCTACTAAAACCTACTATCGCGGATATAATAAAAAGGTAGTACTAAATATATAGCCCTAATACCGGTTATATTAAACCTACTATTACAACGTCCTTCGCTTAATATTAATACCGGTTGTATTAAACCTTACTATCCGGCTATTAAAATTTACTATTATAGATATAATAAGAGGGTAGTACTAAGTATATAGCCCTAATACCGGTTATATTAAGCCTACTATTGTAGCGTCCTTTGCTTAATATTAATACTAGTTATATAAGCCTTACCCCCCCTATAAGATTTAAACGTTCTTAAACTATTATAATAGCCCGAATAATAAACCTACCCCTAGTAAGGGTAATATAGAATTATTAGAAATCGCCCCTACTTCTAATACTATAATAATTCCTATTAAAGATCCTACTTCTCCTTATACATCCTCTTTAATTGCTAAAACTTTTATTTATATAGAATATAATAAGAGGGTAGTACTAAATATACAACCCTAATACCGGTTATATTAAACTTACTATTATAATGTCCTTTATCCAATACTAATACCGGTTATATTAAGCCTTACCCCCCCTATAGGATTTAAACGTTCCTAAACTATCATAATAGTTTAAATAACGAACTTACCCTTAGCGAGGGTAATATAGAACTATTAGAAGTTACCCCTACTCCTAATACTATAATAATTCCCATTAAGGATCCTACTTCTCCTTACGTATCCTTTTTAGTTACCGAAACTTCTATTTACATAGAATATAATAAGAGGGTAGTACTAAGTATACAGCCCCAATACCGGTTGTATTGAGCCTACTATTATAGCGTCCTTCGTCTAATACTAATACCGGTTATATTGAGCCTTACCCCCCCTATAGGATTTAAATGTTCCTAAATTATTATAATAGCCTAAATAATAAACCTACCCCTAGCGAGGGTAATATAGAACTATTAGAAATCGCCCCTACTTTTAATACTGCGATAGTTCCTACTAAGGATCTTACTTCTCCTCGTATATCCTCTTTAATTACTGAGATTTCTATTTGTATAGGATATAATAAGAGGGTAATACTAAGTATACAACCCTAATACCGGTTGTATTGAGCTTACTATTATAATATCCTTCGCTTAATACTAATACCGGTTATATTAAACCTTATTATCCGGCTACTAAAACCTATTATTACGGATATAATAAGAGGGTAGTACTAAGTATATAGCCCTAATACTAGTTATATTAAACCTATTATTGTATTAATTTATTAATTGGACTACGGTCCTAGGAAGCGTTTCTAGAATAATTCTTTAAAGTATTCCTATTATCCCTAATACTAAGAGCTAATAGCTTTAAAAGCTTATCGCTAGTATAAGCGTTAGTATATATCGACTGGAGTAGAACGATTATATAGCCAATACTATCGTCTCAACCGGACCGCAATTTTAGGAAGCGTTTCTAGAATAATTCTTTAAAGTATCTATATTATCCTTAGTATTAAGAGCCGATAGCCTTAAAAGTCTATTGCAGGAAGACGACCTTTTTTCTAGGGGTATTATATAACGCTACATTTTGCAGTATTTTCTAGTAATAGGGGAATTAGCTTTCCCCCTATCGGAATTAAATAAACAATCGATAAGGTAGTAATATAATTTATATTAATTTTTAATATTAAAAAGTACTCCTTTCTTCGTCGGAAGTACCGCTTTTATTATTAATTTCTTTATACTACCTCTTTATCTTTTTTATATCTACTAATATCTCCTTTATCCTTACATATACGGTCTATAAAGTAAGTACTAATTTAACAATATTTTCCTAATTCTTCTTCACTTCGTCCTATATTTATTATAGAGCATTTACTATTTTATTATATTTATTTCGGAAATTAATATAGACTTCTTTTATCGATTCTTAAAGTATCCCAATAATTTTTTTAGTATTCTCTTCTATATTTACCATTCTACTCTAGATTGCCTTTTCTACCTTAGCCTCTATACTTTAAATAATTTTTTAATAATTCTATTCGAATAAATTAATTCGATTTAATATATTAGTAAAGTTAGTAATTGCTTATATCGAGAGTTGGATGTATATATTGTAGAAATTGTAGTTGATAATATTACTATACTTTAATTATTATACTAAAATTTCTTTAAGTTAGTAATATCTTCCGAAGGCGTCTAAAAAATATATATTAGGGGTAGTATATACCGGAAGGCAATAGTATTACTTACGATTATACTAATTTTAATAAAGTTAGGGGGGGCGTTAATATAAAATAATATTTAACTTTATTGCTAATCTTCTTATCCGTTCTATATTACAATTCTAATTACTATAATTAACTCCCGACAAAATTAATATAAAGCAAAGCCTTTATACCAATTAGGTTATTACGCAATAGGAAAAAACTATACGTACAGTAATATAAATTATAGGTCGGGGTTGTATATAATTTTTTCTATCCTAGTATATCGTTGAGGATCCCCTACTTATAGTCCTAAGAGAGATTACTATTATTAATTTCGAATATACTAATACGGTAAAGCTACTTCAGATTTAAATATAGCGTATAAAATATTATTAACCGATTAGTAAAGTACTAGGGAATATACCTAATAATATAATTAATCTAATACTCCCGAAACTTTATTAGAAGGTATAGTACTAATACCAGCTTGGTATAGTATATATAATTCACTATAAATAAATTAAAGATATTTAATTAGAAGTATAATTGTAATATACCGTACTTAATACTCTTAGTATTATATTCGGGCGGAGTAATAAAAATAGTTACCTAGACCGAAGGTTAGTAATATTCTAAAATAGTAAATATAAACGGACTGTCTATAGATTCCTAGTAATTTAATTAATAGGGTTGAAAAATATAGTCCTTATATATTAATTAGATATGTTTAAAGCGGAATTGGATACTATAGAAGGATAGGGTAATATCGTTAATTGTTACAACTATAAAGGGGAGGTCGTTAGGATCGATATTCGGAATATATAAATTCTCCTACAAATACCCGTATTAATATATAATAGTCTTAAAAGGATATAATAAAGAGATCTTCTTACTTAGCCCCCCTATAAACTAATACGTACCGGATTAAATTATTAGTTTCTATTTTATTATAATTCTATTTATAAAGCCTTTTAAACTTCCTTCTATTCTTTTTAAATTTTCTTTTTAAACCTCCTCTTCTTCGAAATACTATTGTACCCTTCCTCTAAGCGGAGCTTCTTCCGCATTAGCCCTAACGTATAATTATTACCCTCGCTATTATTATTATCAAAATTAATATTACGGTTAGTACCGATATAATTAGGCGAATTGTATATAGGTATTAATTATTCACTTTAAATAAATAGGGCCCGTAGCGTTTAGTCCGAAATAGTTGGGGCGTTTACTAATTGTATAATAAAGTTGGCTAGGGGCTAAACGGAAATTAATTAAATTCAACCGTATAAGTATATTAATTTAGGTTAACTTTACTATATAACAGTCCGTATTTTTATTAGTATTAATCGTATTAGTATATTCGGAATAACTTCTTTTACAACTCAACCTACTCGTAATATTCAATTAATATATAGCTACTTTATTAAATTTAACTTATTTACAACGAACCTACTTACTACTATTATAAGGAGGACTAAACCGAAAGGATATATAAGGAGAATTAAGTTTAATACCTAATATACCTATTTATAATCCTTAAAAGAATTATAATACTTATAGGAATTTATAATAATAATACTAAAGGTAAGCCTCTAGGGTAATTTTATCGGTTTTAATTTAAATCCCTATTCGTTAAATCTTAATTTATTTACAATAAACCTACTATTATTATCGTAGAGAGGACCGAACTGAAAAAATATATAAGGAGAATTGAGTTTGATATTTAACGTACCTATTTATAGTCCTTAGAAGAATTGGGAATAGGACGATAAAGGACTTTCTTACAATTCCGGTCGGGTATACGACTCTTTAGTAGTACAATATTATAAATCGGATAGGTTGTAAATAGAAGAGGCGATACTAGATTAATATTAAGCGTAATATAAACGGGTAAGACTAACTTTATTTCCGGAAACTCCTTATAAAGTCGGTCGAGGTTAGAAACAGTCAACGCGACTAATATTTAATCGGAAGGGATTTAATTGGAAGGGATTTAATCTATCTCGTAACTAAGGATAATTATTAAAGCGGCTATAATAAGCAATACAGATATTAGGCTATATATTTTAATATATAATACTAGTTATTACCCTTATATATTAATATTATAGCTTAATATTATATATATACAAAACTCTTTTAATTTACTAGCTAGGAGGGAGCAAGATATAAAATTAATATATAAATATAAATTATAGGCTAGGTCCATCTACTTTATACACTACTAACTCGCTAAATAGAAAAGAGCAATAATCTTTAAGGACTAGGGCGATAGAATATAGGCTATTAATACAAATCTTTACCAACCGAAATATCGCTAATCCTAATATTATAATCCCACATCCGTTCGTCTATTACTACTATATAACTATTAACTACTATTATAATTCAATTATACCGGGCGAAATACAATAGGAATCGGTTTACCGCCGGGTAGCCTTATATAATTAAGTAAACTAATAGTACAATTGCCGTAGTAGGTCTATAAGTACGCCTAAGGCCTAACTATTACTACCTTACGTATTTAGATTTAATATTTAAAAATGTAAATTAGAGAATACTAGAGCAAAAAAGTAAAGGCAATTCGGGTTTTAATTCGAAGATAAAATTAATATTATATATACAAACACGGGCGCTATTAAAGAATAGACGAGCTTAATACCTTTTTTATACTATAGACTTATATAAAATTAGTAATATTAAAAGGAAAGTTAATCCCGGGCCGGAAAATATTTAGTATAAATACTTCTAAATCCTTTCCCTAAAATAGTACTATAAACCTCCTCAATATTAACTCCCTCTACGGCCTTTAGTATTCGATATTTATTTCGACCGTACCTTTATAGCAATATTAGGTCCTAAACTAATAGTAATTCTAATTAAATCCAATAAGGGGTTGAACTATAAGCGAAGAATTTCGTTCATTATATAACCCTCATATTCCCTAGGTTCGCAATTAACTAAATATATCTCCTACTACTAAATCCGATAAAGGGCACCCCCCTATCGGATTTAAATAATATAATATAAACCTTACTATTCGGGAGGAGGGCTTAGTAAATTATTAGTAGCACTAATTATAATAGTAGCATTAGGAATAGTTAGAGCGGGGTTATAATCTTCCGAATTACCTATTTTAGTATTATTATTATTTTTAAAATAATTAAATAGAATTAATTCGCTATTAAACAGAGCTTCTATATTCTCAATACTACTTACTATTATATCTTTACTAAAATTATTACTAAAGGGTAATAATTTAGATTATTCACTATTAAAATAAATTCTAATATCCTTAATTTAACCGTTTAATTATAGTTGTCCGCTATCGGTCCGGGGCTATTTGGACGGCGAGGAAATATTATTAATTAGCGATTTATATTATTTTTTGAAGGGTATAAGTAAAATATTTACTTCTATTATAATTATTTACCTTTAAGTATTAATATAAGCGACAATTTCTAATTTACCGACTTTATACTCCTTTTAATCTATTTCCTCTATAAATATCTTTTATTAATTAATTTAAATTATTAATTCCGACTATAATAATTCAATTAGCGTTTAGGCTAAATTCTTTAAATAGTAGGTAATTTAAAACTCCAATAGGAATAGCCCTATATTAGCAATACGAAGGACTTTAATAGCCGTTACTTTCCTATCCGTAATATTACTGAGGTTTATAATTATAAGCCTAATAATAGGAAGAAAGCGTATTAAATTTTTATACTTAGGGTTATCCTTAAACCTATTTTAATTTTTTATATAGTAAGTAATAATATAAGAATATACTATACCAATTTAGTAAGTACAGACTAATATAAATCCTACAATTGTTTAGGGGGGTTCTACAATTTAAATAAACCGATTAAAATTATAATTGAGGAGGACTTTTACGGACTTATAAGTTATAATTAATTTAAATATTATTAATTTAATATTTTTCTAAAAAGTAAGGGAAGGTTGTAATATATAAACCTATTAAATTAAAAATTAGTATAGCGAATCTAAATCTTATAGGGGGGATAATTAATTATTAACTTTTCGAATAATTCTCTCCTCTTACCAATTAGAGATGGTCCTATTAATTTATAAGAGGTACTACTTAACCGTTTTAATTTATCCAATACAGTACAAACAACCTATAAATTATAAAATTGTAGTAACGTTCTATACAAATCCTAAGCTAATCCTAATATAATATTATACGTAAGCGTTAAAATCTACTATATTAATACTAGAATTTAGAATAAGAATATTAATAGTAATATACTAATTATTCTATTCCCTAATAATATTCGCCTATTCCTAAATACTTTAATTCAATATAATCGCCTTTATTATAAAGTTTACCTTATAAAGGATCGAAAAAAGTATTTTAACGAAATTAACCGACGAACTCGAAATTAAATCCGATAAGGGTAATAAAATCTACCCTTATAAGAATTAAATATAAAATAAATAAGGTAAATATTTATATTTATATTTAAAGTTAGTTAATAATAATAAGGATATATTCGTTCTAATAGTACGAATTAAAATACTTTTTAAAAATCTATATCTAGAGTAGTAATTTTCTATATACTTAAACGAACATTTATATACGGTCGACGGGCGGGAAGATATTAGAATTGCAATTGAGGGAGCTATATATATATACCAACCCGCTATCGAAATTCAATTTTACTAGGGCGTTAACCTTATTAACGCCGAAATTTATAATAGTTTTAACTAGCTTTCTACCCTATAATACAATATTAAAGTTTTGCGTAAATACTAATTCCCTATTAAACGCTACTTTAACCTTCTTACGACCGATTATAATATTAAATTAAAGTAGGTCCTAAGTATATATATTTTAGGCGAGGAATTATAAATTTTGTACTAAAACGGGGCTAAAGCCTTTTAGCTAGTCCTCTATACTAAAGGTTATAGTAGTCGCCTCTTCCGGTTATTCTATAACTAATATTAAGTATTTATTGGTTAGCGTTTGAATTCGGCCAGCAAACTATTTACTATATATTAAATATATTCGGTATACCTCTATAGGTGGAATTTTTGAAGATAGGAAAACTACTTGCCTATTAAGTAATTAGAGAGGAGTATCTATACCTCTCAATAAAAAAAAAACTTACAATTCTCTTATAATAATATTCGTAATACCGGTAATAATAGTACCTTTATTAGAAATAAGCCGCTAAAACCCGGGGTAGAATACCTACTATTTATAGCCCTATTCGAATTAGATAATATAGAGATTATTTATAATTTACTTAGAAATATTAGTATCGAAAATATAGGATTCGGGTTTGGCCGCCTCGTAAATATTAGTAGTTTCGAACCTCTTAAAGTCGAAGGGTTTATTAATAATAACCGGCAACCGCGTATTATCCTAAAGTATTACAATAAAAGCCTTTATATTAATAATATTATTTAGTAGTAGTATTGTAAAGTAAAATACTATTAACCGGCGGAGGACTTTCCTAATCTACCGCTACGCGGCAGTATTTATATTTCTTAGAAATTGTACTTTATTAGCGATAATACGTTCGAAGCGGATATTTTTATATATAAATATACGTATTTCGTACTATTTACTAGTATAGGAAGTAAATTTGGAACTCTTCCAAATCGACCCTAAATTACTATTGTAAATTAGTATAGGAAGATAAGATAGCGTTCGTTCAAATCCTATAGGGGGATAGCTACCCCTATAGGATTTAGAATAAATTTTAAATTTACTCTTTATATTCATTTAAGTCATTTATTTTACTACTATTCGGTTTATACAAACCCTTATTATCCGTTTTATTATCGTTAGAATTATATTTATTATTGTTGTCCGTAGCTATAGCCTTACCCTTACCCTTGGGCTTAACTTTAACCTTACCCTTACCTTTAATATTCGGTCTCTAAGAGACGTAATTTTTAATCCTCAACCTATTCGGGAAATTATTAGTATTATATTATTCTTTATAAGTAATAATCCAACAACGGAAATAAGTAAACATTATAATTAGGATTACTATTTTAGTAGTATCGGATACGGTATAATACTGGATATATTTGTCTATTAGTTTATCGAAATACTCTTAACTTAGCGTCCGCTTACGCCTCGGATCTACTATAGGCACTTAATTGCGGGTACTAAACTATATATAGATATTCAAAGTATTGTTAAATATTTTAATTACTTCGGTAAACGTTTAAAAAATTAGTATAACTAGTATAAGAACTAGGGTTAAATATACTTTTATAGTTTTACCCTTAGCCTCTATACGCCGAAGTTCCGTAATATATAATATTACTATATTTAAATAGGTTATAATCTTACCAGTTCCAACCTCGTTGGTTAATATTATATATTTAAATAGGCTTTTTTCTAAGTACCGAATTACATACGTATTTAAAGAGATAAATTAGTAAGGAACGATTTAAATCCTATAGGGGAAGAGGTAAGATAGGTTAGCCCCCCCTATAGGATTTAGAGAAGGAACTTGCAATTTACTAATTAATTGGTAGGGTAGAAGGGATCTCCTCCCCTAGGTTTTAGAAGGGTTATTTATATCGTCGGCTAAAGTCTAATTCGCTTATCCCTCCTTTTTAAAATATTAATATAAAATACTAAGTTTATAATATTTAATATTTTTATAATTTTAAAGAGGGGTAATAATAATCTTAATATCAATAGGTCCAATCCTACCCTATAACTCTATAATATAATAGAGAACTATATAGTCTAAAAGTACCTCCTTAAGAGGATGCTTCCTTTAGATAATATTCGTTATATTATAGCGAGCCTAGAGATTCTTCTCGGCCAACTTTTCAGCTTCGCCCTCTTAAGAGCTTACTAGAAGATTATTTAATAAAACCGTCTCGGTATATTTCTAGGCCTATATATACTTATCTATTATTATTTCAACGAATTCCGTATTAAATTGTTCGCATATAACGAAATTTTCGATATACTAACTAATTCCGAAAATCTTACTTTATATAAATATATTTTTAAGAGGCGCCAAAATCTTCGGAATTTCGAACCGTCCGATTTTCGCATTATAAAGGAGGGTAACGGTAGCCGCCAGCGAACTACCGTCTATTTTAGGGATATTCTACCCCTTAAAGTTTTTACTGAATTTAATAATTTTAGAATTAAAATCCTTAGTAACGCTTTTCTTTTTACGTAATTATTAGTAAGTAGACGAATAAAATTGAAAATAAATTAAATTAATTATACGCTATTTTAAAGTAGGGGCGAATTATAGGAATTTAGCGATAGTAGTTTCTAATTATTTACTAGAACCGTTACTACTAATAATAAGAATATTATTAATATTAAATAGAATCTCCTTTGTAGTTTAGTAAATCTCTTTTATTATATTTTATACTTTACTATTATTAATTTTAACGTTATCTTTTACTAAACTTATTATATCCTATATACTAAATATAAAAAGCGGGGCCGGCTTAGCGTTATTAGGACTATTAATACTACTGATAGTAGATTTATAGTTCTATTTGTACTATTCGGAAAACTAAGCGAAGTATATTATAGCCTTAAATTAATCGTTGGCCGAATACCCTAATTAAATATTCCTAACTAATAAGTCCGTAGCCTTCGTAAATTATAATGCGCTGCCGCTTTTAATATTCGATTAAAATATACAAAGGTATATAAATTAAGTAATAAGGGTAGTTGCTTTAAAGTATATTATATTACACTTCTATACTAATTTATTTACTTTCCCGGCGAAATCGCTATAGCGAATAGTTATAGCGTAAGAAGGAATATTTTTCGCTTCTACAAGGGTTCGGAGGATATATCTATATATTTTATTATCCGCTATATAAGGAATAATATTTCTCTATATTCTCTATAGGCTAACTATAAAACTACCCTACAATTCTTTTTCAAACTTCTAAAATATTTTCAAATATTTTAACAAGCCGAAAATTAAAGAGATTATAATACGGTTAGTAATTATTTAAAGCGGGTTTAAATTATATAGGGGGTAAGCGAATATTTAAGGCGAATTTAAATTCTATAGGGGGTAATATACTTTTATTCGAATCCCCCTATAGGATTTAAACGAAGGTTGTATTTACAATTATAATTTAAATATTAAATTAGGGCCTTAATATTTATATACCTTAAAATACCGGCTATATAATTTCCCGGAGGAAGAATACTATAATTAATCTACTAAATAATTATCTACCCCGGTAATACTATACTTTTACTTTTTTTCTCTATTTACTTCTTCCGATATATATTGTTTATAAGTAGTATTTCGATTTTAATTCGCTTAAAAATATTATTACCTTTAATTTACTATATTATATTAAGCCCCTCTATTATATCCTATACTTTTCGGATATTATATACCCCTACGTAGGGGGGATAATAATATTTAAGTAAAATATTACTAGCCTATTCGTCTCTAAGGGTTTTTAATTTTCCGTTGCTTTTTTTATTATCTACAATTTTATACTACTCTAATAGTAAATAATATAATCGTTATAAAATACTTATATTACGTCCGTCGAAATAAATATTATTTATTTTAAAATTCGGGTTGCGCGCCGGCTTTATAGCACTGGTCTTTTTTAATACTATCTAAGTAAATTAGAAGAATATCTTTTATTAACCGATAAGGGGGCGGGAAATATATTTTACTTTAATTATAGTTAGATCTAAATCCGATAGGGGGATAATAAATTACTTCTAATCGAAATTGGATTTAATTTTAATAAGAATAACCTAACGAACCGGATTTAAATCTAATAGGGGGGAATTATAATAAATTATAAAATTGGATATAAATCCTATAGGGGCGTAAGAATAATTTGTAAAATTAAATCTAAATCCGACGGGGGTAAAAAAAAGTATAACTAGTTTGTAAAAAGAAGGAAGGATGAACTCGTTCTAAAAAAATAGGGGTTCTTATACCCTAAGAATATATACTTCTAAATTCAGGGTAAGTCTTAAAATTCTTATCTAAATTTAGAGTAGGTCTTAAAATTCTTATTTAATTATATTATTCCTTATTTACCCCTATAGAATTTAAACAAAGGTATAATAAACTTCGCTTAAATGTTCGTCGGAATTCTAAAGCGCCTAGTATTTACAATTACCTCTTCCTTTTTTGTAGTATAATACTAGTTTTTACCCTTTTAGCGGGTAGGCTTATACCTACGTACGTACCCGCGGAAGGAGCTGTATACGGGGTTAGACCTATAATATTCGAATTATTACCTATACTTTTAATTATTTTTAAACGTTATACTTTTTCTAATTTAGCTAATCTCCTCTTTCCCGCATTCGCTTAATTACGAATAATCTATTCTAAATTAATAGTAAACGCCTCTAATATAATAAATATAATACGTATATACTCTATAATTAATATATTGCTATAATCCCCTAACTACTTCTATACTTTAAACTCTAGAATAATAGTAAAGAAATCTTATAATATACGTATAGGTATCTATCTATTAAATTTATATATAAGTACGTATATAAGATTTAAAAATATAAAAGTTTCCTTAGGCAAATCGAAGAGTTTAAAGATATTGGGATAGAGAATTTTAATTATAATAGTTATAAAGCAATCCAATTAAACTAAAAAAAAGTTGGCTTTAAATAACTTTAATAGGTAATTGAAGATAGCTTTAAATTTCTTTCTCGGGACGGGTAGTAGGAGACTTAGGGGGGGGTAATACTTATTATAATATTACAAAGGATAGACTACGATAGAAGCAGTACTAAAGCATTGAATGTTGAAATTTATTATATAACTATATAACTCCCCTAATATAGAGGTCGGGTATAGTCTAAATTCTTATAGTAATTTTTTAATATATAGCCTAAAGTATAGTATATTAATAAAATTATATATTTTTTTATACTTCTTTATAATTTTAATACGCGCCGCTTTTTCTATACTATTCTAAATATAAAGCTATTAACAACTATCGCTTATACTTAAGTCCTATAGGACCTATTTAATAACTATAGCATCTTTATTTTCCGATAATTCTTTATTAAATAAGCTTTCTTCGTCCGAAGTATTATTTCTATCCGAAGTAAAAATATCCCTATCTATCGGATTAGGTAATTAAACTAGCTCCTTAATTAAAGTAAAATTTAAAGTAGTATATTATAATATAATATTAATAAATAGAAGAGGCGGTATATATTAAACTTTAAGTATTAAAATAGCAGAATAGTAGTATAACCCATTACCGCTAAAATATATAGTAATCTCCTCTGTAGTAGGTTTATATAATTAATTAAAATAATTAAACTAATAATAAGGGATAAAATAAATCCCTATACTATACATAGTAGGATCCGTACGGATAGTACGTCCGAAGTGCTAAATTAGGTCTATAATATTATTTAATTTTACTACGCTGTATTATACTACGTACTACATATCTAGAATATTTATACCTATACTAAACGAAATAGTAGTAAATATTATCCGGTATATAGAATTAAGCCGCTTAAAATCCTTATATATAGCCTTCTAATCTATAGGACGGGTATCGGCGTTGTACTTACGGATTACCTTTATAGTACGAGAAGGTTTATAGCCGGAGGCTATAAAATATTATAAGAAATACGACCGAGTAGAGAAAAGTAATAGTTTACTATTAATATAAATAATAGTTTTCGGAATACAATAAATTTTAAATTAGGAGTCGCTAAGCGTTATCGCGCCGAAGACGAATTTAAACCGCCAGTAATCTTTAAACGCGCTTAGTAGAATTGGCTAGAATACTATTATAATATTAAATCGGTCGATAAAAGTATAGATAATAAATAATTTATTTAAACTATAACCCTTTAGCCGGAAACCGCCGTATTTATATATATACAATTATACTTTATATATAAGGGTAGCTATATACCCGAACTAAAGAATATTAAATAGGATAATAGTTTTAATAGTATAAATATTTGTAAATTACGTCCGAAAAGTACGCTATTGGAATATAATATACAATTCGTCTATAGCGATAAATATAATATACTAATTAAATAAAACTATATATAATAACTCTATAAATTTTATGTATATAATTTATTCTAAACCGAGGAGGATATATATATAGTTTCTAGACTCTAAATCTAACTAGAAGTAAGGGTACTAATATATAGTTAATGTACATTTACTTAAATCTAATAGAGGAAACTTTTAACTTTTTAAAAGTTCTTTCTATTAGATTTAAATTAAGAGTAAATAGGTTCTTACTTTTATAGTTAATTAATTAATTAAAATAAGTCGGGTACTAGGAAATTTAATAATAGTATCCCGCTACTCTTCGCCAAATCGATTAAGCAGTATAATTTAAATAGTAATTTGATTAATTAAGATAATAAATACTATTTAAAAGACAATACTCTTACTATATCCCGTACGAGTAATTAAAATTATATTACTATATTAGTAGATAATACGATAGATAGACTCAATTTAACTAGGTTTTATACGGCGTTAGTTTAAATTTGTAAGCAACCCCCAATTTAATAAATAAGTAGTAACTATGTTAATAAAGTAGTATTATATACTTTTATTATTAATAGATACTATATAATATAATCCCTAGGTAATTTAATTTTGGAAAGCTAATTTAGGAGGTAGAAACGTATTAGGCTGCCGAAAGCTAGTAATACAATAAAATAGCTCTATTATTTCGTCGGTATTAGATTTATAGCCTTCTATTATATATATAAAGTTTCGTATATATACAATATAAGGTTATAGAAAAATAATATACAATCCTTTGGAATACAATTCTACGTACAATAAAAGTTACCCCTATAGTATTAATAAATAATAAAAGCGTTATAGAAATACAATTTGAAATTTAGAGAAATTAATATACTATTCGTTCTATCCTTAGACAATTTATTTAATCGAGATTATAGTTTTTGTAGTAGTATAATCATTAAGTGTTAGTATTAAGATAGGATATTTCTTATATATATTAAGCACTTTCGTCCAAGCTGTGTATAGACGTAATCCTAATATTATACTATTTGGCCCTGTAGGTCCAAAACGACTGCGCTACGGGGTGGCGGGGAAGTGGATAGGGGCTGACTAAGGTTGAACGTCTGTTATGAGAGACTACTAAATTTCGTCTTTCAAATGCACGTAACATCCCCCTAACTTAATCGTTTTTTTCATTCTTTTTTACACGGTCATTTCCACCCACTTTATACAATTTGCAATTGCATGTATTTGCACCAACATTCTACACTTACTAATAATACTCCCAATGTACGTAATCTTACTCAAATTAATTAATTTCGATTGTATTCAATTGCTAACGCATACTTTAAATATTTTAATAACAACCTCCTCCTTTTATATAACCTTCTCATTATTATTGCTATTGCAATTTAAATGCCTCGTCGGTTACCTTTATAAGTAGTGCCTCCTTCGACCGTAACGTTAAATAAATAATGCCTGCTAATAACCCTACTTTTACTATCCCTCCCTAAACTTTATTCGACGACGCCTACTTCGAGGTTATTGAAATGTACCGACGCTACCGCTTTAGTATTATAATTTAGCGTAATTATAAGTATAATAATTTATAAAATTCTAAGTAATATAGTAAGCGGTGGAAGATAGTACTACGTTATAACTACGCCGAACTACAAAAGTACTTAGACGATAACTTATATAAGAAACGGTATATTATATTACGAAAGATTATACGCAGTTGTCCTTTTAGGATAATATTATTAAATCTTAAGAGTAATAGATATAAGTAGTTTATTAGAGTAATAGACTGTATATATATAGGATATCCTTTATTTATAGACCTTTCTACCTACTTTATATTTTAATAGAGAGGTACCGATACTAGTGCGTAGGAGGCTATTATAGGCTTGTTTAATTAATATAATTTAATAGTCCGCTCTATTTACACTACAGTATAATAATAATATTCCAAACTATATTTTACGTTTAAAGACTTCGATAATGTATAATAAGAATTATATTCTAATAAGAGGAATGGGTATATAAATACTTAAACCTTTATTAAAAAGTTTAATAATAATACGTCGATTAATTTAAAGCGTACTATATTCGACTATTATAGGGATAAGACGGATAGGGAGGAGGGTACTATACTTTGTTATATTCTTTAATTAATTTACACTTAAGGGAGGATGTGGAGGTAATACTTTTATACCCTTCTATTCGATACTACGTATAAAATTAACCGCTACTATACCCCCTTAGTATAGAGAGTAGTATTTACCCCCGAAAAAACTTTAATACTAGTCTTTTAAATAGTAATTAATAATAAGAAGGAAGAGGGATTTATATAGTTGATTAAAAAGATTAAGGAGGTAGTTAACGAGTTAGGGATACCCTCCCTACGGGTTATTATTACAAATAGAGATACCTAATTAATTATTATAATTAACCGTATCTTCCTAGATGCCTAGTAGTAGCGTTACGTATAGTATATTAATTATAATATTATTAACTACCTTAAAAAGGATTGGCTTCCTATAATTACTAATAATAAAAACGAGGCTAACGACGAGGGGTCTAATAAGGAGGTGTTATAGGGCTTGCTGCCCGTAGCTGGAGTAACTAGTAGTCTCGCCAGTCCGAGTCTCAACCGGCCGGCAACTAATACGACCAATTAGGTTGCTTACCGCTATAGTACCACAGTAGCCCGTGCGCGCGTACGTCCCTTGAAAAGGATAGCTAACTATACCCGCCTAAAGGGCGCTCTTTTACCCTTTTTTCTTCTTCGTAGAACTTTATCGATTAATTAAGGCCAATATCTATACCAATTGTATTATACCCCTTATATTAGATTCTACTAACGTTTTTACTAACGGATATAGCGGAACTCAATAGTAGAATAATAGAACGGAAATTAAAGACGGCTAGCAATTTATAGCGTAGTATTATAGTATTTATTAATTACTATAATTAGACTTAATAATTTAAACCTCGATAATATAAAAGAGTTTTATAATTTTTAAAATAGTAATTAATAAAATACTAGCGGCGGTACTCTTAGTAATAACCTTGTAAAAAGCTTTATTAGAGTATTAAATAGTAATACCTCTCTCTATAATTATATTAAGTCCCTTCTCTTTAATTCTAATTTTAATCCTATTTTTACTCCGCGTTTAAATTTCCTATTCGCAAATATTTTAATTAACCGAACGGCGGGCTTTAACGTCCCTACTTTAAATATTTTTATTAACTAAAATAATAGTTATAGTACTACCCTATATAGAAGAAAGCCTTTTAAACTCCCTAAGTAGGATGGGCAGCCTTATATATTCTTCTTTTATTATAATAAATTTATTAAAATATATAATACTAATATTAAAGCCGGGCTTCGTACCGACTATAACGCTATATAGTATAAAATTCTCAATATATTCTCCAATAATAAGTAATTATAATTTAAAGGGTTCTAGACCGGTAAGACCGCCCGTAGTAAAGAAGACCCTATAGCCTTACTCGATTAAATCTAAGTAATTTTCGGCTCGTACTAGAATAGGGATATTACTTTTAATAAATTCTCTTACCTTTATTAAAAGGATAGAAAACTATTTATAACCTTCTTCGTTACCTTTAATAACGAACTTCTAAAAACCGGCGGTTATAATTAGGAAAGCCTAATTAAATTAATATACCTCTATTATACAATTAATAAAAAGTTCTATAATAAACTCTTCTTAATAGATTTCTCAAATAATTACCGTACGTACGTAGCTTAGATATAGTACTATACTACCGACTATAAATATATATCCGAATTTAAAGAAGACTATTGTGAATACCTTTATAATTAGTAGGGTCGCTCTACTTAGAATAATAACTTTTACCTCCCCGCGTCCTATATTAATATTTTAAAGCCTAATAACTAATACTAGCAATCTTCTACTCCGCCTTCGAATCTATTTAAAAATTACGCTATAAATATTAATAGCGATACTATTATAAAAATTATTCGTATTAGTATATTTACTAAGGGTTATAGTAATTAAAAGCGAAATAGTTCAAATTTATTTACTTCCCTTAAATATACTAAATAAATTTCTAATAAAGAGCGTTAAAAATATAAAAATAATAATTTATACCTCTATTATAGAGCTTTTAATTATTGTATAAATAATTATCCTTATTTACTAACGGTTCCCTTAAATAATAATATCCGCATTTAAATTACTACTATAGAAATTCCTCCGTTATTAGAAGAGGACGAAAAACTAAACTCTACCCCTAAATAGGAAAAAGAGTAGCTCCGGAGCGAAGTTAAGCCCCGGAGCCTTTAAAAGTATTAAATAAGGTAGAAGAATTTAAATCCAAATTATAAATAGAAATAGAACCTATATTAATCCTACTCGTTATTAACGACCATAATTTATTCTACGCTTTTATTAATAAAAATTACTAATATTATATTATAATTAGTAAAAAGGTTATTAAAAATCTCAATATTCCCGTTATTTCTATTAAACTTTATTATATAAAGGGAGCCTCCACTATTATAAAGGGAACTACTATTTAAAAGCTTATTTATTTCCTTACTAAGGTTAATAGGTATATATATTTAATATATACGTATATTATCCCCCTTTTAGAATTTCCTATTATCTTAAGTAAATTATAATTGAAAGTAATAAAAATATACTCTATCCCTTATAAAAAGAGAATATACTTAGGCATTACGGACTATTAGATCCTATATATCGGAGGAGAATAAGTACTAAATACGGACTTTATTAAGGATATTAAATCCGCTACCTATATATTTACTACTACTTTTATAAACTACATTCGCTATTTATAAAAAAAATTCGGTAGTAAAATAACCGAGGAAACTATATATATAATTAACATAAAAAATATAAAAAAAGCGCTACAATTAAAGAAGGTCTATACTAAAGAATAATTCGAAAAGATAATTCCCTTAATATATTACAACCTCCTTCTATTATAAATAAAAGAGAATATTAATAAATAGAATCCCTATCGCCTTAATATTAATTATTAAATTAAAATTAAAAAGGGACCCGACGGTAAGGAGCTTCCCCTACTTTTTAACCTATTATATAATATAACCCGCAAAGAACTTCTTATTTTAAAGAAAATATTAAAGGATTTACTAAATAAAGGGTTTATTAAAGTAAATAATTTTAAAGCGGGTACCCCTATATTATTCATCCGGAAGCCGGACGGCGGCCTCCGCTTTTATTATAACTACCGAACCCTAAACGCTATTATTCGAACAGACTAATATCTATTACTACTTATTAAAAAAACGTTCCGTATTTTAAAGGGAGCGAAGTAGTATATTAAAGTTAATATTATATAAGCCTTCTATAAAATTCATATAATTATAAGAGAGGAGTAGAAAATAGTATTTAAAATTTATTATAGTTTATTTGAATAGTTAATTATTTTTTTCGGACTAATAAACGCCCTAGTAATATTTTAATAGTATATTAACTTTATCCTATAAGAGTATTTAAATAAAATCTATACAACATATATAAATAATATCTTTATTTATACCTCGGGCTCTAAAGTAAATTACGAAGCTAAAGTCCGTTTTATACTATAGAAATTCCTAAACGCCGGACTATATTTTAATTTAAATAAATATAAATTCGCTATTAAAAAAGTTAAATATTTTAGGTTTATTATCTATACTAGGATTAGAGTTTAAGCTAACCCTAAGAAGGTTAAAGTAATTCTTAAATAATTACCTCCTACCTCCTAAAAGGGTATATATAACTTCCTTAAATTTATTAATTACTATAGAATATTTATACCCCAATTCTCTAAAATCGTAGCCCCCCTTATAATATTAATTAATAAAAGAATAATATTTAAATAGATAAAAGAATATAAAGCCGCCTTTTAATTATTATTATTATCGGTCTTATATACGCTAACTATATATATAGTCCGCCTAATAGGCATACGGTACTGCTTCGTTCGTAGTCGGTAGGAAAAACCGTACTATTATAGTCGGATAAAAACCCTCCGCTTTACTATCGTAATAGCGCCGTATCGGCTCTATACTATCCCGTTTTTCTTCCTCTCGGTATAACCTCACTATTATAACCGAAGCTATAAACTTATATTATATACATAACCGTCCCAACTCCGGCTTATTACCGCCCCGTCCCCGTCCTTCTCGTTGTAATCTCCCTATAATCGGTAGTTTTTTATCCTATCTTTCTTTAATTATATTATTCTAAATCGCTTAAATTTCTTATAAAGGAAATTTTAATCTACTTTCCTCCTTCCTTCCCTTCTTTCTTCTTTATACTACATTATTATACCCACTACGTTATATCCGCTCTACTACTAAATCTATTACTACTTTATAACTATATTTAACCTACTTTAGTATTATTAATACTTCGCTATACTATATAAAAAACCCCCTTAGCGCTACTAAAAAAACACTTAATTTTAAAGTAGCGAAGGTTATAACCCTCCTTAATAATTTAAAGGATAGTGCTACTTCGGATATTATAATATTTAATACCGGCCTTAGTAGTTCGCTATAGGGTAATACCCTTATTAAACCTATTACCCTTAAAAAAGTTTAGAAATATTTATTAAAAGAGACGCTAAAAGAGAAAAGTACCACTATAGGGCACTTCCAGCCTCCCGAAAATTATAAGTAATATAAATCTTATATTTATAATTTTATATATATCCTCCCTATAATTTACTAGGATTTACCTAGCTTTCAAGTCGCTTTTAATTAGGCTTAATACTTCCAAAATCCCTATAAATCTCTATTTTATTACTATAGCGTCTTCGTTTCTAATTTGTAAAATAGTTTATTTCTATATTCCCTACTATAAATATTAAATATAAAAGAGGATTAAAAAATACTTAGAGGGTAAATTTATTCCCTTAGTATATACCTTCGTCGAGGCTATTATAGCTTTATACAATTATAATATTATTTAAGCTAATTTTAAAAATAATTTTAAGAATTTCGTTAGTAAAATAAAGGTTGCGAATATTATATAAATTATAGCGGATTATATTAGTACCGAACTTTCTTCTATTAGCGATTTTCCGGCCTTAGATTTATTAATTATAATTAAATCCCTTATTAAAAAGAGAAAATTCGCTTATACTACTATTAACTCTTCTACGGATATTACTATATTCCGCAATAATATTACTATAATTTATCTTTATATTACTTAAATCGAAAATACTATCCGTCTTCTTTCCGAAAAAGTTAATATAGCTACTATTAATATTATACATATTAATAAAAGCTTAATGGCGGTCCATATCCGGCAAAATAACTTTAATAATTATCTCTCTTTTATAAATACTTTATACCGCCTCTATATCAGTTCCATTACTAACCCTTTTAATATAATTTACTAATATTAAATAAATTATTTATAATATTTATATTCGTTTCGTAAATATAAGTCTAATTAACGAATTTTCTTTTATTCGGCCCTACTATAGTATAAAGACAATTCCTACTAGTATTATTACTAAAGATTTTAATAAGGATAATAATAGAAGTTTTAAATTAGAAAATATTTATAACGAAGAAATTAATACTTATAATAGTATTAATACGGTATTGAATAATAGTAATATAGAGTAGTTAATACCTTACTTCCCCTAATTTAATTATAATTTAATTTTCTTCTAGGGTTGTCGTCGATATATCTAATATATATCTAATCGGCTTCTCGTCGGTTCTAATATAGTTCCGTTCTAATTAAGTAACTATTAATTTTAGCCAGGTCTTTTATATATATAATTAATTATATTAGTCTATATCCCCGAATATCTCTTCTATTTCCTTCGCCTTTTTAATTTTGACTACTAATTCGTATTCCTATAGTCTCCCTAATTGTAGGGCCTATTATAAAATTCGTTCTAAATTTATTTTAAATTTATTGTAGAATTCTTCTTTATTCGTCGGTTATATAAATATATCCTTACTCTATAATTAGGTCTATTCTATCTCTTAGTACTCTAATATTAAATATTCGAACGTTTCCTTCCTTATACTATATTAGTAATATAATATTATTACTTCTAATACCTTTCTTTCGAAGAGGAATATATATAGGCCTATCTTTCTAATTCTTATTTATATTAGTAGGGAATTTATAACCTTCAATAAGTAATATAATAAAGGATTCTCGTCTATACTAAACTATATATAGTATTATAGCGTAATTCTATCGAATTGTACGTATACTTTTATAGCGCTAAAGCGTTTTCTCTTCCTTATAATTTCGGCTACTTTTATATACTATTTTACTACCTACTCCCTTTTTATTACTTTTTCTAATTATTTCTCCTTCTCTCCCAACGTAGGTTCTTTCGTTTTTCCTTATAATACTAATATATTTTCGAATAATATCTATTATACGGCCTATTTAACCTTCGTCCTTCTATTAATTAGCATTAAGTATAGTAAGTATTATATTCTTCGTTCCTAAATTTCGGCCGCTATTTATATTAATATACCCTATATAAAGGCCGCTATTAAGGAGCGGGCTAACCGTTCTTCGAATGCCCGGACCTTTTTATTAAAATAAAAGTCGAAGGGAGGGTAAAAGGTTTCTATTTCGAAGTTAAATATTAATACTATTTTATATATGCTGGAAATTACCCGAAAGTAATTATTTTAAATTATAGCGAAACTCTATACTAACCCGCAAGGTTCCTCTATCGGTTCCGTCGGAGTATAGTAAATTAATATACTATAGGCTATTACCGCCCGGATTACTTTAGTATAAACTTTATATATATATATAAGGTTATACCCCTATATTTTTACTACAATTCGTACTAGAGCGTATATTGATATTAATATTTTTTTTTTTACTATTTAAAGGTATACCCTATAAATAAATTTATAATTGAATTATATATTTAAAAATTATACTAACTCCGTAGGTACTAACTAGTAGCCTTTTAAATTAATTATCTTTTATTTAAGTTATTATATCTTTATAAAGTAAATAAATTCTAATTTTACTATTTTGAATTTTATTCCCCTTTCTATTATTTATTTATAGTAGATCCTTTATACGGCTATTAATTTCTTACAATTCTCTCTTATTAACCTTAAAAAGGCTAAAATATTAATATCGTTAGTAAACCCTATTATAATAGTACTTTTAAACCTTTTTAATACTTCGTATAATATTATAATAAAGAGGAGGAATAAGATTAGGGAGAGGGGAGAGCCTTATAATACCCCTACGGTTATATAGAACTCCTTTAATATTATTCTATTAAAATAGAAGTTACCTATTCTATCCAATAAAAAGTTTACTATTTAATATAAGAATTATATTAATAATCCTTTCTCCTAAAGTATATATAAGAATTATTTATAATTTACCCGGTTGAACGCCCCTTTAAAGTTGAGGAGGAGTAGTAATATAACCGTTCCTAATTTCTATACTATATATACCGTCTCCGTTACGACCCTTATTATAAATTTAATTAACTTCCCTTTCTAATTTCCTATTTAGCCCTCGGGTAAGAATTTATATTCTTCCGCTATAAATACGAACCGTTCTATAATTATAACCTCTAATACTTTATTAATATAATTTAGTAAGGTAATAAACCTCTATATACCTATAATTTTCTATTATATTATAATTTTGCCGGGTTTCTTTAGGATTATTACCTTAATATATTACTATTATACCGGGAACGAACCGAATATAAAGCTCCCTATTATTACTATTACTAACGCCTCTACTAATTTACGCCTATATATTTTAAAGAGCTTATTAGAAATTTAATCGCTTCCTAACGCTTTATTAAATACTATTCGCCGTATTATTTTCATTATATTATTAATACTAACTATATAACTCATTATTAATTAAATTTTTTATTTTATATACTAATTTAGTAAGTAGCCTATTAGTATATCGACTATTAGAAAGAACCTCTCCGCTAGGACTTTAACTTTATTTTTGTAACTTCTTAACTCCTTATTATTACCTTTTCGGTATAGTACTAATATTTTAAATAATTCGGATAATAGGTAGCTACGTATCCTTCTCTATTATTCTAACGCTTATAATTTCCTCGAATCCCTAAATATATTTTCTATAAATATTTACTACCGCTTCGTTTATATAAACCGTATAGCTTCGTTTTACTTCCGCTTTACTTCGTTTAATTTCCGTCTCTTTATTGGTATTCTCCTTATCTTCTATACGCGGGTTATTCTCCTTATATATTTAATTATTTCCTTTATATTTTTATCCTATTAATTAGCCCTTTTATTAACGCCCCTCTTCCGTTTTAGTATTATTTTATTTACAATTTTAATTAATTAGGATATTAATTAATTTACTACTTCTTCTAATTCCTCTACTATTAAAATTATTTATAGGATTATAATATATTCGTTAATAAACTCTTTAACCTTCCTAGTATTTATAAACGTCTAATTATATCCTAT
The DNA here is from genome assembly GCA_037102815.1 of Neurospora intermedia. Lineage (NCBI taxonomy): Eukaryota > Fungi > Ascomycota > Sordariomycetes > Sordariales > Sordariaceae > Neurospora > Neurospora intermedia. The sequence continues at coordinate 602,954 of BTPP01000011.1, read as the reverse complement.
ATCGCCCTCCTTAAGCTCCTTTACGATTCTAATATAGATAATAACTAATTATATTTAGTAATTTAATTTAATAAATACTCTATCTTCTATTATTTAATATATAGTATATAACAATTCTAAGATTTAAACGTAGTTGATCGTATTATAGAATTCACTTTTTATTATATTCCCTAATTTTATTAATTTACTATATAACGTTACGAAAGTTAATTGGTAATTGGCTATTAGTATTAAAAGTATTCTATTACTGCAATTTTCTCTTCTATAAATATTTTAATTCGGATAATAAAAATTTATATTACTTATTATAATATCCCTTCCTCCTAATTTTAATACAATTTCTTTAAAGGGGGTTTATTAATTCGCTTCGGATCCGGAATCCCAAATTAATAAATATATAAATTATACTTATATTTCTTTAACGCTTCTTCCTAATTGTATTATTATTTAATTATTTCTTTATTTATAGTCCTACTGTTCGGTTGCGAACCGCTTACTAATATATATTGCTATACGCCCTTAATTAGTATTATTTAATATTTAGTAGCGAAACGCCCTAATATTAAATATATTACTTGTAACTATACTCCGGCCTAATTCCTATATTGCTATAATATTATAATAATCTTCTATTTCGAATACAATCTTTATTCTATTATATAACTTTATTATATTCTAATAGAATATTTTTAAAATTATTAGGTAGACGGTCGGAGTTCGGTAGACTTTTAATATAATTTAAAATTCAATTTCCGTATAATATTAATTATATTAGTAATTTATTATTATTATTTCGTATATACCCTATTAAATTAAGCCTTAAATATTTTATATTCCTTTTTATAAATATTATACCTCTTAGTAGAACGAATTTCCTACTATTAAACTTCTAAATCTTCGAATAAAACGTTAGGGATATCGATATTACTATTTTTCATATTAGAATAAACCTATTAAAAGGTTATAAGGGTAATTTAGGTAGCTTTTCGGCAATTTTAGTTCGGGGCCGGTATATTTTTAATAATAATTAGTATAGATCGTAGAACGTACTCCCTCGGTCGTTGATATGGACTGCTTCTGCCTCAAAGAACAACCCTGTAATTGATGTGCAAAAGTAATGATATTATTCCTGTGTAAAGCGTAATGTAGAAGGAAGAATTAGGAAGAGTGGAAGCCGCGCGCAGATGGATTAATGTAATCTATTTGGGCGGACCCACCTCCTTATCTTATCGCTTAGACCTACCCTATAGCCCGGCAGGCGGGCTGGGTAGGGCGGTCAAGCGACCTATATATATTGTTAATTATTGAGCTAATCTATATATATCAAATGAACCGTATTAAGTCCCGGCTCGCTAGAGAAAAAGTAGCTGTCTTTAGCTATTCTTAAAGATTAATCCTTCTTCTTCCCTAACCCCTTAGGGCGTCCCCTACTATGTTTCTAGCCGGGTTTTCCTCTTTAACGATCCTAATACTCTATTAATAATTCCTAATAATTCTCTAAACTTTTCTCTATTATTTAGTAGTTATACTAATATCCCTAGCCTTTCTATTTAATAAGGAATTTTAACTTTTTCTATACTTCCTTATACTTTAAGATAGTCTCTACTTTATATTTATTATCGTACTATAAATCCTTAATTGGGCTAGGAGGTAGTAAGTTTCGTCTAAAGATATCCTTTCTATTGGGTGCTAATAATAAATATATTATAGATATTATAGGATAAATCTTTATACTCCGAAGTAATTCTAGGCGGTATATAAAGTTTCCGATCTTTTTTAGTATAGTATATAATTCCAAATATTATTGTAAGAGTTTATACAAGGGGTTACCGGAATAATAATATCCGTAGTAAAATTGTAGAAATATTCTATTTCCCTTCTAGAATTGGATATTGCGGTAGTAATCGTTGTATCTTCTTTTTATATCGGCTACCGTAAAGTCTATTACTAGTATAGTATCCTATTTTAAATATTCCTTAAGAACGGGCGCTTTAGGATTATATTCTAATAGTAGTAGGGTATTAAAGGGGCCGGGCAGTTTAAATCCATATAATTGCTCGTAAGGGGATATATTAATTAATTATATAAGGGCGCTATTTAAATTCTATTAAAGTATTAGAAGGATATCGTACCAATTAGAGTCTAAAAAACGAAAATAGTAAAACTATATAGCGATTTTAACAGTCTAATTCTTTCGCTCCGATAATCTATTAATTTAGGGGAAGTAAACGGTTATTATTAATAGCCTAATTCCCTACGCCTTCTATATACCGGTTTAGAAATTAAAAGTGAATTTACAATCTCTATTTAAAATAATACCCTTAAGTATACCCCAATCGCTCAAAATAAACTATCTTATTAATACTATACTCTATTCTTTTACCGTATAAGAGGAATATCTTAGAATAAAGAGCGTTCGCTTAATAGCTTTATTAATTACAATTATTAAAGTATTAAAAACGTTGTACCTATTAAGCTTCTATAGCGAATTCTCAGCGGAAACTTCAAACAGACCTACAATAAAATCGATAGTAATAACGCTTATAAGTAGTACGTACGCATACTCTAATTTAATTATTTAATAACTTCTATTAGGGGGGTTGCGGCTTATTTAATTTAATTAATATTCTAAATAATACTTCAAATATTTCTTAACTAAGCTTATTTTATAAGGGATAGTTAAATCGCGAAGGTCGTATATTATTCGTTATTTACCGAAATAATATTTATTATTATAAGTTGCTTATAAAATTTCTTTAATATAGTTAAAAGGTATATATAGTACCCTAGAACTATTTAAATAATTATAATAAATAAATTAGTCTTACTTATTAATTATAAAGGGGTAACCGGATTAATAAAGTATTCTACCGTCCTCAATAGCTTCCTTCAAATCGGCCAATACTTTCTTAAACTTTATATCGGAGCTATAACCCTCTACTATATAAGCCTAA